>WKFP01015146.1:1417499-1461783 GCA_011057875.1 Pterocles orientalis
GAGGCGAGCTCTAAAAATAAGCCTCGGTGTCCTCTCCGCTTTTTTTTTCCCCGTGCTGGTGAACCGAAAGGGCAGCCAGCAAAGAGGTGTGAATTAGATTTTGGTGTCGCGGCGCAGGAGCTGGGGCTCTGCCGCCTTCCCCCTTCAATGCAATCCTCCCGGAGCTGCTCCGCCAGCGCATCTCACCTCCTTCGCCGCTATTCTTCTCGCATTTATTGCCTTCATTTCCATAGCGTGGCCGGTGCATTCTCATACACGGCTCTCCCCTGTAATGAGTGACCTAGATAGCGCTTTCTTTTCGGACAAAGCAATAAACAATAGCTTGGCGAGCAATGTGCTCGGCGGCTAATTCACGCTGAGTAGGGCTTGGGCTCGGCGTTAGAGAAAAATTCACTTGGAGCCAGATTATCTGAGGTCCTCTGATGCCCCCTATTACCATAGCATCTGAGCACCTCGCGGCTTTTGAAGATGCTTATTTTTGTGTTAACCCTGTGATGTTATCCTTTTTTTAAAAATTTTTTTTAAAGGCTGGGGAGTGAAGTATCGGGAGTGCAGGAGAAGCTCTGGGCGTGGGGCTGGGGCGGCTGGTTTTGTAGGAAGAGGGTTGCGTTTATTTTCCCGTAGTTATACTGGGATGAAGTATGAAGGCGGCTGGGCTGAGCAAGATGCCGTGGGGGGTTAATGTCAGGACTTCTTTGTGCTGTGCCCCGACCGTTTAGACCCCATCCAAATTATTTTCCCTTTGCTAGGAAAACCCGATGTCCCCCTCCCTGGCTGGTGTGGAGCCCGGCTCCATTGCCATCGGTGCAATCACCCTCTGTCTGTAAAACTCTCGTGGATGTTTGGGAAGGCTCTGGGGTCCCTTAAACCACGTCCTTCTTCCTGGTGTGAAATCGCTGCCAGTCCCCTGCACCTGGACACGTGCTTCCCCCAGCTTTGCCGTGTTGCGTGGCCGATAATTTACTGTACCGTGCTGCTGCCTTTATCTCCGTTTATACTCGCTTAATGTGGTTGGGAATCTGCAAATTCCCTTTTACGCTGTTCGGAACGTAACCTACTAAACCTTAATCATGGTTTTGGGAGTAGTAATTCTTTCTGTTATATGACTCTCTTTATTTTTTCTTATATAATTTTTCCTTGAAGAAAAGATCATTAATCCACGATTCTGAGCCTTCCCATCAATCTGTAATTGAATCATATAAAAAAAGACTTGATTTTACATCTGTGTAAGAAAGAATTCAATTCTCCCTAATGCCTGCAGATTTATAAGTCTTAATCTCCAGATTTCTCTTAATTTTTTTTTTTTCTAATAACCCGGCTTGTCTGGAGTTATCTAAATTAATTGTGAACTTGAATATACTGCGGTCTGAAGAGATGAGTTATCTTTTTCCATAGAGGAGATGCCAGCAGCTTGACAGGCTCATCTTGCAGGGAAAACAAACCCACTTCTAATAGCTGCCTAACCTTGGTGTGTCGGGAAGCACCCCTCGCGGGCATCTTCAAAAGATGCTCCCTTCATTGTGGAGTTTTAGATGCCGGATCGCACTGTAGGACTTTCCCCTCGTGAAATCTTGGCTCTGCCATCACCTCATGTCGTGCCTGGCTGGCTCTGTGGTCTGGGATGGGTACCCAGCGCTGCTCCGAGCCCTGAGTTGACTTGCACTCGGGGATATCTCTAAGTCTTGCAGCCCTCTGCCAACCTCCTCTGGAGCTGTGAATCAGCGCTGGGCTTTTTATTAAGAAATTGAGGTGGAGCCGGAGCGTCCCTGTGTGTGTAAGGCATGCAGAGATGCTCTTGCTAATTTAATAATGCCCTGAAAAAATAAGGTTTTTTGGATTGATGGAAAGCTTCCCGGGCTGTCAGCTAAAGCAGCCTTCACCCTCAGCATCTCGGGGAGATCCCACCTGGGAGGCTCTCGGGCATCCCAAGGAGCTGGCTGCTTTGCCTTCGCCTTCCTCCTCGTCTCTGCAGCGGAGGAGGAAGACAAAGGCAGGAGACTGTGCTGTCTCGACAGACAGTGAATTCCAGCCGGGGTGTCCATTTGAAGCACGCTGTTTGAGCCTTGACGGTGGCGTGCATGCGGGAAATTGCTCTGAATTCCTCCAGCCTCCGCTGCGTTTAGCTCCTGGGAAAGGTGTTTAGAAAAGCAATGCATCTAATATTTGTTCTATGCTTCTCGTACCAAGCAGAAGAGCAAAAGCCGAGATTTTGCCGTACGTGCATTTCCCAGCCTCCATCCCTGAATTCTCTTGTAGGCTCCCAGTCCCATCTGTTGGCGATTTCTCGCGCTGATGTGCTTTTTCTCCATTTTCATGCCATGCCTGCGCTGCAGATTGATGTATCCAAATAGCCTCGCTATCCCCTGGCTCCGAGGAACGTATTACCAGTTTCTAGGGAAGCTCCCAGGTCTGCTGGAGCACAGGAGGTAAAACTGCTGCTTGGAACGGCTGCAGGGAGATTTGTGCTCCTTTTTATTTTATTCATTACTTTCTCTCCCTTCCTCCTTCCATTCTCCTAGCTGCTTTCTGAGTTTCAGATGGATTATCCAGATTGCAAAGCCCAAACCCTCGCCTGCCTGCCAGGCCCTTCTGTTCCCTTCCAGTTCGTTTCTTAAAGCCGACACTGCAGCCCCTCTGTGCGGGGAGCGGGGCCGGAGGGTTTGCATGGGTGCACGATCCTTTTCTCACGGTATTGATTCAAACCAGCAAACATCCTGGAGTGATCCTGCGCATCATTAGGTGGGAGGGAGAGAACAAAACCCAGGTCTTTGTTTGCTCATCAGCACCGGGAGGCTTTGCTCTGCGGTGCCGGGAGGGATGAGCACTTTATCGTTGCCACCGGTGGGGTCCACAAAATGGGCATGGGGTAAAAAAAAAAAGAATTTGCTTTCTTGGCTGGGGTCGGGGGGAAGCGATGTGGTCTACTGACTAGGCGACCAGTAAAACGTGGTTTTCAGTCTCAGGATACCTGGTGGCGGGTCACTTTGCGCTCAGCCTGCCTCAGTTTCCCCAGCAGCAAAGCCTGATGTGTTCATTCCAGCCCTGCCTGGTTTTGTGTGCAGAGCTTTGCACCTGGGGATGGATATGGATAGAGAAATGCACCTGAATTGCATAATAGGCACGTATATGTGTTTTAGAGAATAACTGTGCATGTTAAACTCAAGGTGACATCCCTGGTGACATTACAGTGGCAGTGAGCCAAGCGTGGGGCCCCAGCCCAAGAGATGCCAGTTAGGACTCTGCAGAGGTGAACAGAGATGTTAAAGACTTTCTTGTGATTATACAGCCCTGGCTTGCTGGTGTTTTCAGGGGATGATGGATGACTACTGAACAGCTGAGATTCTTTGAAATGTTCTGCTGGCTGTCAAGCCCTGTCTTTTTGCCTGTCTATCCGTCTTCTCAAAATCACTGCGTTCTGCAGTCCTCTTGCGCACGTGTTCGGCTGGCTCCGTGGGGAGATCCTCGAGCGGGATAGCTGCAGGACTGCAAGGATTAAATTATTAAAAGTGGCGTTTGTGACGCTCTTTCCTCCTGAGGGTCTCGGAGCAATTTGCTGAGGTCTCCTTTGCGCGTGGGGAAAACCAGGCAGAGCCCAAAATTGTGCAGCAAGTCAGGAGCAATTTGGAAACGGAGCCCAACAGTTCTCCCGCCCCGGGGTTGTGCTCCTTTTCGGGGCTGAGCAGAGCAAAGCGTGCTTCAGAGCAGGTGGAAGAGGCGTGCGGGGGGCCCTGGAGGGAGGCTGGAAGCTGCAAGATGACAAAGTCAGTCATCGTGTCTAGGCAGTGATGTTGGCTCCATCCTCCTCCTTGTGCTGCGTTTCTCTTGTTTGTGCTTCCCCTCTGGGAGTCCAGCTAAGGATGGAAGAAATTGCCTGGAAAAGCCGTCAGCCCACTTCTAATTCCCTTCTGAATTGCTGCTTCAGGCTCGGAGAGTTTGTATTAAGCCCACAGTTTTGGAATAATAATTCTGTTTTCCATCTCAAGTTGGTTCTTCCAGCTCATAAGGCTCTTGTGGCACACCTAGGCACATCTCCCAGCTTTGGGACTTGGTTTCTGGAGATTTTTTCAAGTGTTGAGACGTGGGGGTTTCCCATCCCTGGCTGCCTCGGTTTCCCTGTCGCTCCCCCAGAGCAGGATTTCACCTGCGGAGCATCACCCCGGTGATGGAGAGGAGCAATGCTCCACGGCTCTGCTGCACGCAAACCCCTCAAGATGTTCCACTGCCCCGCAATTAGGTAATAAATCAACTGGAAATGTTAATATTAAATATCATGAGGAAAGTACCAGCCTTGGCTTCCCAGACTGCCGGGTACTTTTATTTTAATTATAGGGTTGGTCCTTTGGTTTGGGTTTTATTTTTTTTTCCCTTCCCCTGCTTGTGTTTTATTTGAGCAACTTTTCATGAGCCAAGTTCTGCAAAGGAGTGTCTCTGTGCTCTGGGTTGTTTACCAAAAATCGTAAATATGTGGAGCTTGTAGAAATCATTAATCTCCCTGAACAGAAAGCCTGTTTTTCGAATGGGTGGGAAGAGCTGGGGTCCCAGCTAGGGATGGAGCTGGGTATCGGCAGCTTTCTCCATCGCTCTCCCCTGTCTTGGTCTTTCGGCTGGAGGTGCTGAGCCTCACCTTCCTCGCTCAGGGTGACGTCTGCGGTTTAATTAGCAGCTGCCACTTCCCTTGCAGGAAAGTCCTGTAGAGTTTTGCGGCGATGACGCTAATGAACGTCTGTGGCAACCGTTCCTGGAACATATGGCAATGCATATTTCTGTTGGGTTCGTTGTCACTGTCCCAGCGAGCGCTGTGACAGGGAGATGTTTCCCCGTTTTGCTTTGAAAGTCGAACACTCGGGTGGTCTGTAACATGGCTGTAGGATTTTATTATTTTTTCCATAAAGGTGAAAGGTGTGAGAGAAAAGAAAAAATGATGGATGGAGGACTCCTCTTCTTCTCTGTTATCCTGGTGGTACCTCTGTGCTTCTGCCAGCTGGGCGAGGGTGGGAGGGATGCACAGGAGCCGGGGCACGTCCCACTGTTTTCCACTATCCCAGGTCTTACTGCAGGGAGAGCCACATCCCTGGGGATGCCAGAGCTTGGCAGCTTGTGTTGCAGCTGCAAAGCAAAGGATTTCTTGTGCCTTTTTGGGCTGGTGAGCAGTGGAGGGTCTCATTTGGAAACGCTGCGATGGGAAGCTTGTTTCGGAGGCTTGAGTTTCTCCGGAGCTGGTGTGGAACAGGCGTGAGCCTGCATGAGACACTAACCAAGGCTCTGGCCTCTCTAATCCAAACATTTAACTCCTCAGCAGCCCCACATGACTGCCCTGCAAATCAAAAGCTCCGCCAGCTTGGGTTAAAGGTCCATCCTCTGCTGGCTGATGACCCCTGCGTGGATGGCAGGATACGGTGGGCATGTTCAGACCCCTAATTGCAGTCCAACGAGGGATGCTCTTGCTCCTCTCTAGTTGGCATCTCTCTGAGCTGAGGTCCCAGCTTGCATGAAAGTGCTTCGCAGAGGCAAAGCTCTGCCCTGTGTGCCCAGCCTGCTTCTGAAAGATGTTGTGTAAGCATCTTGGCCAGCAAGTATTTAGATGTAACGGGCTTTAAATTCCAAAGGTCCATTGCTAGTGATGTTCAGAGCAGTTTAATTCAAGGGGCACAGTCAAGTACTTTCCTTTATAGTTTTTCTCTTGTGTGTGCTCTCGATTGTAATACCCCCCCCCCTTTTTTTTTTTTACAAGCTTGAAGGTAATAATCAAAGCAATTCTCTGCTGATTTTGTCCTTTTCTGTTTGGCAAACTTTGATCCATTATTATTATTTAATGGAGACGACGTTAACGTGGCCACTTTTGTTCCGCGACCATTTCGGTTCAATACGGCACCTTACAGAGCTGAGATCCCACCGCTCTCGTGCCGCTGGCATCTCTTTGAGGTGACGAGGATGCTGCAGGAGCTGGTGCTCCACCTAAAGAGGCTCTGAGCTGCTTTATACCCTGGTGGGAAGAATCTTTGGTGAAATGTGGGGTTTTTAAATTCTTCATGCGAGATGAAGACAAGTCGTCTCACTCTCCTCACTAGCAAAGCCCGTCTTTGTATATGTAATGGTATTTTCTTTGAAAAAAAAAAAAGTATTTGCAAGGTGTCAGCTCATGAAAGAAGCAGCCTGATGATCTAAGTTACAAAAACGCCCAGTTCCAGGCTGTCTCTTTGCAGTTTTCAACTCCGGGCTTAAATTGGGAATAAATAATTTGCCTAGGGCTCCACACTCCCTAGTTACCCTGCTTGTTTAAGGGGAATAACCAGGGCTGAAGGGTGGCAGCTGGCTGTCCCACAGCCAGGGACTGTCCCACAGCCAGGGACTGTCCCAGCTTGCCATGGGCTCTCCCCACGCGTCCCCTCCGTGGGCAGAGCTGAGGGATGCTGCGCTGCGTGGGGCGAGCACGAACCCGTTCAGGCGGTGGGTGGGATGGAGCAGGAGCGTTTCGCCTGCGTTTCAGGCAGTGATGTGCCTCCTGTCTAGCCTTGGGACCCCATGGGGTGGGCTGGGAGGAAAATAGGGACCGAGCAAACCCCTCTGCGTTCAGCAGCCGCTGCTCAGAGCTGCTCCGTCTCCCTTAGGGCAGGGGGGTGTGGAGAGTGCTGTTGGGATCCGGGAGGATAAGGCAATAACCATTTTAAGAAAGATATTCGCAGCGGGTCAGATTTTAAACAATGAGAGTGTTTTCCACATGGCAGCCTCTGCCGATAATTGCTTGTAATCGTTTTCCCTTCGGTGCCGCCTGTGCCCTCTCTCTTTCACCTGAGATGCTGTCCCCTGTCCTCCCTGCTCCCCTTGCTCCCCACCTCGTGCTGAGCAGGAACGCGTTTGCAACAGGGTCTTTTTTTTTGCAGACACTGTAAATCGCTCGATTGCATCGAGAGGGATAAAAGGTTCCTGCTTCCCGTCTCCTGCATCACATTATTTGGCAGCTGGTTATTGCAGCAGCGGTGAATCCGTGCGGGGTTCGTGGTGAGGTGTAGCTCAGGTCTGAGCTGCTGGAACCAGCAGCTTTTTTCCTCCAGACAGTGAACAAAAGTGCTGAGTGATGGGGCTGAGGGGAGGTCAAAGCTTTTTTTTCCCTGCAAACGCCCTGTCTGGATCCAGCACTGGGAATTTTGGGGATGCTTCAGGCGCTGCTAGCCCCAGCCCTGCTCCATGGGCCACCGCCTGGGACAGTCCCGGTGGGTGCAGGCAGCCAGGGACGGTGACAACCCGCGTCTGTCCTCCCCGGAGCCGTGCTCTCGTTTAGCCCATTAAGGCTGGCTTTCGTTTTCCCCAGTGAATCAATTTCTCAGTCTTTAACTGGTACCTTCCTCGTGCTAATCATACAATAGGACTGCTAATGAATGTCTCAATTATTTAATGTTTGAATCGAGTAATTATTTTCTTGAGGTAGCAAATTGAAGTTTTCAGGAGGAAAAATACCGTTCCCCCCCCCCCCCCCCCGTTTTTGCTGCTACATAATTAAGTAATTGTATAGCCAGTGATTTAATAGCTACAAGATCAGGAGTGACATATTTTATTCATTTTAAGCAGGAGCATTTCATTTCTCCTCTTTCTCTCAAGGAGAAGCCCTGGCCACCCTCTGGGAAGGCAGGGAAACCAATACAAAGCCTCCCAGACAGGGAGTATCATTAAACTGGGAGTAGTGGCTGTGGGACCCCCCAGGTCGGGGGATACCTCCCTTCAGAGGAGACCCCCACCATGGGCACAGAGCATTTGTCACACATCGTCCCCATCTCACTGAGGGTGAGAGATGCTGAGTGATAGTTGCACTTGTGGAAGCCTCCCTACTTTTTTTTTTTTTTTTTTTTTTTAAATAAAAAAGAAGTTAATGACTAGGGAGACATCCTGGGTATCCACAGAGGAGAATATGAGGAGGGCTGGTCTGTACACATAATTCCCCTTCCCTGCTTGTTTTTGGTGGATGGAGCGTGGTTTCTTTGGAGCCGGTTGCTGCAGCTGGGTAATTTTTTGCTGGTGGGACTTGATCTGTAGCTTGTTTCAAGTAGTGATGTGGGAGTCGAGACTTCTTGTAGCCATAAAATGATCTGATAAAAAACGGACGATATGTCAGATTCTTCAAGGCCACCCTTCAAACCCAAACAGCAGCAGTGGTGATGTCTTCCCAACCTTTTCCAGGTGTTTTAAGATGCTGCTTTCTGGTCTCCTTGTTTAACAGGCGCGTTGTAATTAAGAATTTCCTGTACTCCTCTGGGGCTCCTGAGGAATCGGAGAGCTGGAGGGTTTTGTGTGTTATGTTAACAGGCTTGTTAGAGAGGATGGGTCTCCTCGGCGGAGCTGAGCAGACCAGCTGTAGTGCTGGAGGACCTTTGGGAAGCACAGGCACGGGATGGATTCAGGCATATGGGGGGCTGCAGGTGTTTGCTGGTGCTGTGCAAGGAGGAAAAGGAGGGGGGCTCAGGGTGCTTTGCTTTGGGTGTGAACAGTGAGCTCAGGTGGCCAGACAGTACATAGGAATGCCTTGTCCCCATGCCACCTTCCTGGGTGACTCACCTTCCCGGTTGGCACTGGATATGGATGGATGCTGAGTGTTCTAGCTCTGCCATTCAGGTTATCCTGAGCCACAGCAAACCTTCCCTTATTTATATATTTATATCATCCTTCAGCCTTGGTGTGGGGTTTGTGCTCCTCTCCTGAATGGTTAGATAGCCGAGAGAAACTTGGTGGGGACCAACCTGCCCTTTCCCTTGGTGGTTGGGCTGCTGCAGGGCAGATGTGTGCAGCTGTGTTTCTGCCCCGGCGTGCTCCCGGCAGGACCTCTTGCTGCTGCGCCGTGGTGTTGAGAAAGCTCGGATTGATGTGTCGTGACTTCCCCTGCCCGCTTTTGCAACTGGTAGACAGCTTTGCCTCTTAGCGCTGTGTTACCCCGTCCTCGACACTCCCCCGAGCATCTCCGCCACCGTCAGCGCCGGGTGAGTTGCCGGGTGTCCCCGGCGATAACCGTTACCAGATGTTTACACGTCTGGAGATGTCGTCGCCAGGGCTCCATTTCTTACGCCTCATTTCGTAAGGAGCATTTGTATTGTGCAAAGTTATCATCCCTCCCTAAATTCCACCCTTCCCTGGGGCCTCGCTGTGGCATGTACCCGTGTATTCCCACAGCAGGGCACTGGGATGCGCTGGGGGCATCCAGCTGTGCTGGGAGCATCCAGCTGTGCTGGGAGCATCCAGCCACACTCAGCAGCTCTGTTTTGGGCACTGGCGTGATGGTTTAGCACCAGTGTCAGATGGGTCTCCCATCCTCTCCGGTGGCTTCACCCCGGGATAAACTCCGCAGAGACTGCACTGGGCAGGATGGGCAGTGCTGGGGTGGAGAGAGGTGATGTGCTTTGCGGGGAAAGGACAGCTTGGAAAGTCACCGCGGAGTGAAAGAATAAAAGGGAGACGACGTGTTTTGAAACACTCCCCAGATGCAAGATTTTTGCTTGCCTGTGTTGCTGTGTTCTTGATTTAAATCCTAAATAGATCTGAGCTGAGGAACTTTTTGGAGTTGTCATTAAAGGCCCCCTTCGCGGGTTTGTTTCTGTTTCTTCCTGAAGGTGAAAGCTGCGGGAGTCCCTAGTTATCTTAATTTCACCTTGAGGGTTTTTGGCTGCAAATTTGAGGTGTTTGGCTTTGTGGAGATGATAAAAATCTAAGATACCACCCGTGAAGGTTTCAC
Source organism: Pterocles orientalis (assembly GCA_011057875.1). Classification (NCBI taxonomy): domain Eukaryota; kingdom Metazoa; phylum Chordata; class Aves; order Pterocliformes; family Pteroclidae; genus Pterocles; species Pterocles orientalis. The sequence goes on from WKFP01015146.1 coordinate 1,427,215, forward strand.
CCAGCTGGAAATCCTGGTTGAATGAGGAGCCTGGGATCCGACCCCTCATTTAGACCCATGGTTCAGGGGGAAAAAAAAATAAAAAATAAAGAGAGATGAACTCTGAACCCGGGAAGAAAACCTGGTCAGAGGAGGGGGAGAGCTGAGTTAATGGAAGAGAGATATCTCCAGCCTGGAAATGGATGAAGGGAAGGGGAACGTATCCCGCCTTGTCCTCCTGGGATTAATTTTGAATATCAAACGCTTGATCTCGAGCCGTTCCTCAGGCAGCCAGTCGTGTTTCTGTGAAAGCTGTATTTTGAAAAGACTTTTTCTGATGCTTTAAAACAGAGGAAAGCAAAGCAAATGACCTTATCCTGCTTTGCATTATGTCACACTCGATGATATTCTTTTGCAGTACTTGCAGATAGCTTGACACATCGAGGCAGACAGCCCCTTATTATTAAATCTGTTTGCAAATGTGCTCAGATTGCCCTTCACATCCACCCCTGGTTATGAGCGGTGGCAGACCGTGGCTGCGAATCGCAGGTCCCCATAAACACGCACCCAGCCGCCTCTCCTTCTCCCCACTAAGGTTGTCAACACTTTAGGAATTAATAAAGTGTCCTAATGGAAAAGGAAAGTGTTTTCTTCCCCTTGTCTGATGCATCAGTGGGATGGATGGGCGATGCCTTCTTCCCGTGGGTCTTCCTCATCCTCCCTTGGCTCCCTGGGCCCGCAGCCGAGCTGCTGCCCTTGTGAATCTGCCCGTGCAGCCGTCCTGTCAATGGCACTGACTAACCCAGTCCCTTTTCAGCTGTGTCATGTCTCCCTCTGGGTCAGATCAGGCCAGCGACACTTTTTTTTTTTTTTTGCCATCGTCAAAAGCTGAATCAAGAGTGCCTCACGCTGCGGAGCCTCGCTATTGCCACCGGCCCTTCCTTCCCTGTGAAAGGCCACCTTGTTCCCTCCTGTTTGCATCCTTTCTGAGTAAATCCACCCTGCGAAGCATCTCTGTCGCTGTCAGCATCACTCGATTTGCTTCCAGCAGCAGTCGCTGCAGGGATGCCTCTGGTACCCAGCTTCCTTGTGAGCTCGGGGGAAGAGTCCTCCCAAGACACAGCGAAGGGGATGTTCTCTTTCCTAGCTCCAGGCCATTGGTAATTGGCCTCGGACCTCTGCGAGGAGCTGTCGTTAAAGAAATTGCAGGCTGCCCAAAAGCACAAATGGGAAAGGCTCCCAGGGGTTTGGCTTTGGCCTCTGTTTGCATCCTAATAGATTTTTATCCTACAAGTCTTTGGGCTTCTGTATTCCTGCTGGTGCCTGATGCTGCCACAAAACCTGATAATCTCTGTGCATCGCTCCTCGCTGAGGGCAAAGGCTCCCGGAGAGGCTTGGGTGTTTCTGCTGAGACGTCTATTGCTTCCCAATTTGTTGGCTTTCAGTGTCAGTGAATATGTGCTTTTCATTAAGGGAGGATGAATAACAGGCACCACTTAACCTTGTTTTTGTTCTGCAATCTGTTTTTCTTCTTTCTTATACTCCTCTTGAATGATAAACCCCCATTTTTTTTTCATTTGGTATGGAAATGTGTTTAGGATCAGATTTTTTGTTGTTTCTTCCTATCCCTTTCACATAAATCTGATGCTGAAGAAGATAACTGCAAGTTGAGAATGTTGTTTTCTTCCATTATAGCATCACAATATTTTCCGTTATTGTTCTCTCTCCCTTTCTCAGTGTGTCTTGCTTTCTTGGCCACCGTTGTCTGTTGATCAGATGTTTTTGTTAAGTTGTCCAGAGTGATGTGTAGTTTTTTTCCTTTCCCGGAGTGGTTACAATTAAGTTAGAATCCATCAATGTGTATGAGTTGTTGGAAATGTTGCTTTTGATAGGCATTACCTTGTACTTGTCTGTATTAAATTTCAGCTGTCATTGTTTTCTTAATTGCCTGTGTTAGATAACGTTGAATTTCCCACAGTCCTCTCCTCCTGCCTAAAATGAATAGCATTTGTATCACAAATGCTTCAAACTTGACACCTTTTTTCCCCCGTGCCATTTAAAACTTCACCCCAGCCTGGCTGATTTAATCTGCTATCAACTTCTCATCTTTTCAGTCTGCTTGCTTTCCTTGCCATCTCCCTGTCCGTTCGCTGCTCTGCTGCCGGTGCTGCCCGCCAGCCTTAGGAGATGTTTTCACCGTGGTAGGAGGTGTTGTGCACCCCTCGGATTTATCTGGGGTGGGTAAGGAAAGGTCCAGTTTCCTGCAGGTGCAAAGGTGAAGGTGTAGCACAGGTGGTGCAGACCCAGCAGGAGCTCTGTGACATGGGTTTGGGTTGTTAAACCGTGGTTTTCCCAGCCGTGGTGGCTTGGATCTGCCTAACCCGTGTGTCATCTTCTGTCCTCCTTGCCATGTGGGTGTCATGCTTGGGATCTGCCTGATGCAGGGGTGGGAGTGCGGTTCAAGAAACATGTCGATGTGGTGTTTAGGGGCATGGTTTGGTGGGTTACGTGGTGTTGGGTTGATGGTTGGACTTGATGATCCTTGAGGTCTTTTCCAACCTTAATGACTCTCTGACGCGGGAGATCTGGCTTTTGTTTTTCGCTCTCCCTCATCCCCGCTTTGTGTGGCTTTTGACAGGTTGCTGCTGGCTGGTTTGTGTACTTTACCTTCCAGATTCCGTGTTCAAATGACATCCCTTCACAAGGCATCTGCAGCAGGATGGTTTTCATCTTGGTAGCCTGCTGCTTCTTCAGGGGTACTGGTTATTATTAATTAAGACATTTTTGAAGGTCCAATCAATTATACTTGCTTTTCTGGAAGGTATTGTTGCCTTCCTCAAAGAACTCTAATAGATGAGAGAGGTGTGACTTTATTTTCTCAAAGCCATGCTGTTTGCCATGTCATCTTCAGCTAGGTAGTTTATTACAACTTTGAAACCACTAATTTAACAAGTTTACTTAATACTGAAATAAGCCTTTGAAGTCTGGAATTATCTCTTCACTACCAAGGCATAGAGCGATCATTTCCATGCCAGCAAAAATTACCAAGTGAAATTATTTGGTAATTTTAGTCTTAATTTAGTTTTCAATCTACGGAAGTTTCTTGGTGTTTGTAAGTGATGTGAAAGGATCTTACTCTGTTCTGCGTTGCCCAAAATCCTCCACCCCAGCAAACGAAACCATTTGGTAACGTGGCATTTATAACGAACCTCTTAGAGCTTTTCTCCCTTTGTCACACCTCTTTGAGGACGAACTGGACAGCACATAAGTTGGTTGGCAGATGAGTCCTTCAGAAGGGGCTGGAGGGCCATAAAGAGGTGGGGAGACCTCCAGCATGGCTCTTGAGGCAGGTGAAGGGCTGAGGCAGGGTTTATGGACCCAGCTGCAGGAGGCAGGCAGCAAGCTTGCCGCTTCAGCGATGCGCAGTTGAATCCTTCTGAGTCACGGTAGATCCAAAGTGAATCACTGCGAGGTCTGTTGGACTTTTTATCACTGCAGTTATCTTTTGTGGAACCATCTGGTCCCATCAAAGCTTTGAGAGTCAGCTGAGGTTGAAGTGAGTTCCCCAGGGATGGAGGAGAGGAGGCACGCTGCTTGGGTCGTTGCTCATGTGCTCAGGCCATGGTGATCCTGACAGCAGAGCAGCTGTGGAGTTATTGGAACTCGGAGCTTTCACCTTCTCGTTTCGGTGTTTGCTTGCTTGGGCAAACCTCTTGGAGCCTGCTGGTCCCTTGCCCATCCTGCACGTTGCCTTTCCGAGGCTATGGTGTGGAAAAACAGGAGTGGAGGGGTGTGCGTGGAGTAAATTGCCTTCTGCTCAACAGTGCTGGTGGCTTTCCTGGAGCTGGCCTGGTTGGGTTTTTCACAAGCGTCTCAGGTGCCATGATATTTGACAATAGAAACATTTTTTTCTTTCAGCTGCAAACAAAACTTGCTCTTCCTAGCTGGATCTGACGGTCCCCTGCAGATTTGAAAGGCAGAAAACAAAACTTTTATTGATTTCTTCCAGAGAATAGCTCACGTTTCCTCTGTAAATGCTCCTGCAACCCCCTGTGATTTTTTCAAACACCCCTAACTCGAGCCCAGCACTTGCTCTTGTGTTGAGCATCTCGCAGCACCACGGTATGGTCCCTCCTTGCTCTCCACAGAACGGGGAAGGAGCATCTGAGAAACCCCTTGAGATGCAGGCGATCGTTCCTGCAAGGGAACCTGCCTGGTCCTTGGCCGATGGAGACCCTTGCAAACCAAGGGCACCTCCTCTTTTCAGCAAGCAATGTTTCGTGGTGATAATTTGGCTTAGTTTATCTTGGTCACGATTTTCCCTCTTGCCCCCGAGTAACTCCGAGCTGCTGCTAACGCTGTGGCTTTGGGGCAGCTGCTCTCAAGAGATGCTGTGTTAGATTTGAGCGAATAATTCATGTAAGCAATTTATCTGTTGAATCCACCAGCCGAAAGCTTGGGGTATGTCTGCTGGGCAAGTTGCAGTTTCCTTCAATTTGTTAGTCGTGGAGCAATACGCTAATAGACATCAAAACTGATTTATTGGGAAGCGTTTGTGGTTCAGAAAGCTGGGCTGGCTGGCGAGCTCAGGATGGCAGATGTGGGCTGGTGCCCTCCCCCGTGGCAGGGCTGCCCTGAGTTTTTTGGGTGAAAGCATCCTTTGGATGGATGCACGAGGCCATCTGCAGCCTTTTGTACCCGGGGCTGGCAGGAGGTGAGCGCTGGAGGTGTTGCAAACGGGGAGAAGCCCTTCGCTTGCCTTTGGGTTCTCTGTTGGGTGTGCGAGGGGCTCAGGGCTTTGGGAGGAAGAGGAGCTAAAGCAGTTCATAGCCTTAAAACAATTGCTCTACAGGGCTTTTCGTTCACCCTTCGCTCCTCAAAGGCTGGGGAATTGAAGCTCCTGTTATTATTTAAGTGGCTTCCCAGCTGCTCCGTCTCATCCTGTCATCTCGCTGCCCGTCTGTGATTAATGACCCGACCGTCCGTTCTAGCACTTCCCTCTCTCCTTCACTTCATTCCTTTTTTTTCCCCCCTCCCTCTTTTCCCCGTGCTTCTCTCTTTTTTTTTTTCTTTCCCCCTCGCACAAACTGCTGATCTAAATGTTCAAAATAAATTATGCGGAATAATGGCTGAAGGCAGCTGCATAATTGATGGTGCCGCGGGGTGAGGCGAAGCTGCGGGTGCTCTTCCTCTGCCTCCTGCCCCCCGTGCCATCCCGTGCCCTTTCTCCGAGCAAACCAAGGAGCTGGTGGCATTGGGTTTGCTGGTCTTGCTTTGCCCCAAGTGTCCCCATGAGAAAATCTTCTTGGAATCCTGATGTTATGGTTCGTTTTGGCGATTTTTTCTGACTTTTATATTATATTCAGAATTTCTCTTTGCAAGGATATCAGATGTAATTATGCTACGTTGAAATGAAGTGCTTCAACCTTATCAAAAGTAACATTTTGATAATTTTTCACTGCAAATGTCAACACAATCAATAGGTTCTTGCAAATGTTTTGATTTCATTAGATTCAGCAGATTGTTCTGCTGGCATGTTTGAACCCACACTAAATAGCCTTTTTTCCATATTGGGATGAACTCAGATAAGGAGGTTACCTTTTACAAAGCCGCGTGGTGAGGGAGTGGAGGTTTTTAGCAGCAGCCCTCTGTGTTCCTTAGTGAAAGGATGAAAGAGTGGTGGGCATGACAGAGACAGAGAAAGAAAAAAAGAATAGACGGAGAGACATCATTTTTTCTATCCCAAGTTTATTATCCCATCCATTTGCCTCTATCTTTTTCTGATTTCTTGTCCATCAGCCGCTAAAACCTAATTCTGCAAGAAATAAATACAACTTGAGAAAATTAAGTGAAAAAGCTGCACAGAACCCAATTACTTCCTGTGCCCCAGACGCTTGGGAACGGAGTTCATTTCCCTGTAAGGAGCAACGTGGTGGGTGACAGCCTGGCAAAACGAGCGGGGGTCAGAGCTGGTGTCACCTGGGGGCAAACGTGGGGATATGGAGTGGTGAGGAGGGGTTATGTCCATGGGGATGGAGATGTGGGGATGCTGGGTCTTCCCATGGGATGCTCCAGCTCGTGGCAGCATGCATTGCGTCCTTGGCCAGCCCCAGTTGGCTTCCAGAGAGATCATATTCCTTATAGAAACCATTTGTTGATAAAGATCAGAGCAGCAGAGATGGTTAAAGGTGCCCAAGAGTTTCCCTTCAGACTCTCCTGGATTCATTTACTCGAAGGTCTTGGCTTCCAGGCTGGTGTTGTGCAGGCAGAGCCATCCCCTGCGAGATGTGGGATGCTCTGGGCAAGGAGCACTGCCTCGCAGCCTGCGGGAAGGACCACACAAAGATGTCAAACCCAGCGTATAGGGGAGCTGGAAAGTGCCATGGCTAAGGAATTGACCTGGGAGGCAGGATTCATCCCCGCTCCGTCGCAGCCCTGACTGCGTGATCTTCAGCAAATCGTCTGACAGTCTGCTCCTCCATTCCCCAGCTCAATCCTCTTCTCTGATTGCAGGCGGGTTTGGTAAAAGATTTTTTTCCTGTGTGCGCGTATTGAACTTTGCACAAAAGCCGCTCGTTCCAGCTGTTGCTGTAATACGCGGAGCGTGCTTTGTAAGGAGAAGGAGCGTGCTGGAATGCGGCAGGAGGGAACCCACGCTGAAACCCTCCGCTCGTTTTGTCGTTCTGCGTGCGCACACGCAGCAGTCGGTGTTTGTAAGACTAAAACCAGGAGATTGGATAAGTCATATTGAAGCGTGCGTGTACGTGGGAATTAAGAGTTTCACAGGTTTCAAAACTGGAGGGGAGTGGAGGGGGTGCCAGTCTTGTGTAACAGGGGAGTCGATTCGGTTGCTGTGATGCTGGTGGCTGCAGAGTTGATTGTACATGTTGTTACCATAAATATGAGGATGAGTGAAGGATCTTGCCCGTTCCCTTTGCCTTTTTTTGGATGCATAGACTCTTTTATACAGCTTCCTGAACGTTCCTCCAAATCCGTAGGGATTATCCAGGGGACTGGAGGTGATGGGCTCTCGCCCTTGAGTCCCCGCGGCGCATACGTGCTCCCTGCTGTGTGCTCGTTTGAAGTCAGAGATGCCTGCGGCGAGTCACAGCGTGCTTGCGGGAGTCCTCGTGATGCGCGGAGTCATAACTGCACAAGAGAAGGAACTTGCAGTGCTTTATTAGGCGGTATATCCAGCCGGTGAAAGACAGCTGCTGCTTCTCTATGGAGTATTATCTCCCCATAATCAATATCGGGGAGGAGGAACTGTTGGGCAACCTGTTCCCCATTATGGGCACTTAAGCAATGCTTGGGTTGACAAAGAACCTTGTACCAACTGCAGGCAGCACATGTTCAACATGCTCCTCATCTATCAGGGAGCGATCCAGCCAAATGCCCAGATGCTCTTGACAGCTAACTTTGGAGAGGAGCGAACGACAAAGCTGCCTTTCCAACTGCTTCGGATACTCGGTGATGCGCTTTGCTCGAGTCTTGCGACCCAGGGCAGGGAGGCTGCTGATAGTCGTATGCAATTAAGTCAATAAATGTCAACTGAGCGGGTGACCGGAGTGGTGTGATCTGATGTCAGGTGTGAAGGACCGGGAGCTGGGACTGCTGGGCTATTTTTCTGGCACTGCCACTGATTCGTTTTGACTTTGAGCAAGTCATTTAATCGCTTGGTAATTAATCCTATTCATACGGCTAAATTGAGTACTGCTAGACGCACGAGCTCTCGCTGCAGGCACGCCGTCGCCATTCAAAAAAATCACAGCAACACCTAGAATAGAAAGGAAGGTGTTTGATTTCAAAGCGTCCTGTCCTGCCACTTGAATCCTTCCCACCACGTTCCAATAAAGGGCCTGTGGCAGCTCTCTGAATAGCTGCAGGGAGGAGGGATGCCAGAGCTGGGAAATCCTTCACCTGCCTTGGCAAATAAGTGTTAATGAAGTTCGCAGGGAGCCCGGGAGGGATGGTGCTAGGAAACGGCAGATAATTCATGCTATTTTAGAATTGATCTTCTCCCCAGCCCTTTGGTTTGAAGCTGCTGTACCAGCCTCAGGACCTTGGCGCCCGTGCTGATGTGACCTCCGGCTCTCCTGGTCCTCGCTCTGTTTAACCAAGGAGCCGCTGAAGTCAATCAGAGCCAAGTGTTTGCAAGCGGGGCCGGCGCCTTGCGCTGAGTTTATTAGCTCAATGCAAACGGCAGCAGAGCACTTATTGATTCCGGTGATCCATTGCCATCAGGAACATCATTTGTAAACTTTTGGGGAAGTGGGAGCGGTAGCAGAGCCTGCTGTATGATCCGAGTCGCTTGGGCGTTCAAATTGCCTTTACCAAGTGGAGGATTTACTCCCTGAGACTTGACTCCAGGCTTTGCTGGCGGGTTAGGAAGGGCTTGGGAAAGAAACAAGAGCTGCGAGCCCCGTCATAGCCCACAGCCCCAGCCGTGTGTGTTTGCCGTTGGGCTGGAGGCCATGCACATAGTGCTTAACCTTGACGTTACACGGGAAAATGCAAGACCTCTTGCATTCCTATCTGCCCTGCCTTGAACTAGCGCTGTCCAGAGATGCTGTCTTGCGCTCATCGTAAGTAAAAATAAAGATCTTTGGACCTTTAGCTGCAGGGCTTTGCTCAAGTTCCCCTGTACTTATTCTTGCTCTTGGCAAACCACTATAATTTTGTTGTGCCTCTCTCTATGTTTATGCATATATATTGTATATCAGTCTGCTGCCAAGTAGAGTGCTTTATTGAATAAAGCTGCTCCTTGCTGGTCCATTCAGCACGTTTCGTTGGCACCGCTGCCCGTCAGGGAAGAGTTTCCCCTCTTGGGCTGCTGTGGACGTAGATGAGGGATGCGAGCGTTTGGGGCTCGTCATAGCTGGAAGCGTCTGCAGTTCTTCGTGTGTGCATAAAATGGCTCTGGGGAGGCTGGGATAAGCATCTTGTTCCTTTAGCTTTTGAAAACGCCAGATCTCTATCACTTGGAGGAGTTTCTCAACTAAATAGTGGCAGTAGATCGGCTGGGTACTCTGGGGGAGCAGCAGGCTTAATACAAAGTCAGGACAGTTTAACTGGGATTTACAAACCCGCCCGGGGGTTGCAGCTGCGTGCTTCGTTTGAATGGGAGTTTAATACCCCAGTTCCCCCAAGCGGCTTAGGAAGTTTTGCTATGTGTTTTCCAAAAGGACGTTTTACAAAAACCTGGAAAATGACCAGTAAATGTGTTTTGCCAGAAGAACAGTGAATGTGGGCTGGCTGGCTTTTAACTTACTAGAAGCTATGGGAGGCTGTGGCTTAGCAGAGGATGCGATCATGAAGTCAAACTCCAGCTATCCCCCTCCGGGCAGCTTTCACCTCCAGTAGAGATGGCATCCAGTACAGTTTAAGAACACATAAGTCCACGTGTATTTTTTTCTTGCTAGTAAAACTGTTTAGATGGTGGGACAACGTATACTTTTAGAGAAACTGAACTGCCTTTAGAAGCAGAAGTTAGGAAAATAAAAGGAAGGAAGGGAAAGCCATGGTGGTACCAGTGGATTGTCTTTGCTGGGGGAAACGATCCAGGCTACTGACTCATTATATGCACATCAGCTTTCTTCCCCCTCCGGGTCCCCAAGGCCATGCTTCCAGGTCATATCCATAGTCCTTTCTTCAAATATCCTTTCCTTTTCCTCCTACCTCTCCCTTGTTTGGAGGTGGTGATGTCTGGTGGAGTCATTGCTCCGGGGATAACACTGGACTCTGGGATGGACTGGGAGCCGTCTGACGCTATCTCGCCTCTGGTCCTGCCCTCCACGGGGAAATTTTAAGCGTGACGGAGGGTTGGTTTTGCACAAATTCCCAGCTGACGGGATGCGTCTCTGGGCTGGCTGGCTGGTCAGGAATTCATTAGGAACTTTTGTGTTTGCAGCTGTCTCTCGGATTATATCTTTATTGATCCTGCCTGCCCATGGCCAATGGGAAATATGTGGAAATGATGAAGCTCTTCTGAAGGGGAGTTCATAATCTTGCTCAAACAAAGCCAGGTCCCCGGAGGGAAGGATGAATGGCCTGTGTGTAGCCTATTTTGAGATGATACGGCTATCACATCTTGTTCCCCTTGTTTTACTGGGATAACATTCAATTACCCCTGCCAACAACAGCTTCCCACAAGGGTTGTTGAGACAGATAATCGCTTGCCCCAGTTTCTCCAAGTGAGAAGCACAAAGCTGTGAGCCTGTCCGGGGCTGGGGGACCAGTGGGACTGGCACCACTTTTAGGACTCTTCAGCATCCTAGTTGGAACTTGATGATCTTTAAGGTTCCTTCCAACCCAAACTGTTCTATGGTTCTGGCTAGCAGGTTGAGAAGGTGGCAAGTAAAGCCAGGCTCTCTGCTCCCTAGCCCTTAGTGGCTGGCTCTCCCCGAGTCCTGCAGCATGGGGACATGTAGGAGAATGAGCTGGTGGCTCTGTGGAGGGCTGTGGGTTATTTGGGCTCTGCTGACCTCCCCGCAGGGGCTGCCAGCCTGGGTGTCAGCCGTGCAAGGGGCAGCATCTTCTACAGGGAAGCTTCTCTGCAGCTTTGTTTTGAGCGTGCGTGCCCAGACCTCGGCAGAGCTGTCAGCAGGTAGCAGCCTTCACTTGCTATTAGCCTGGGCTGGATTTGCGCAGGCACCCTGGAGAGGGAGAGCCCTCGCAGCCCCGTATCGATGCCTGACAGCACCTTCCTATTTGTATACCCCTGCAAGGAGACAACTTGCGAGACAACCGCACTTAGCCCCTGCCAAAGCCAAGCGCAGGAGAAGTCCCTGATGTATTTAGAGAAACACGCTGTCTTGCCGTGTCTGCTTTGGAGAAACCTTGCTAATCCTTCCTGAAAAGCCCAAAGGGGGATCCGAAGCAGCTTTTCATTAGCCAGACAAGCCCTACAAGTTCCCCAGCAAAATAGGTACAGCGGGAGGGATGCTGCAGGCTGAGAGACGGGGGAGCGTGTGCGGAGGGAAGGGAAGAGATGCTGCTTTTGGGAGCTTGGCGAGAGGGCTGCGGGTGCCAGCATCTCACCAGGAAGGCGCTGGGAGCTCTCCTTGGCGCAGCACCTTTACAGCAGGCTGGCTCTATCCATTGGATCAGGCTATTTTCTTGCTGAGCCAGTACAGCTAGTACGGGAACGGCGTGTAAACAAGTCCAAAGTGCGTGGAAAGCACTTATTTAGACTTCCTAGTGCATTAGCGAAGGGAGGGGAATTCATTTCTCAAGGAGGCTGGCTGAGCCAGCACTGATGGTGGTATGTGTATATATATATATGTGTGTATCTCCTCAGGACCTGGAGCAGATGTGTGCGAGCTGCAAGGCCATTAACGAGGCTGCACACATGTAAATACTCCGCTGCTTGCCTTTGTACCTGCTGTGAATCCATCCCCGAGCTGCTGTCTCTGCTTTCCCCTCGTCTCTCCCAGCTGATGGACCCTGGAGCTGCAGCACGCTGCATTGCAGCCGGCTCGGGCTCGGGGTAATAGGTGATGCTAACAGGTTGTCAGCTCTGGGGCTGTATGAGGATGCGTTTCGCGGGCTGTGGTGGCTAAATCCAGACGGACGTGACTTGCATGTCCATAATTCCCCTCTTAAGTTGCAAGACATGCAGTAGCTGAGAGAGTGGCGATATCCGCAGGCATTGGCAAAAAATAATTTTCGGTGGTGGGAAGTGACTTTGCTGGATAAAATCTTGTGAAATTACTCTGGGGTAGGAACAATTTGTTTCAATCTCCATCTCCTGAGATACTGATGTTGGAAATGTCCAGATTTGCCAGACCTGCTCTCTGTGCACCCATTTTAAATGCTGGTTTGGGTGGTTTTTGGGGGTTTTTTTTGTTGTTTTGCATGGGTGTGCTTGTCGCCTCAGGGACAAGGGTTCCACTAAAGCAGATAAAAGGCTTTTCAATATGCAGGCTTGCTCTGCGGATTCGTAAGCACCTGCTAAGGCATTACGGTGTGATTAAAAAGAATAAATCCTTCCGAGGCCAGGAGAATACCTGGGTGAAATTAAACCCCAGCTGAAGAACTGGGCATATACATAGGTACATGCATAAATGTATGTATGTATGCATATATGCTAGTGTATAGAGATACAGGCACAGATGTATAGGTGTCATCTTGGTGACATGGTGCAGGGGTGTCCGACCTGCCCGTTGGGTGCAAAGGGGCTCTCCGAGAGCCTCCGCTGACATGGTGAGATGAAGTCAAGAGCAATATTAATTTAGATGGCTTTCCTTCCCCTTCCAGGGCTGCTGCTACGCTGCTGTTGGTGTGTAATAAAAGACCTTTTAGTGCTGGGGGAAATCAAATAATCTTACACGAAGGGGAATGCGTCTGGACCGTGATTATCCTAATGAAATTGGTGATTCAGCTCTGGCTCTGTGTGTCTCCTCGCCTTTTCTGAAGGTGTTTTCCAGCAGTCCCTGGATTGATAGATTGGCACCCGAGTGCCTTTGTTGTTGGGAGGTTGTCATTAAGGGTCTGTGCGTCGCTTAGAATTGAGACTAACCTGTGCTTTTCTGGCTGGGGGATATTTTGGGAAAGATTTATGAATTTTATGAGCTGGACCCAAGTAGTGATAATGAAAGCTCTAGGATGGTAAAAAGTATTTCCCTTGAAGAACGGGAAAATATTATGAACCTTGTCGCCTCTCCCACTCTGGAGGCAGCCTGTGATGTCTCGGTGATGGAGAGTTACTTGGAGAACAAGCCACAGGGCAGTGGTTCCTATACTCTGTTGTGCCTCCTCTTTTACACCCTCTCCTGGCTTGGCAGGGCTGAAAAGGCTGTCTGGAAAGGAGAGCAAAATGATTTTTCTGGGCTAAGGGAGCTTCAGCCCCTCCCGTGGTCTTTGGTCCGGGCAGCACAAGTGGTGCTGGTGCTCTGGGGTACCCAAGTGCCTTAGATGCTCTGGCAGCCCCCCAGAACCAGGGATACTGGTCCAGTTGGGTGTACTCAATGGCTCCTAGTACAGATACCTCAGAGAAAGGTGGCCAGAGCCTCATCACTTACCTGGGAAGGATTTTCTCTGCAAATCTCAGTTAGTGGTTGAGTTCTGTGCCAAAGCATAAGGGTTTAGATCCTTGATGCTTTTTTATTTCTTCTGATACAATGATGAGTTTCCTTACGGGTCTCCTCTATCTCTAATTTCTGTGAAGCACTGTTTCTGCTCCTCCATCATCGCAGAGCTCAAACCGGGCTTGTCAGAGGCAAGCGGGATGAAAAGCCGCAGACCTCTCTTGTTAGAGACATGCTTCTGTGGGTTTCCTGAGGGCTCGGGGACTGCACTACAACACTCTGAGAGAAGCAAATGCACTTTGTACAAAGCATTTAACCTCCCTGTGCCTCTGTTTACCCTTTGGAAAAGGTGTAATGCCCTCAGAGATGCTGCGAGGATCAATTACTGTTTCTGTATTCTGAGATCCCTGGATAAAAGGGTAGGGAATCATCCTGCCCGTCTGCCTCAGATATTGTGTTCATTGAGATTAGCACTCTTCAGTAAACAGAGCCGTTAAAGCCGCATTAGACATTTAATAAGTAATCCGTAGTTGATATCCATCACGGTGTCTTTCTGTTGTGAGCTGTCGGGTAATGCCTGGTACCAGGCGTGTTGAAGGGAAGCATCCTGCGCTAATTGCTCCCGACTGCCTGTTTGATTAGCGGCACTTAGGGTTGCGTGAGGCGGATGGGCTGGACCTCATCAAAATTCTTCCTCTCAAGGGCGCGAAGGCAACAAGAGTCACAGGGACAACTCTGGAGACTGTTGAGGCCAAGATAGGTAATGGGGGATGGCAGAGTTCAGAAGGGGAAGATTTCTTGGTCTGCTCCATCAACTGCTCTTTAAATTGACCTTGGTTTTTGCCAGTTCACGTGCTCCCAGACCCTTCCAGGCCAGGACCTCTCCGTTACCCCTCCTCATCACATCCTCACAGCCCTGACCATGTGGAGAGGTCTCTGTCTCTCCCCGTATCTGGGTTTTTCTTGCCTGGACTTGGCTGGTAAAAGCCATGTAGCATCTACTATTGCTGAAGAAAAAAGACTTTTAAAAGCTGACAGCCAGAACCGGGTCCTCAGCTGGGTCAAGTGCTAGTGCACAGAGCTGCGCTGATTTACTCTGGCTGGGGTTCTGGCCCGTAATCCTTAGTAATCTATCATAAATATTCTGTGTTGATTTAAAGTGAAGAGGTCTGTCTCAAACTTGGCTGAGCTTTCCGTACGAACAGTGCAGCCTGTGGAGCCCTTGCTGCCCGTGCAGACGTAACTCCAGCTTAGGGCTGATGGTTTGGTAACGGGAGGGGTTCTCCTTGCTTTTGCTCAAACTTGGAGGATTTTCCTTCCCAATGGGCTGGGCTGGGAGGCAGCTCGGTGACTGGTTGTGCCAATGTCTGTTCCCAGTTATTGATGGTAGCTGTTAGGTGCTGATACTGGTATGTGCGAGCGATGGGAACATTACGCCTGGGATCTGCAGCATGCATCTGCCTTGGCAACTTGAATGGCTTTTAGCTGAGATTGACATTTGAATAATATATTTGAAAGCCAGTTGAGTTTCTGAGAAATTACCTTAGTCTGAGGGCATGCCCTGACCCGCTGTGGGTACAATAGACCTGTCTCCATCTTGAATATTGGGTGGCATTCCAAATCTGTCCGACGGAGGCTGATGAAGACGGCTGCGTCCTTTGGCTGGCTGCGGAGCGGCAGAGAGCATCTCTGCGGCGCTTCCAGGCGGGCGTGAAATGACAACGCCTGCAAGACTTTGGCTGCGGGTTCCTTCCCCGGGGAGATACGTACTGAGATATCACTGACTCGGTACTGCTCTCCGCTAAGTCTCAAGGAAATCCCGTTCTGCCCACCAGCCACCGAGGGAGTCAGCAGGATTTCTACCGGCCTGGAAATAATGGGAGAGTAACACCAATTAAGAGGACAGGCTCAGCCCGTCTTCCGCTGCTCGACGGCGGAGATCAAGGCAGGTTTGTCGCCGTTTGAAGACCAGCCTTTGAGAAAATTGCCAGTGAAGATGTTCTGAAATCACTCCAAACCTTGTAAGTCGCTGCTGCTACGAATACAAATCGGTTGAGTGGAGTTTCATCTGAAGAGGAGCCGGCGGGGAGCCTTCCCCGCTGCCTGCCCAAGAGCGGCGGAGCCGGGGGGCCGGTGGGACCTGCAGCCCGGCCGATGTGCTGGTGGGAGCGGAGGCGAAGAGGGAAGAGGTTGAAGCAGGAGGGCATGGGAGCAGAGCAGCAAAGCGAGGCTGCTCTTCACCTTGAGCTGGGGGTGAAGAGAGAAGGGCAGCATTTTCCCCCCAGGATTGCCTCCTGCTGTATAACCCCCATCTTCTGGGGCGAGGGCTGGGGGAGGCAGAGGAGGTGTTACATCCCCAGGCTGACAGTCCAGTGTAGAGCCAGCGTTTAGCGGGGCATCGCATGGCAAAGGCTCTCTGGGAGGAGGAGAGATGTAGGAACATCTCCATCACGTTGGTGCTGCTTTAGTGAAGGTCACGAGCGTATTTTAGCTTTCAGGCCGGCAGCAGCCTGACACAATGTGCCTAGCTCAGCCTCTCCATCACTGTGTTGAGAGATGGAGCGCGTAGGCGAACCACGGCGTTTTTTCCCAAACACAAAGCCCAGCAGGCACAGCTGCCCTGCTGTCAGGGCAGCTTGATCCTCCGATGCCCCAGCCAACTCCTGCCAGCCCCTGCGGGAGCGATAAGCCCAAAGTCCTCCAACCCGGGACCTGGCACTGATCTTTGCCAGGTTTTGGCTGCCCTACAACAAGGCATTGCCTCTCATGGGCAGCTTTATCTGAGCTCCCTTTGATGCTAACCAAGGCGTACCAGGTGAAGCTCTCTGAGTGCCTGTATTCACTCTCGGCCCTGGGCTTTGGCGAGAGGAACGCTCACAGGGAGCAAGAACGATGTCCATCGCTTGCAGTGCCCGTGCATCACTGCCTGGGCCGTCTGCAGCTCTGACCCAGTGATTTATTTAAACTCTCCTGATGGAGACAGCGCCTCCGTAAGCCAAGCCCAAAAGATGGCTCCAGCAATCTGCAGGGCTGGATTAAACATGTGCGGGTGCTTCTTGCAGGCTCTCGCTGGTTTTGTGCGGGGAGGGAGGAGGGAGAGCTCAGACAGGTGGCCCAGGTACCCATCTCGCTGTCTCTTACCTCCTTACTGAATAGATGAGCGGTGCAGAGACAAATTCGGGAGTGTAATGCGCTCTCAGGATGTGCACTCTCCAGGCAAGGCTGGGCTGTCTGAGGCTGCGGGGGTCAGTGTGGATGTTACTCTTACACCCTCTTGCCTTGAGATGCCAGTTAATATATGCAGCTCTTGATCAGACTCTCGTTATTGGGAGATTCAGCAGGGACAGGTAGCATGGGTTTTATTTTTTTTTCCCTACTCTGTGTTCATTTAGTTCGATAATTTCTTTCCCTCAGGAAACTCTGGCTCGGATGCAGCATCTGGGTTTTCAGTGAGGTCCATCCTTGTTTTATGGTTGCAAGAGGCGTTCGGTTTTCCAGCTGTGAAAAACAACAGCCCCTGCCCCGTACATTTCAAAGGACAGGCTTTCCTCGCATAGCGGTGCTGGATGCGACACGTGGGAAGGGCCAGGATCAGCGAGGCAGTCTCTGCCGTGGTGGGAAGGTGTTAGAAAAAGTTTCTGCTGTCAAACAGGTCCATCTCCCGAGGAAGGTGGTGGCCCTGCCATCCTCTTGTCTGGGGGTGGCAGAGGGATGCAGCCACCCTGGTCTGAGGGCTTCAGCCAGGGACACGAGGCATGGTCACGTCCCATGGGGACCTGCTCGAGCAGGGCAGGTGACAAAGCCTGGCCACATCCCTCCTTGGTGAGCCTGCTGGCTGGTCCGGCATGGGACTGCGGAGGAGAGCGGGAGGCAGAGGTGACGCAGGGAGGGACAGCAGCCGCTGATGGAACGGAAAATGCTGACATAAATTAATCAAACGAGGCATCTCGCAAGATTGAATTAGATCCTGATTTATGACTGCAGTGCTGCTGCTGCTTCTTCGGCAGTTCCTATGCTCCCTGCTTATTCCTCACCCCCTGATTTATGGGGAGGCTGCTGCTGAGAGGGGCCCCCTCCGGAAAGAGCGGAGGGATGGATGGATGGTGTTACCGGCAGGGCTAATACCAGCCATCACATCACGTTGTTCCTCAGGACTTCACCTGTTCAAGTGCCGTATAAGCTCAATTTCTAGGCGTTTGAGATGCATTGCATAGCTCTTGATGCCTAGAGCAGGAGAGAGCCTTTCGCCCTGTATCTTGCTCGTCCTCTGGCTCCTCAGTGTCACCAAGAAGGTCCCTTCTAGCACCGTCCTGTGACCGGTTCTCCCCAGGCTACTGCAGAAGTGTCCTTCCAACTCCTTCTGACTGGGCTGGTTTGGGAGAGGATCTGGTTTCTCTTCCTAAGAGATGTTTCTGGGATCCAAATCCCTAAATTTCTGTTTCACTGAGAACTCCTGGCTTCCTTATGGTGCCTGTAGAGGAGAGCACGATTTGGCTGGATGCATCCAATATGTTTGCATGCTGTGCAAGGCAGCAGGTCATCAGCATGAAGGGGGCTGAGCAGGAGCCACTTCCCATCCTTTGCATTCACTGAGGAGCTGGGGTAGCTGGAAGGAGCATGATGCCAAGGCGGCTTTGGAGATATTTATGGGGACCTTGCACCCTGTGCGGAGGGAGCAAGAGAAGATAAAGGGATTGGGTGCAAACTGGGTGCTTTGGCGATGGGCAAAGGGAAGGCAATGAGAAAGGAGAGGGTCCGTGGAGGACAGGGCTTGGGAGAGGATTGAGTAAGGTGCTGCCTACCTGAGGGCTGACTTGTTTGCCTCCAATGGATTTGTTCAGCTTCCTTAATTCCATGCAGAAAAAGCATTTTCCAAAGAGCCAGCCCCTTCCCTGGCAGCGAGGGTCCCTCTGTGCGGTGGCTGGGGCAGGGAACCCGAGGGTTTGGCTTCGGCATGAGGGCAGAAGCCCTGGTTTGCAGCGATGTTCCCTGGGTACCCGGCATCAGAGATGAAGAATAGAAACAGATCTTCCGTCTTCCTGCAGCGTATCGATTTTTTGCTCCTTGCTCCGGCCTTTTGCTCGTCCTTTTCAGCAGCTGGCGGTGGAATGAAATATAAGGTTTGAAAAACTAAAAATACAAAAAGTGACAGCTTCATTGCTCCGAGTGATGGTATTTCAAGGGGAAGCGTGACCTGAAAAAAGCGGAGATGATGCCGTCCTGGCCTGCCTCCTTTGGCTTGGCGAGGAGGGGAGCGGTGGAAGGAAGGGGGCTCGGGGATGAGGTGCTGGATTGTGTCGCTGCCGTGCTCAGGAATGACCCTGCTCCTTGTGCAGAGGCTTGCTTTGGAGGTTTGGGAATGGGAAGGGATGTCTGCAGTCCCAGACTATGGGATGTGCTATAATATGTCCCTGCCACACATTTGCAGGGGATGCATCCACTGACTGTGCCTCTCTGTCCCCATGAAGGTGGCTCTGGGGACCCTTAGTGATGGGAGCAGGGAGAAACCTCTCACCCCGTTGTACCTGGAGCATGATTTTTAGGCTATTTGCAGGCTTCTGAGTGGTTACTAATTAGGCACTGCCGCAGCTCGCTGCAACGCGGCAGCCTGCCTTTGGCCGGCGAGGGCCCAGCAGGGTTTAAATTACTTGTCATTTGCCGTGTTTTGCTTGGCCATTTGGCTGGTTGACTCTCTCCTAATTGGCACCGTAACCTCTGGGGTGATACGCTCAGAGGTTCTTGATTGGAGTCCCTATTTTTGGGGCTGGGTGTTGGGGGGGGAAGCCTGGCAGATGCTGCAGAAATGAAGCAGTGGAATTGAATTCCTCTGTGTCGTTTGAGAGACAGGCGATGCAGAAACAAGAAACCATTTGGGTTTTCCATGTTGGGGCAAACTCAGCCTGGCATTTGGGTGGTGCAGGCAGAGGTTAGGCACGGAGGAGATTCATCCTTTTTGTCCTTTCTTGGTGCTGTGGCTCCTGGGCTTTGGCTGTGGAAAGGTGGAGGGCTGGAGGAGCTGAGCTGTTGGTGTACCAGCAGAAATGGGTAATTTTGGAAGGTGTGTCGGGGCAGTAGATGGGTCAATCTCTGCGTGCCCAGCAAGGATGCACACAGCCCAGAATTAGAGCAAGCACAGTATGGGATGGCTGGCTCCGGCCCTGGGGTACCAGCCCCCTAATTGTGGCTTTGCTGATGGGCTCACAAGTCCCAGGGGTTTAGGATCTGCACGAGCCCTCGGGAGCTTCCGTGCTGAGCTTAGCGGTGCGATGTTCCTCTTATGAAATCCGATGGGGATGAATGGGACGTGACACCTGCTTCTATGATTCAAATCGAGTCATCCCATTACACGGCGTAAATCAATAAACAAAATGTAGCCGCTGACAGCATTTACGGTTCCCCCTATTACTGCCAAGCGGCCCATTTTCTGTGCATGAAAGAGGCATTTACACCCCATTTAACTGTGCTTTGATGCAGGATCCTGGTCCGGGGAAGAGTGGAGGCTTTGACAGGTGACATTAGGAGAAGGGGAGATGTACAGCGTTCATTTGCAGAGACCTGAGCCAAGGGTTGTGAAACATATCTTCATCTGTTTGTGCTGTCCATCACCCTAATTGATGATGCGTGGAGTTGGGAATAGAGCTTGGGCAGGGGCGGGATGATGCCAGGGGGGTTGGGATACAGCTATGCTGGTGTTTCCCAATGGTTCACGTCCCCAGAGAGGGAAATGTTGTGTTTCCCCTTCTGTCCTGGTTGGGGAAAGGGCTATCTCTCGAGCTGAGCACCAGGGAGAGAAAGGATGGGGGAGAAGCAGGCTGGGAACCGCACCGAGAGTCATTGCTCTTGGAACACCTCGACTGTCCGACTTGATTTCATTTAATGGGCTTTGCAATCTGGTGATTAATCTGGTAATCAGAGCAAATGTTACAGTAACGGCTGGCGATAAAAATATAACCTAAAGTAGATACAAACCTTCTTTTTCTCCTCTTTTTTTTTCTTTTTTCTCGCTGAGAAATTGGCAGTTGACATCTCTCCCCTTTATGAGAGATGGCAGGAGGGAGAGGGAGATGCATGCGAGAGGAAAACCAGATCCCTGCTGCACCTCGCCGGGGCTCGGAAAACTTCCCACTGGTGCAGTGGGGCTGAGCAGCTCCTCCACCCTGAATTTAAGCGATCGGCACCAATTTGCATGAGTATGTTTTTTTTGAGGGTGGGCACAGGCAGGGATCAGATGAAGCTGCCCTTGGAACTGAAAATCGACAGTTTTGTCTCGTTTTCTGGAACTCCACCAAATCTCTGAATTATTCCAAAAAGGACAACAAAGGGCTCTCTTTCTCTCTGCCCGCCTTTGTTGTCGCTTGGTTTTGTTGGTGTTTTGCCGCTGCAGTTGGCTACGTGGATGACAGGGACAGTTTGTGACCAGGAGGGAGAGAAAACAGCAAAGGGGATCAGGGATTTTGCAACGTGTACTGCTTGAGCGTGGTTTTGGCAGGATAGGGACATGAATCTAGGATTATTTTTTGTTTTTTTTACATTCCCCATCACATTTTTTCCTGCAGATTTCTACCAAAAAACGGCCCCTAAGCCCCAAAACACAGCTTGGCTGGTGTGGATTCTGGAGGAGCAGTATTCCCATGTGCTTTGCTTAGTCCAGATCTCCTTCCAGTAAACGTCCTCGGCAGGCGGGATTGAAGTTCGACTCTCTGCCAGTCATCCTCATCTAAGGCTCGCATTTATTTATCCTTTGCAATTCCCCTGGTGAATGTCCTGGGAGACTATTCTTTTTTTTCCTCCAACTCTTTGAGCTTTTCTCATAACACTCGTGGGAACGGCGAGGCGAGGAGCCCCTGTCCTCCGATGCTGAGGGATGCAGGGGATGGCATTTCCAGACTGACTCGATGGGTTTCACCCCTCATGTCCCCAAGATAACACCCACAAACTCATTAAAGCTCCTGGAAGATGACTGGGATAGCAACAAAGAGAGCTGTGGGTGCGTTTCCCGGTGCTTTTGCACGCTCCTGCACCGAGCAGCATCGTTAGTGTTGCCTGATTTCACTTTGCCACCTTGGGAAAGATGTTTCTGAATGCCGCCGTGTCCTGCGTGCCCTCCCCTGCCCTTCCCCGGGCTGCTGAGCACCGTGTTTTGACTTTGAAGGAAGCTCACCCTTCTTAAACGTCTTTCCCATCTTTCCTTGGCTGTCTATCACCTTTTGCTGCCAAATTTCCTGGACTGTGAAATGAAGCTTTTATTATCTTCCGAGAAGGGTGGGGGGGGGGAGTTGGGGACAGAAATTAAATTAGTGAAATTAAAAAGATGATGATGGTGACGACTGTAACCTAACTTCAGCCCTTTTCATTCCGCCTCACGTAGCGAGACAGCAGGCTGTGTTCTGGGGCTTCTGCTTGGATTGCTGTGAAGAACCGAACTTTTACTTTCAAATTAACCTGTCAAGTCATATATTTATAAAGGAATTGAAGGCAGGAGAATGAGGGTCCCAGATATTCCCACGCATCAATTAGGGGGAAAATTAATTACAATTTACCAGCTTTACCACATTAGCACTCCCTTGATTAGCGAGCAGATCATTCCATGCTGCGGAAAAAGTTAAAACAGGGAGTGCAGAGGGAGGGAGGGGGATCCCAGGGTGGCAGACACCCCTCGAGAGCAGCTGGTGTTCCCCTAGAAGAGCTCTTTTGGGGTACGAGGGCATTGGCCATGCTGCAAATTGTTCATTAGACCTTGGCAGAGCCCATGGGTTTGGGTTTTGCTAGCCCTGGGGCAGGGAAAAGCTGGTTCTTCTTGTTGGCATCTCGCATCCCATCCTGATGCAGCATCCCTGGGCTGATTAAGGTCCCTGCATCCCTGGGCTGATTAAGGTCCCTGCATCCCTGGGCTGATTAAGGTCCCTGCATCCCTGGGCTGATTAAGGTCCCTGCATCCCTGGGCTGATGAGGTCCCTGCATCCCTGGGCTGATGAGGTCCCTGCATCCCTGGGCTGATGAGGTCCCTGCATCCCTGGGCTGATGAGGTCCCTGCATCCCTGGGCTGATGAGGTCCCTACTTGGACCCATGTTGCCAGGGAGTCCCAGAGGAACGTGAGATCTTGTGTCTATTTATTCTGAGGGTTCTTGAATATTTAATGTGCCTAAATGAGCGCTGGAAGAAGCTCCCGAGCTGCGGTTCCCCTGATATCTGCTCATGTGGCTGCTAAGTGGGACCCGCCGCCGCTCGGCAGAGACCTGGGGAATGGCTGCAGAGCTGGGAAAGCCAATATTATCGCTGGGCCGTTAGCAATTTGCTGCTGCAGTAAAAGGCTGGGGCATGGGCAGAGGGCAAGGGGCGAGGGGAGGCACAGCCGGTGCCCTGCCGACAGTGCTTCCATCCAGTTTGCACCCTGGGGCATGGAGGCAATGGCTGCGGAGGGGGAAGGTCCCAGAGGTCATTGGTGGGGTCTGGGAGGGAGGGGAGGCAGCTTGTGTGCTGCAAGGCGAGGGAGGGAGGGGTTTTGCAAAACTTTGGATAAGTTTGGGAACAGATGAAGCTGGCACCTGGCCACCTTGCAAAGCCTGTTGTGGGGTTTTTTGTTTGTTTGTTTTTTGTTTTGTTTTGTTTTTTAATATTCCTGGCAAGCAAAGATGAGCTGCCTGGGATGGATGCATTCCCATTTAGCGACCAGCACTGCTGGTGGAAGCTGCTGAGAGCCTGCGTGAGCCATCAGGAGAGCTCTCCCTACAGCAGCTCCAGGCTGGTTTACACCACTGAAGGATCCGGCCCCTCCAAGGGAGCTGAGGGTGGGAGAGGCACTGGGGTTAGGGACCCCGAAAGCACAAACATCCCTCTGACAACCTGTTTGAAGCCGAGTTGATCAGAGGAGGTGACAGCCCTGCCACATCTGGGAGCAGTTTCTGTGTCCTCCTCGCTGACAGGAGGAGTTTGATTCCTTTAATATTTGATGGGTTCTGTCTTTTGCAATGTTTGTTTTTGGCGTTGTGGGTTTTGGCTTTATTTTTTTTTTTCTTCCCTTTTTCTTTTTAACCCACTCTGCTGCTCAGCAGCAGCTTTCCATGTGGCTGAGAGCTCTCCGGGAAGGGCAGGCAGCGTGACAGCAAACGTGACACTCGGGTTTCTGCTGCTTCTCTCCATCCTCCTCCATCCACCCTTCCAGCTGGAGTTAGGTGCTTGCATCCTTCCCATGTGCGAGGGACCTGCAAGGGACCATCCCTGCCCACGTGTCACCGTGCCAGGGTGCAGGTGAGCCCTGTCCTGCCTGTCCCCAGGGGTCTCCCACCCGGGCAGAGCTGGCATCGGGGATGTTGCCACTCAGAGACTGGCACTTGCAAAACCCCTTGCATGGCTGGGATGCTAATACAGCTTTTCATCCTCCTCCTGCACCTGGTTCCCTCCCGTGTCCCTCTCCTTGAAGTAGGGGGGATGGCAGGAGGGACATCCTGGGGAATTCTTGCACCATCTTGCTGCAGACCCATTTCCCCAGCCCAGGACCTGCTCCTGCAGGATATTGAGCTGCTGGCGGCTCCGTCGGAGCATTTGCAGCAGCTGGGTGTCCTTGGGCTCGGTGCGGCAGCTGTGGCACAGTGCTGGCACAGAAATCCCACCTGCGGGATGCTGTGCTCCTGCACCCGGTGCTGCTGCAGATGGGCACAACTCCCACCCGGAGAGCAAAATTCCGGGATGACTTCTGCTCCCTCGCCGGCTTCCTTCCCTCTCCTGGCACATCCCCGCAGAGGCAAATGTTGACGTGTCTTGAAGTGCTGAGCTGAGGCTCTCTGCGGGAGGAGAGGGCAGGGGAGCTGTGCGCTGGAGTTATTTGGGAATATTTCAGGGGTCTGTGTGCAGAGCAAACGTGCGCTTTGTCGGTTTGAGGCATGCGGGGTCTGGAGGGGTTCTGCAGGTGGCAGGACAGGGTGGCCAGGGCTGCTGTGCTTTTCGGATGGGGACCGAGCTGGGGAACGTGCTCCCCTTCGAAGGAGAGCTTTGCTTCCCGGGTGGGAAGGCAGGAGCGAGCCCCCCGAGATGATGAGCGAAGGCTCTCCCGGGCTCAGCGCTGGCAGGGTGAGCTCCCTTCCCCGCAAAGGCTTCCTCCCGTTGACATAAATTTAAGTGGGTGCCGCAATTACCGCTGGCTCTGACATCTGAAACGAGCGGAGCCACCCTTGCTGTAATTCATTGCCAATCTGATTACGAGGCGAAAGCAGGGAAAAGTCAAATTGTCAAACAAAGCGACTAGAGAAAGGGAAAAAGCCGTGCCGTGCCGTTGGAGGTCGGGTTCCTGCAGGGGTGGGATGGGATGGAGGCAGCGATGCTCCTACGCCCTTGCTGCGTTCAAGTGATGTTGTCTGGGCTCAGGTTGGAAAATCTGTCACCTTGGGCTTGGTGGGATGGAGAGGTTCATCTCGGTGGGGTTTGGAGGTGTGGATGCTGGCGTACGAAGGGCCAAAGCAGAACAGATCAAGGACGTGTGCTTGTGGGCATTTGCCTGGGTGAATTTCTTGTAAGCTGTTTCTGGAGAAGCGGGGCTGACATGGGAGTTAGTTGGGCTGGATGGAGATTATTGCAGCTTGGCTGCGGGTCAGTCATGCAAATCCTGCTTTCTGGTTGCTTACCGAAAGCCAGGCATGATGCTTCTGGCAGCAAAGCTGTGGCTTGAGTCTCCTGAGCTAAGGAGAACACATTTCCCTGCTTCCTCCTCCAAGTGTCTGAGCTGTTAGCCGTCTCTTCCCAAGGATGCTGGGCAACCAGACTCCAGCTCCTACCCACTATCAGTGCTTTGGGAACTCTCTGTCTGCATTTCCGAGGGGGTTTTGCTCCTGCCCACCAGCTGGGAGGAGGAGGAAGGCACTGCCACACAGTCGGATGCTCCTTGCACCCACTGCATCTCCCGCATCCCCCTGGGTGCGTGGGCAGGAGCAGCGCAGTGCCCTGGGCAGCCGTCGCTCCTCTCCTCCTCTTCTCTCCCTCCTCCTTCTCCTCCTCCCAAGGTGCATTTCTACATCTGTCGGATGTGGCGAGGTGCCAGCTCTGTTAATTACAGTCTGCTTACCTGCCTTCCCCGGTGCTGTTCCGGCTGGATAACGGCATCCTGCGCTGGATGGCCTTAAAGAAACACAAGGGGGCTGCCGGACCCCTCTGCCCTCAGGGGGTAAAGGTGGGTTTCATGATGCTCAGAGCTCCCCTAAGGCAGCAGCAGGGCAGGTCCCATGCTCTGGGATGGGTCCAGCATCCACCTGTTGGGGCGAGCATCCATCAGGGATGGTGGGAAGCGCGATACTGGGGAACAGAGCTGGAAGCCCCAAGCATCACAGGAGGTGAATGAACGCACTTGAGAGCGGCTCTAATGATTAAGTGGACGAGATAATGCGATACTTTTTTTCCTTATTGGCCCAACAGATAAGTTATTAATGCACACGCTTTGAAGCGGCGCGTGCGATTTGCATGGATACAATAGAGCAAGATTTGCATTATTTGCTGGGGCGCTGCTTGATCAAGGGCTGCTGAAAGGAACTCGGGGCTGGTTTTGTGCACTCTGGTCCCTCTCAGGCCAGGCAGGGGGCTATAGGCAGAGGAAGGATGCCCCCAGCCCCCTTTCTACCCTATAAACAGCATCACATCTGGAACGTCAGGTTTTCCTTACAGCTGTGGATGATGTGATGTTCTCCTGCAGCCCCTGCTCAGCTGCACGCAGGTGCCTGGCAGTCGCTCGGGCTCTAAAGCAGCTTTTCTTTGCTCCGACTCACTTTTTTCACACTCTCTCTCTAGAAGCCGATGTAATCTCTTTCCTTATTGATGCTCACGGCAGATCTTTAGTGAGAATAGTGTCCGGGGGTGATGCTGGCAGCTCGGGAGCTGGGCCATCAGGTTACTGTAGCCCCGTTATTTTTTATTGCAATTCCTTCCTGCTCGTGGGCTGGGTGAGAGCTGTGTCCTGTGCTAGGACCGCAGCAGGGATCCTTGGTAATGCAAATTGCTGGGGAAGGGGTTTCCCTTGCTCTGGCATCCCCACTCTGTGAACAGCAGGGGCTTTGGGGAGCTCCTGTTATTTCCTCCCAGGGAATCAGCCCTTTCCACCCAGCTCAAGCAGAGCTTGGGGTTCAGGGCTGCTGGTGGCAGTGGTTGTTTTATATTCAAGGCACAGGGGCAGGAGAGCATAGCCTGAAAGGTGTCAGTCCCATCTCACTGGCCTTTGTGCCTTTATTTATCTGAAATCCCATAGAGCCATCCTTCACTGCAGCTTGTATCAAAATTCATCTGATCGCGGCGTGGGCTTTGCAAGGTGTTTTATTGCCTTAAAGCCCCAGTTCCTGCCATGGCAGAGGAATCTCAGGCTGCCTTTGCCTTCCAGAACAGGAAGATGTGAGCCTTTGGAGGTGAAGCCAAGATTTCATAGTGGGAGGAAGCTGCACTTTGAGGCTGGGGTTTATTTCCCGTAAGCAGCTGGCTTTCTCCTGTGCCACCAAGCTCATCCATGAGATGCTCCGAGCCAAGTCCAGCCCTGGTTGTTGTGCAAAGTGATTGTATAGGTGTCTGCTTTTAAACCAGGTGGGAACCGGGGCCAAAAATTAACTCTGCAAAAGAAACAGCCTCATCCTCTCCACCCTCCTCTTCCTACCCCGTATTCTGTCACTGTCGGGGATCAGGACCCGGTGTGCAGGGTGTGCAGGCTGGAGACTGCCCAGGAGCTTGAATCTCCTTCTGTCCGCTCTGGCCTTCAGCAGAGAAAAAACAGCCCCTGGAAATGCTTGCAAGCTCTCGGCAGGTGAGGGAGCTCGCCGGGGTCTGGGCAGGATGCTGCCTGCACGGCCGAGCCAAGGAGGGAGGGTCAATGCGACAGCTCTCGGAGCTGGCCGGCCCTTTGGCATATGGTGCTGTTGTGCTTGGGTGCTTCGTTTTAAAGAATTATCAAAGAACCTGTCCATCTGGGCCCCCTCACCGCTGCCGGCGCGGCGGGGTGCCGAGCAGATGGTTTGCAAACAAAACAGCTTGGGCTGAGAAAAGGGAAGGAGACCTGTCCAAAGTGGCATGTGGCTGGAGCTCAGCCCCTGCACCACCGGCACAGAGCTCTTGCAGGAGCATCTTCCCCTGGTGTGCCGGCGTCCATCTGCAGGCTCTGCGGCTCTTGCATGTGCTTGTGCCCCTGCAAACCATCTCGTGACTGTGCTGCAAGCGCTTCGGTCACAAATATTGTCCTGGAGATGCGGCAGTGCACTGCTCTGCGTGGGCTCCTGCAAAGGTTGGTGCCGAGCAGTTCAGGGAACCGCTCGCGTTACCTGAGCTTTCCTTGAAAATCCTTCAGCCATCCAGCGGCTGACCCTGAGATGTGACAAGCTCCCAGCTCTCGCCAATAAAGCGGTGACTCGGGTTTGAATAATATCTGACAATTACGTGCTGAGCCCCGGCATTATGCAATATTTATGCACGCGTCTGGACTGTAAAACAGTGATTATCTCAAAAGGAGTAATTGTTCGCAATCTTACACCGACTTCCTTTTCTTCTTTGGCCTCGGAGAGCCACACCGTTAATCAGCGGCACGTGTGCGGCTCGTTAAGAGCTTACCCTGCCGCCAGCCACGCTGTGAGCACGGCGGGGCTCCACGGCCGGGCTCCTCGCGGCATCCCGGGGTGCTGGCCCCAGGTTTGGTGCCTGCTGGGCTGCACTGGTACCCGCAGGTTTGTTTTCTTTGGGGGGCAGTGGCCAAGCTCCCCTCCCTTTGCCTCCCAGACACGTCGGGCAGCTCGATGGTGCTGCCGTGCCCTTGGAGCAGAGCAGTGATTGAAATCTCCCTTTGTTCCTCGCCCCCTCTGCCACAGCAGCTGCCTCGTGCTTGCCTTTTATTTTTTTTTTTTTCTCTCCCCTCCTCTTCTTCTTTTTCCAAGCGTTGTTTGCTGTCAACCTGGGCCGGGGAGGATGTCAAAGCTGCAAAGACAAATGCGGGCTGTCAGATTGCAGGGATGGGGTGGGAAGGAGAGGGCAGGCAGTGCTCCTGGCCCGCCGGCAGCGCGGAGGTGCTGCGTGGCACACGGCAGCCCCCGTCACGCTGGGGCCACGGGGGTGATGCTTGTTTCTGCAGCACAACAGCAGAGAAGAAAAAGAAGAAAAAAATCTCTATTTCGGGGAGAAAACAAGCTTTGCCATTCGTTTGGTGCTCTGCAGAGGTTTTTGCAACTTGTGCTCCATCACTGACCAGCCACAGGATATATCCCAGTGTCATGCCTGCAGGGATGCGGGGTTGGAGGTGGAGGAAGGCTCAGGGGAGCAGGGACCACCCCGAGGTGGGAGCTCTTGGGGAACAGAGATGAACAATGTGCCCGGTCAGCAGAACAGAGCCGGAGGGGCCGGGATTACTGCTGCCACAGCTTGTTAACATGGACTAATACAGGCGGCTGCGTTGGACGCCGAGAGATAGGAGGGAGAAAAATGGGAAGCATGTGCGGGAATAAGGGCCCTGATAATGAACCTGGCAATGAGGATGCAAAGCAAAACAAAACAGGGAGAAAACGCTTTTGTTGCAGAGCTCGGGCTCTATCTGCTCTGGCTTCTTCTTGGTTTTCAAAGACTTTCTTCATGGCTGGGATTGAGCTTTCCAGCGATGCTGCTGAGGTTGCCTCTTTGCCCCCAGAGTTGGGGGGAGAGAGAAACATCCCAAGCCCAGTTTGGCAGGGATGCCCCACCATCACAGCATGACTGTGAGCAGGGCGATGCTTCAGAGCATCTCCTGGACCGGGGTGGGTCACACACCCTTCCTATCCCATGCAGGACTAGCCACGTTGAGCTGCTGGAGGGCAGGGGATCTCCAGCCCCTCTTTTTTTCAGTGGGGGGGGTTTGCTACAGCATGCGGGGCCAGCCCTTGGTGAAAGGCAGCGGCGGTTTTATGAAGTGTGCCGTCTTGCCTAAGGGGTCCTGTCTTATCACAGGTCCTTCAGCCGTGGACAATTCATCTGCTTTTATGGTGATGACGGAAGAATCCAATCTGCAGCCTGTAGCTGGAAAGTTCAGAGCCACGCAAGGCTGGCTGGGGAGGAGCAGGTTTTATTGATGGGCTGGGCTCCTGGAGGTTGTGTGGGAGGAATCTTGTTAATGGGTCCCTTGGGCCATTGCCTCCTGACTCTGCCATATCTCCTTATTCACCTGCCTCAGCTCCTATGGCTGGTTTTGGGGGTTTTTTTGGTTTGTGGTTTTTTTTTTGGTGTTGCAAGTGTTTTTGAAAATGCAGCAGAAGGGGAGGATGTGGGGCTGAGCCAGGCACTTCCCAATCTTTTCCCTTTGCAGAACCCTTCTGGGAGCTGCCCCGTCTCTAGTGGTGTGTCCTTCGGTGTCAGACACCAGCTGCAAAAGATATCTCAGCCTTTGCGATGTGGCTCTGACAGCGCAGAGCGATGGCCTGGCCTCCAAGGTGACCAGAGAGCTGGTGATGAGCCCCATCGGTCTGTGGCGTTGGTTGAAAGGAGCGATGGGATGATCGCTCACTGCTCTTCCACGCAGCCAAATCAGACTTTGCAGAAACCATCCTATAGCCAGGTGCTCGGTGGGGAAGTTTTAATTGCCGGCGGTTTAATTGCCAGGCTCTGCAATCTGCCTCGTGCATCCTTCTCCTTGGAAGGGAGATGCTCGGCTCGAGCCTCCCCGATCGGCGCCGTGGGGTGTGCGGATCAGGCTGCAGTTTTCTGGCCCGGTTTTGATAATTAATTGATAGTTGAAAATGTTTGACAAACAAAGAGCAAACAGAAATCAAACCCGCTCACGTGCTCATTAACATTTCATGTTGTCTTTCTTGTTTGTTTGCTTTTAAATCGCAAAACGCTGTGATACATTTTTAATCGAAAGTGCTATTGGCTGTTTCCATCACTATTTCAATAATTTTCTTGATGAAAAAGAAGTTCGATACAGAAATGTAATGGGATCTTTTAGGTTGTGTGCGATGGCTTTCTGACAACCGTTTCCATTTCCACAAAGGACGTTCAGGGAGAAATATATTTAAAAACATGCTTGTTTGGAAAAAAAACGCTCCAAGCCCTTGGGATGCTCTTTGATGGCTCTCCGCATCCTCGCCATCTCAGGGCGGGGTGCGGTGGGCTGTGCGGGGTGGGATGGCTGGTGTGGTCCCGGTGGCTGTGCCCAGGGTAGGGTCCTCAGCCCCTCGAGGGCTTGTTTTTTGGCAGTCACGCGTTGCAACCCTCCTTGAGGCGTTCTCAGAAGAAAATCCTCCCTGCAGGCTAAACCCAGCGACTTGCGCATGACTCTCTTATCTTGAAAGCTTAACTCAGGTTTTTTTCCCTCCCTCCTCCTTTGGAGGCAGGAGATGAAAGGCACGTTGTGTGTGTGCAAGCACGGTAAATAGTGGGTGGGGAATATTAATACAGGACTAAACCCATCCCTGGCACGAATCACAGGGAAAACATATGTTGCGACAACTTTCCTAAGGGGGTTCTGGCCAAGGTAGATACCAAGTGTTCCCTGGAGGGAAGAAGGAGGGAATGACAGCTCTTTTCTTTCCAAGACTGATGTAATTAAAGAGTTCTAATGTCCTTTAACTTCCCTGCCCTTGGCACTGTTGTGCCCTGGCATATTTATTTATTTTATTATTTTTTTTTTAGCACTGATGAGTGGCTAATAGGGGGGCAGGAGGCTCAGAAATACCGCTCAGCATTGCAAACAGAGGCGATTATTGTATTTCCCCAGGAGTGAGCATCCATCCATCCATCTTCCCTGGGCGGCTGGCTCTGTGGCTAGGCGTGAGGTTAAACCCGCCGTTCTTCCAGCTGCCTGTTAACACGCTGAACTTCGTAAAGGGAAGCTTGATTTAATTTAATAGAAAAATACATTATACATAATGCTTGCAATAAATTTCCCTCCGATCTGAAGGAGAATCTACCGGTGTAATGCATCCGCCCAATCCAGCCCAGCTACCTGCAGATTTGTGGCTGCATGGCTTAAATAATAACAATAACAATACCAGTGGCAATAATATCCTTTGCTGCTGTCCTTGGGAGTCAAAGATGATGGAAAATGAAGTTGTAGATAGCTGGAGATGACAATGTGAGTATCCTCTACCCATCTTCCAGGTTATTAGCAGGTGTCAGTCACTGGAAGGAATCTAATCATTTTGAGCTGCAGCGACATTTCCGAACATCAGCCATGGGGCTGTGGCTGCGGAAAGCAAATGGTTTTCACCGGCTCGATTCCCATTTCTGCTCAGACCTGACAGAGAGGCTGTAACGGTTCAGATGTCCGTGGCCACATCGCATCGCCCACTGCGGTGGGGGTCCTGGGCACCTCTTGCTGTTGCGGTGCTGCACCACCGGTCCTTTCACACCTTGCTCACTGCCCTTCCCCAGTTATCCATCCTTCATCCTTGATTAATCCGAGAGAGGTGGTGATGGTGAGGCTGTAGCAGTTGAGAAAGGGGGGAGCACAGGAGCATCTTCCTTTTTCTTAAGGGAAAAATCGCATTTCTCCCTCTGCATTGGCATCCTTGATGGGCAGTGGTATGAACACACAATAATAATTGCTTTTTGAACAAATGGGTGATGCACACGATGAGCATCCAGGCTTGCTGCCGTGGGGAGGTTCGCTCCCTCGCGCCTTTCCCGGAGGGTCCGCCTGGTCCGGAGGAGCCGGGGAACCACACGAGTTCATTGTTTTCCAAGCAGGTGGTGCTCTGCGAGCTTCAAGTGAGCACCAGATGGGCAGAGATGATGAAAGAGGCATCGGCGTGAAAGGCTTCCCTCTAGGGTGTTAAATATTACATTCGCCGCGCCCGCCGAACTGTTGAAACCAATAGAACTAATTAGAGAGCCGATGCCCGGGAAGGACGCGCCTTGGCTAACAGCTGAAAGAGATGCCACATCATACAGAAACCTCCCTTTGTCTGCCCCAGCAGCTCGCCTGAGCGTGGCGGGCAGGGCACGCTGTAATTCGGGGGACGGCGCTGGAAGGGGACATGTCCCAGTTCCCTTTTTCCAGTGCGGATGAGGGCTGGGGAGGGAAGGGGCCAGCTGGCTCCTATGCAGGAGGGTTTGTTTTATTTTTTCCCCCCATGCTAAGCAGATTGAGAAGACCTCATTGGTGTTTGCACGCCGTTGGAGAGCTGTGCCATGTCCCATGAGGACTGTGAAGGGATTCCAGGGGAAAGGAGAAGGAGAAGGACTTGCTGGGGCCATCGGGGCTTGTAAAGAGCCGGTGTGCCAACGGTTTAGGATCAGCCAAGCCAGCCCGTGCCATCGGTGGCCTCCCTCGGAGCTGCTTCTTGTCCTCGTGCTGCAAGGGCCGCTCTGCCTGTCCCTCCCTGCCAGCCCTTGCAACGGGAATGATGATAATATAAATAATAATAATAATAGAAAAGGAATTAAGGCAAGTAGGCAAACATAAAGATGAGTTGTTGCTCAGTGTCAGAGCAGATTCTGATCTCAATGTCAAGGGAGCATCATTCCAGCTAATGGCATCTTCCTGTGAAAGCGCTTTGTAGCGGTCATAAATAAACATGCCGGCTGAAAGGCACGATAAAAAAAAAAAGGAAACTGAGGCAGCCGGGATCTTTATTCTTGAGCGGACAAAGCATCGGTGATTGGTAAGAACAGGGGAGAGGAGAGGGTGAAAATAAAAGGCGGCCGATTGTGTTGCTGCCTTGTCCGTGTCAAGAGAGGATCTGGCTGTGGTAGGTTGACAGGTTGTCTGGATAAATAGTTTGGGGGCAGAACATACATTTCTGATGGAACTTTCTTTTTTTTACAGCCGAGATCAGGAGCTCCAGAGGTACTGTCAAGGACGGACGAAGCTCTATAAATCAGGACAGGCTTTTTTGTCTGTCTGAAAAGTCTTATCTCGGAGTTCGTCCAGGCAATTTTTTGAGGTCTCTCTAGCTTCCTCCCTTCTCCTTATCAGAGCGGCGCAGCTTTAAATGCAGATAGATACCCTCTAATGGAAGCACAAGCCAGAGCCCTCACTCCTTGTAAGTGCCAGCTCGTAATTTAGTTGTGTGCCCTTTGGCACCCACGCATCCATCAAGGAGAGCCGAGGCAGCAGCATCACCTCCTGGCTCACCACCGAGCTCCGAGGGGCTCGGCCATGGCCATGGGGACCCACATCCTCCTTGCTTGGTGCAGGATCTGTAAAATGGGCTGAGACTGGTGGGGATTTTACCATGCGGTTGTGTTGAGGGGATTAGGGAATGATGAAGAAATCCTTTCTGGTATTGGAGGTGAGCAGGGTGTAGAGTGGTTTTGCGAGCAGACATCTCTCTGATATTTTTTTTTTTTACTTTTTCTCTTGCTGTGTCTTCTCCTCCCCCATTTTTTTGGATTTAAACAAAAGGAGCTGGGAAGGGCGGGCTGGTTTTTGACTGAGGTCTGGAGGGATGTCGTGCACCCAAAATCAGAGCTCACCAGGAGGAAAACCCCAATGGGATGGGCTCCTCCACTGAGCGGGATCCTGGGAGAATGTGTCCAGCACCCCCTCGGCTGCTGGAGCCCTCCCCAAACCTCCTCTAACCTTCCAGAGTTCACCTGCCTTGTTTCCTTCTCCATTCCCAACAGCTCCGGATAGTTAATTCCCCGTTTTTCTCCTGAATAGTGGTTTTGCCTTCTGGCTAACGCAGCGTGGGCTGAGCTCCTCGCCCGTGGACATGTGAAGGGGTTTAATGGGTTTCTTCTCTTTGCCCCACTGGGCTGTGACCGGGAGGGGAGACAGAGCCGCCGGAGTCGCTAATTGCTTTGGCCCTGCAACTCCCGGATGGTGAAAAAAGATTAAAAGGGAAGGAAAACAGCTATTATATCTCTTTTCTTGAAAAAACTTGCAGCATGAAAGGCTCATTAACATCATTAGTGTTTCATTAACCTCTAGCCAGACAAATAAGCTTGGAGGTAATTTAACAGTATAGGGAAAAAGAGAGAAAATTAAAAATTACCCAGGTGTAGGTGACATTCTGCGGCTTACCTCCGCTGCGCATTAAAAAAGGAGAGGAGGGGGGAAAAGAAATCGGTGGCTGCAAAGTGACTTTCTTTGTTTGAGTAAAACACTTTCTCCTCTTGTTAATTTTTTGGGAGGCTTTCTGTGATTTTTCTCTCTCTCTGCCATGCTCATCCCAAGCCCATATAGGTGTATACCCACCTGGAGAGATGTGAACTGCCCGAGGTCACCCAGAGGAGATGGTGTTGGAGCTGGGAGTGGAACATGCTCCCCAGAGGTCCCGGTCTTGGTGTAGTCCGATCCCAAAGCAGCCCTCGGGCACCAATAACCCTCACGTTGTGCTCTCCGCTGTTTATGTCAGCCTGGCTTCTGCCTGTTCCTGTGGGGCTGTATTCTTGCGAGGATGGAGGATGGCTCTAGGCAGGCAGGCGAGGAAAGGTCTGAGGAGTGTCTTTAAGCATCTCGGAATTAGTCTGTGTGGTACAAACCTCAGCCAGATTTCCTGGGTGACTTGATATTGAGGAGCTGAGGCTTTGGCTAAGGGGTGGTGGTTTGGGGTGCTTGGCTGAGGGGGGGGCCTGCATATGAGCAGCCATGACGAGCTTTCTGAAAATGTGGAATCCTTTTTTTTTTTTTTTTTTTTCCGG
>WKFP01015146.1:1479910-1506489 GCA_011057875.1 Pterocles orientalis
GGTTGAGTGCATAGGGTGTGTTGGGGGTGCTGCTGGAAGGGGTTTGATCTGGGTGAAGAGGAAGGTGGGCAGCCCCACGCCTTTTGGGTGATTTGGAGGTGTATATCTCGGTACAAACAAGTTTGGGGCAGGGGTTCAAAGAGCTGCTGGAGATTAGAGTCTTGGGGCACATGCGTAGGTGCAGGGTCTGTGTCCCATCCCTCAAGCTTCAGGTCTGGTAAAACCCAGAGGACTCGGGGCAGGTAGGAGGTCCAGAAAGCTGCGGTGGGAATATACTGAAGGCAGTTTTTCTTGTGTTCCCTCATGTCTGCTGGCTTCCTTCTTCTGGAGAACTGCACAGAAACAGAGGGAAGGTGAGGGAAGGTGGCAGGTGCCAGGGGGAGGCATGAGATCTGCCTGGAGACTGGGGAATTATCCGGCTTGAATAAATACCTTTCAGAAAGGGAGGAAGGAAGAGAATTTCGCCCTTCTCCTCACCCCGTGCCTTCCAAAATACCAAATCACCATGATTAAAAATTGACTCAAATGGACAAGCAGGCGTGGTAATTGATTGTGGCCTTTCATTCTTGCAGCCACACTTAATTAACCTTTAGACTCAAATACCAAGCACTGGTTAGACAGAAAGGTGTGGGCAGGGAAGAAGACGACAGTGGCTGTTGGGAGGATCCTGGGCTGGAAGAAGTCCTTTGGGGTGAAGATGCCTGGATGATGCTGGGATGCTCTGGGGAAGAGCAGGCTCCCCGATCACGCAAGTCTTTGAGGGCTGGAGGTTTGTTTCCCTTTGCCAAGACTGCAGAAGGCAGAATAACGCCTTTCCAGATTTTTCTTCCCCCCAGCATGTTCCAGCTGGGCTGCGTTTCGTGTGCTGTTACTGATATTTATTGCTGTCGTTGTGCTTAGGACCGTAGTCAGGAGCTGACGCCAAGTTGTGCTGAGTGCTGTAGGAAGCCGTCGAGCTGACAAACTGTGCACCGGTGGGCTTGTCTTCATGCTACGAGCGTTACCTTGTAGTGGTGGGGAAAAAAAAAATGACAAAGTGTCTGGCGAACAATGCTAGAAGTGGACTCAGAGGCAGTAAAAAGCTGTCATTGGGAAGGTGGCTGTTTTTCCAGGGATGTGGCAGGCTTAGAGAGGTCAGGGCTGAGTCTAACGGTTGAGATGCTCGCAGGGTTGCCTTGCCTCGGCGTGGTTACCAGTGACCATCGGCAGTATCCTGGTGTGTGTCCCCCGTTAAATCAGTCTCCAGAATTGAACCGAGAGTGTGGCAAGCAGGGATTACTGTGGGAAGGGTTCAAAATACCCTGTTGGGTATTAGAATCCGAGAGAGTTGGGACTCGGTGTCCTGACAGTGGGCTGTGTGGAGCTTGGTCTTCCCACAGGATTAGCTCCTAGGCAGACTTTGTTTCCGTGAGGGTCTGTGGGAGAGCATGCGTGGGTGCAAAATGGGTTATTTTTGTCTCTTTGAAGACGTGGCTGTCTCCCACGCATCACCTTTTGGCCATGGACCCCGTGCTTTTGTGCTTGTGATCTTTAATGCAGAGGTCTTCTGGCCTCCTTACAGCACGGGCTGTCTCCGCTCCGTGCAACGAAAGCGTGCTTTGACCTGGAAAGCCGCTGCCAGCAGCAGATGGAGCAGACCTGCGGGCCAGCTGCTCCGTGCCCTGCCAGGTGCTGCGGTTGCTTTGGTTTTGAAAAGCTTTGGTTGGGGATGTGTCAGAGGAAACTTGGGGTGAGGCGTCAACATGTAGAGTAGAAAGGAGGTTATTCATTGCGGAGGAGACGAGGATGAACAGTGAGGACGCTCTGAGTGGTTGATCTAAGGAAGGCAGCGTGGCTTTGAAACTCCTATGTAGTGTCAGTTCAAACCCTGGTTCAGCAGAAAAACAGGATGGCTGGTTTGGAGAGTACGGCTGAAACTCCGAAGCGTGAATACAAATACCTCGCGTGGCTTGGCAGGATAAATAGGAAGGGTTCCTATAGGAACAGTGGCAGCTCTTCAATATCGGTGGGAAATTGTTTTCTTCCAGACAAGTGAATGCCTGCGCACCAAGGAAACCTGGTCCCAACTTTTGGGACAGGGCTGCGATGGGAGAGAGCGATACCTGGGCTCAGCTCCTGCTTGCTGGGCTCAGCTCCGGCTCCATCTTCGGTGGCAGTTGGCTTTGGGTGAGCTGGGTCCTACCTGCAGCTCTTTGTGTATGCATCACCCTGCGATCAGGAGCCTCGGGAGGCTTAGAGACAAATTGCATTTGCGCATATCAGATGGAGACTTTGGGGGTTTGAGCAGGAATTCTCTGCCTTTTGTCTTTTATCATTAGGAGTCAGGGATGGAGGTGACAAGAGAGCCATGTATGAATGCAGAGTAAACAAAGCTGTGCGTGGGTGTGATGACATGTTTCTTTTGTCCATAATGTATTCATCCTCTGAGTGCTCCAGGGTTACGCATTTAATTTGTTGTGCAATTGGCAGCTTTAGAAGTACTTAAGCATCCAGCTATCTTGCCTAAAAATAACTGAAAAGCAAGTGGTGGTTTTTTCTTTTTTTCTTCTTTCGGGATGAGGGGAAGAGAGGTGGGCCAAGGAGACAAACCTATTCTGCAAGCCAGGAATGGAGCACGCAATCCTGACAGCTCCACCACGCTTTTCTGGTTATTTTGGTCTTTTCTCCATCCCTTCCCGAGTTAGAAGCAGCTCTGGCCAGGAGTGAATATAAGGGGAGGGAGAGGAAGAGGAGCCTGGTGGTTAGAGCCCCAGGATTTAGCAGATTTGGGCTGAATCGCTGATTTTGCCGCTGTCTTTCTATGTCATCCCAGGCTCTCCGTGCCTCTCCGCAGTCATAATAATATCAGTTCTGCACAGGGGTGTTGCAAGAGTAAATATATTAAAGATTGGGAGGCATTAAGGTACTGTGGAAAGGCTCCCGCGTCGCGAGGGAGCGCGCACTTGCAAATCTCAGCGGCTCAGAGGGTCGACAGACGAAACCTCAAATTTATTATTTTTAATATCTCATTATTTCTCAGTCAATGGGAAGATTTTTTTTTTTTAGCCGACCTTGGCAAGGAGAGATTTGCTTTCAGAGCTCCAAAAGCAGCTGCTTTGACTGCACTCCCTTCGTGCCATCGCCCTGGTGCACGTTTCCAGGGCTGCTCCCCGCCTGCTGCAGCACCCAAAGGCTCGCAGACATGTTTGGCAGCTGCTAATAGGGGTGAACTCGCTGTTTCAGATCCTACAGAAGTTTAGAGCTGCAAAGCCTTGGGGCCTGAACCCCTAGGAAGATGAAAATCCCCTACCCCGACTTTGCAAAGTCTGTCTGGCAAGACAGGTTCATTAACAAATTAATAGAATAATCAGCGGGGCTTTGTGTGCCTTTTTGCAGATAAAAAACTGGTAACAGCGTTCTTTGGCTCTTTAATAGGCTGATAAGAGCCAGCTATCTGCTCGGTGGTGGGGGCTAATCGCGGAGATAACAGAGGTTAAATCAACGGTGGGGTCTGGCGGGGGGCTGCGCGGGAGGGAGCTGGTTGGGGGGATGGATGGATGGGTGGATGGGTGGATGGATGGAGCTCGGGGGTTTTAAACATGATAAAAGGGAATAGGCAGCAAAGGAGGGAAAGGGAGAGAAACCAGCACTTAGCTCTGTGAATATTTTTAGGAGCACCGTGCGAAGCCCCTGGGAGGTTTCTGCGGTTAAAAAGTGGCTGGTGGGGATGGAGGGGGGTCTGTCTGCTCCCAGGCCTTTCCGTGGGGGTTGGGAAAAAAAGAAAGTGGTTTCCAGCCCCTACTTTTTTTACGATAAGCAGCTGAAGATGTGTTTCTTAGGGGTCCTGCCAGGAAGAGGCGTGCTGGGCTGTGCGCAGGTTCCCAGGCTGGAGCAGCAAAGCCAAGGCACTGTGTGGGAAGTGGCCCCACCACCAAAAAAAAAAATCCCTACAGAGCCGGGCATGAGCTGCTTTATGAGGGTTTCTAGCTCTTTCTTAACACAAAGCACATGGGAAGGGTAGAGATGAAAGGGCTGCCTGGCATCCCAGCCCAGCATCCTCACTGCTGCATCCCTGGGGCCAGGCACAGAGGAGGTGGGCAGGTTGGGTAGCACTTCCCATCCCTTTCAAATCCGAGTGCCTCGTGGTCTTTCTGCACAAAGACCACAGCCCGTCTCCTCTCCTTCTGCACCTGCGACTTGCTGCAACGGGGAGCAGCCCTCAGACATGCACGTAGGAGAGCGGCGTGCTCGATGGCTTTCGCAGCAGCGTCGTTTTACCTTCATAAATTAGGAACGTGCGTGCTGAAATATTGATGGCGATGTAAGAGAGATCCTTGGGCTTGCCTCAGGAATGCAGCGGTGCAGAGCAGTCGGGATTTGACGCTTGTTTTGCTTTCTGCAGCCTCCTTTGTGCAGATTTTGGGGGTGCATCTGGGCATCCAGGGACATCTGCTGGTGTGTCACACCAAAGGTGGAGGGTTTGTCCTCATTTCGACGGGTTTTGCAGAAAGTTGTCTGTTGGGGTTGCGATGGGAAGGGCTTGCCTCTGTCTTTCCCCGAAGGACTATTAATTTATACAATATTTGCTTTGTTAAAGGAAGGACATTGTCAGGCAGCTTTCAACTGATGTGTGAAAGTGACTCTTAATAAGATGTTCTTGGGGAAGCCTGCGAGCAGCCCCGCCTCTCCTGCAAACCTCTCCAGGTCTCCTTTGAAAGGAGCATCACCAACCTTGATCCTCCTCCTCCACTAGCCCAGGCACTCGCTGCAAACTTCGCAGAACGGGAGGGCTGGGGAGCGGGATAACTCGGCGGATAATTGCACGCGCCTGGCTGCCGGGGAAGAGAACCCAGGAGGAGATAGCACGGAGGGGTGGGAGTTTTTTCTTTGGAGGAGCAGCTGCAGCTTGGCTAATCAGCGCGGTGTGGAGGAGACTGCAGATGAGAGGTGGCTCTGCTGCCTCCAAAGGCTTAGGGGCTGGTGGTCCGGGTGTGTGCTTGCAGAGCAGGGTCTCCTCCCTTCCAGCATCCTCTGGATGGAGAAGGATGGCGAACCCCATCGCCACTGGGTTGTCCTAGCCCTGGTGGCAGGCTCTGGCTGTCTTTGAGGGGTTTTAATGCTCCCTGGCATCCTTGCTGCAGTGTTATTTAAGGTGTTCGGGTTATTATCATCTCATCCTTTGCTGGGCTGTTTCCTTGTTTTATAGGGGAAAGGCAAAAAAAAGCCCCAAAATAACAGCAACGAAGTGCCAGGATCAGTGTGTGCAACCCTGGGAACGTGGATCTGTGTGTGTAAACCTTCCCAGCTAAACCAGGAGCATTGTTTTTTGGGGTTTTTTTCCTTGTTTTTGCAAATATTAAAGGAACTAGCTATTGATTAACTAATTAATACCGTGCACTGCTATCCCACCTTTCCTCCCAGAACCTCCAATCCCATTAGAGATAATAATGAGGTTTGAACTTGTGGAAGTGACTTTTAGAACGTGCTGGAAAGCGGGAAGAAAAAGGAATAAATAGGTACCAATCAAAAACTCAAGAATGTCCAAGGAGCCCAATCTCTGGGTGGGGCAGCGGTGCGAAGGTGCCATCTGCCAGCCCAGGGTGGTGTCTTTAATTGGGGGTAAGGAGCCTTCACACCAACTCTTGACAGTAACAAATCACCCCTTTAAAATTTTTTATTTCTTTATTTATTTTATTTAAGGGTTCTGGGGATGTTAGGAGGCTTAATTAATTAGTTTAAGATGTTTTCCACTGTTGTTGTGCCTCCCCTCAAAGGCTTCTGACAGTAAATTCCCATCAAGTGGAAGATGTAATAAGTGCCAATTATTGAAGTTTGCTAATTGCCAGATAATAATAACGCTGATTAATAATGCTTTTAACACCACTGTTGATTTCAAATGTGGGTACATGCGCCACGGCACCGTTGATTTAAGTTGTAATTTCTCCTGCTTTGTGGCTAAGTGGGGTAAAAATCGGGTCGGCGGTGTTTTTTTCTTGTCCAAAGAGCATATTTTTCTAACCCCTGTCTATAAAAACCTTCTAAGTTCATAAGCGAGAGCTTTAAAAATAAATAAATAAGTGCGGGAGGATAATGCATCGCAGAGAAGCGTTTCGTTCATTTCCTTGACAAGTGTAATTTAATTTTAATTATTTATGATTCTTCCTCGCCCGCTAGTAAATGTTCTGTGGTGTATTTTGTAAGAACTAATGAAGCCTTAGTGATAGGAGACCTTCACTCGAGCCCTGCACAGGGCAGCAGGAAGGTGCAGCGTATCTCCCGCCTTCCAGGTAGTGCCGTATCGGACCGGGGATGCTTTGCTTGTCTTGCGTGGGAAGCGGATCCCAAAGCTTTCGGCTGGGTTTGCTCTAAAACTTTTTGCTTTCTGAGCCGTAGCGATGGGACAGAGCTCCAGTGAGATGGGAGGCTTGCCCTCGGCATGCAGGCAGAGCATCCCGTGCTCCCCTGGGGAGGTGATGAAGTCGGTTTCTCCTCTAAATGATTTCTTTCTGATTTCTGTTCCTAAATGCCCCAGTGGGTAAGGAAACACGGCGCAGAGAGGGGAGGCTGCTGGCTTTGGAATTCCCCCCAAAGGGGAAGAAAAAGTGTCTTCCCCGGGATGGAGGGTGGATGTGGGATGCGGGATGCCAGCATCCTTGCCGCGGGTGTTAGAGGGGATGGATCCGCTGGTTGGGCATGCCCAGAACAGCACGGTGCCCTGAGCGGAAACCTAAATTTAAATGTTAAAAAGCTTTTTGTTCATTACTGGTGGCATTTTCTCCCCCTCCTCGTTTGTCACTCGGAGCGGAGCTGTGACTCTTTTAATATCAAACAAATAATAAGCTCCCTCTAAAGTGATTTTTCTGACAAGGAGCTCAATATATTAAACTTTATCTATATTTTAATAGCCAATTTCACACCAAACTGCCTTCTTAATAATGTATTTACCACCTGGGGATATTATTCCAACCCATCTGGAAAGAATTGGAAATTAACTGTCCCTAAACTGAGTCTGTGTGTGCTTTAGATGCAGCGGAGATAACAGCGGTGTCATTCCTAGGGGAAGTGGGGGAGGAAGCTCATCACGCACTGAGCGAAATGTCAGCAGCAAAGGCAATAGCTGGTGGGGAGACGAGTGCTCTCCTTTCTGCAATCGAGAGCCCAGCCCCAGCCCACCTCAGGAATATTCAGCCTCTTGGGGAGCAGCCGATAGCACCTCGAGGGCCTCTCATGCACGTATAAGAGCGGAGGGTTTTGGTTTCCAAGGATGCGGCAGGGATGCAGGACTTGGGGGAACGCCAGCATCGTGCTGCCCGTTGTGTTGGGACCCTGCTGCTGCAAGTGGGCACCTAACAGATGGGAAAAAGCTGTTTTTCCCCAAGGTGGTGCTGCTGATGGGAATTAATCTGGTTGGGTGATGCTTTTAGCTTGCTTCGTTTTGGAGTGGTCCTCTCTGATCCCATCCGAATCAACGCTGATGAAGCTGAGAGCATCTGCTCCCGGCGTTTATGTGCAAGTGTGTGTGTTTGGAAAATACCCTTTTGTTTAGTCTGAGTCGTAGATACAGTTAGTTTCCTTCCTACAGTTTCAAAGGGTTGATAGTTGAATTGGGCTCCCTTGATGCTAGGTACTCTGTGAAAAAATGTGCAATGGTCCCAAACCCACAGAACCGCTGTCCCCTCTGGAATGACAACGGTCCCCTCCGAACAGAAAGGCAGGCGGGAGAAGATACCTTTTCTGGCTCTGTTGTCCTCAAAACAGCGGAGTTTTAGGGTGTCTGGTCCAGAGAGCGGTGTTGTCCTAACCACAGTTGGCCAGTCTGGGCTCAAATCAGATTTTCTCAGTATTTCGTATCAAATACAAGCCTGGCGCAGTCTATCCAGGTGATGCTGCTCATTCCTGAGCTGTACAGAGCATCCCTCCCCTCTGTTTCCCGGCAGGGATGGCATCGAACTTTTCATTTCCCACCCCCAGCAAAAAAAAGCCCTTCCTGAGCCTCCCGGGTGTGTTTGCCAGGGAAAAACTGGCTGTTCGGGTTGGGGCTGTGGGTTTTTATGCCAGGCCTGGTCTGTGATTACTTATTGGCCTGGGTGATAAAGGGTTTGCAGGGCACAGGCATCCCTGCCAGCATCCCTGCCTCACGGTGCAGCGGCACAGAGCTCCCTTGCACCCGTTGCTTTGGCAGGAAAATCACAAAGATTTTCACTGGTTTAAAGTTGTGTTGGAATTTGACTGTGTTTGGAGGTTTGTTTTTATTATTCATATGTTTCTATGACACATCACCGAAGCAGATTAATCCCCGCAATGTTTCCTTTTGTTTTTACAATAATTAAGGGCAGCTGCTACTTAAAGTCAAGGAAAACATCCTGGTTTTCAGATAAAAGTGCCTCGTGTTTGTTGTCGTAATGAAGCAGTTTGACATGGAGATGAAAGTATCTTCTGTTTGTGTTGTAAAAACTGGTTTTGACGCCGTTTTTGAACAATGTCAAACTGTTTCCTTACATTATGAACAAGACTCGCTTTGATCTAGGGGAAAAAAAAAAAAACAAACAACCAACAAACCACCACCAAGATGTTTCCATCAGAGCGGAGAAGCAGCAGCCCTTAATGATTTTAAAATAGGATCAAATTGTAAAATGTTTCAATCGTGATGTTATGTCACATAATGACATCCTCGTCGCTGGGCCGCGTGATGCTCAGCGTTGCATTTAGCATCGTGAAATGTTGTAGAAATAATTCAAAAATAATCTAAGGGGCTGAAACGAAATACTGAAATTGCAAAGTGATTCCGCGAAGTGGCAAAGGGAAATTCTAGTTTCTGGCATTTCTGGAGCCGCTGAGCTCATCGGAGGAAAGTGTGCGGGTATTTTTGTATTTTTTTCATTTTGAAACCGAGGGAAGAACAAAGCGTGGAGAAGTTAAAGGCGCCTTGTGAAATAGAAATACTCCAAATCGACCCATGGTAGCTCTGTTCCCAGGGCGAGGGGAGCTTTCCGGGCTGCGGCAGCGCCCAGCCCTTGCGGATCAGGACGGAATTATTTTCGCTGGGATTGGGAAGCG
This sequence comes from Pterocles orientalis, assembly GCA_011057875.1. Lineage (NCBI taxonomy): Eukaryota > Metazoa > Chordata > Aves > Pterocliformes > Pteroclidae > Pterocles > Pterocles orientalis. Next base: position 1,488,947 of record WKFP01015146.1, read on the forward strand.
ATGCGGTGTTTGCACATCCCTGTGCTAAACCAGGTGCTTTCGGGTACCTTCACTTTTTGGCCACTGTCGTAGGTTAAGCAGAGCAGAGTTAATTTTTTTTTCCTTTTCCCTTCTCTTCATAAATAGTATTATTTCTGATATTATTGTAGTTTAGTAATTAAATTGTCCTTATCTCAACCCATGAGTCCTCTTTGCCATTTACCTCTTTAATTCTCTCCCCTATCATTGGGTGGGGGCAGGGACTGTGTGAGCGGGTGTGTGTGGTTTGGCCCCCAGCCAAGGGCCAACCCGCCACAGCCACTTTTGCAAACTCCCATCCCGTGGCATTGGTGCTGGGAGGGGACGGATGCCACCGGGGAGGGATGGAGGCAGCAGGGTTTGTGTTCGCATCCTTCAGCGTCCTTGGGGGCTTCCCTGGTGTTGCTGCCGAGCATCTGGGAGCAGAGGGGGATGATGGCCATCTCTGCGGTCCCCAGATCCCTGGCTAAGCACGGAGACCGCGCGTGACAGGTGGGTCAAGGAGGAGAGGTGCATAAAGGCTGCTGTAATCCTACCGGGGGAGGATCTGAGTGTTGACAGTTACCTGGGGACCCGGAGATACCAGAATGCCTAACTTAATCAGACAGATAACGGGAGCAGCTCGAGATGTGGCAGGAGCCAGGAACAGCCGAACAATAGGAGCCAGCCCCCCCGGGCCCCTGTGCTGCGACAGAGATAATAAACTATATAAAAATCTGTCACCGCGCGATAAGTGATGAATTAGAATCAATTATATGTTTAAAATAATAGACCTCCCCATGGTGTTACCCTCCAGAACGGTGATGGCTTCTGCCTGGGCTTGGCGGCGGCGATGGCAGGCTTGCTGGCACTGTCACCGCGGGGCTGGGACACGTCGCGCAGGCAGCTTTGCAGCGCTGGGGAGCTCAGCAGCCGAAATCAAACCTGGCAGGCGAGCTTTTTGGGTGGAATTTTGCATTTCCTTGTCCGATGCCCACGGCGGGCACGCGTGGTGCAATGACCTTCAGCCCCCTGTTCCTTGTTATTTGTCGTTTTTGGAGATTTCACATTTTTCCTGCATTATCGGCTGCTTCGCGTGCGTGACCTTGCTTTTGCTCCCCGCGTGGAGCAGCTATTGCTGAGCTGCCGAGTGCTGTTCTGCTAAATAACACCGCTTGAGTGCGTTTTCCCCCTCTCCGGAATGCCAGGAAGACAGGCGAAGGTGTGAAAATGTGAGATTAACCCCGTGAATCATCCTCCAAATGATGCACGGTTGGTTTTCGAGAGCTCGGCTGGCAGGAGGGGGAAGGGTCCAGACTCGATCGCCCTGTTGCTGCAGGTTGGATGTGATAAACGCTCCTAGCAAAGCTCTTGCAGGGTGATGGGAAGAGCATTCCCATCCAGCCTGGCGCTTAGTTTGGGTGGAAAACAGAGATATTTGGTCATCTGACCGTGCTGCTTGGAAAAGGGTTCAGGAGGAGGGCTGGGGCTGGGGTGACCATCCTGCTGGGAGGTGGTGGTTGTGTTTGGGAGCTGCTTTGGTTATTTTGGGCAGGATGCGACCCGTGTGCTTGCTTTTCCCTCCAGAAGCTATGGTGCTAGAGCTTGTCGTGGGCTCGCTGCAAAGGGCTTTGAGAGCGCTGGGCTCAGCCTGTCCTTCCCAGGCACGTTTCCAAACCTAACCTCCTAAAACAAAACCATAAGCCCGCTCAGGTGTTCTCAGACGGTTTTGCAAAGATGGTTTTTGCTCTAATTAAAGTTGGTATTTTTCCCACTGAAGGCGCAGGCTATCTGCTGCCCTCCTCCAGCCCCATCCCTTTCTTTCTGTAAGCTGGGGGGGATTCCCAGCTCCCCGCACTGCCGGGAGGGAAAATGCTCCAAAGTTGGATTGGAAAGCCATGCCTAGCCTGGCTCGCTTTATTATTTTGCTAAATAGCACAAGTTGCAGCCATAAAGCCCCTGGAAGGCTGTGCTGAGCAGGGGCGCTGGGACCAGTGCTAATGGATTGAAGCGAGCGGCTCACCAGCCACAGGGGTGCCCTGGGATTTCCCTTTTGAATCTTATTTACATTCGGACTAACAATAGCTCCCAAGCTTGGCTATAAATAATTTCTGGGAAAGAGTTGTCTAATTAAATGTACAGCAGCAAAGAAAGTACTTTTAACCACAAGGCTGGTGTCCTAATGAACGTAATCACTGGATGGGGACAGCTTAGGAAACAGAACTTGACATCTCCCGATGGAGGCAGAGAGATGGAGAGGAAGCATACTTGGGGAGAATTCCCAATCAATATTTAATTGCGTAGCATGAAATCTGCCGTAGTATTTTTTAAAATAAAATTAAAGCCCCTCAGAAACTGGAGAACCTTTAAAGCAGATTTGAGGAGGGGGAGTCCCCCCTTTTTTTTCTTACAGCTGTCTGGGGAGGGAACCGCATCTAACTGCCCCTGCAGGCAGGCATGCAGAAGGTTCCATAGTTGGCAAAATGATCTGAATGCAGGCTTTGATGGGCATGGGTTTGCAGCCTTCCCTCATCCACTGTGGTCTTCCTCCTCTTCTGGTGCCTCCGTTTTGGTTGTTTTTAAGCAGGGAACGCAGAAATTCCCCTGGACTTCATAGATGTCCAGCTCTAGCTGGCAGCTGGAAGGTGTTCTGAGAAGGAAAGAAGTGAAGTTATCATCGAGAGCTGGTGGGGTTGGCGATGGGCAGGAGGTGTGTGCTGCAGGCGGATGGGAGATCCAGGTCGAGCTGGAGATAGCCCAGAGGTTCTTGGGCAGGGCGTGATGCTGAGCTGGGAGGTTTTGGCTTCAGGGGGGAGTAGGAAATGGTGTAAATGGCTGAGGAGCGGCTGGTCCCTTGCAGGATGGACCCATGCAACATGTCCCCATCTCTGTGAAATGTGATTTCTGCTGGTGGGGGCTGTGAGATCTTCCAGCATGGAGGAAGGGTTGGGAATAATGAAATAATAACGAATATCGGAGCCCCGCAATGCAGTGTCCCCTGGTGTGTGGTGGTGGCCCTGGCAGGGAGATGCGGAGGAGGGACCGTGGTGGGATGGATGCTGGGGTCTTGTCTGCCTGTTGGAGCTCAGACTGCGCTGCCAGCCCTCGCTCCATCCCCGGAGAAAATCCTCCGGCTCTGCTGCGATTAATCTCCTCGGCCACTGGATGTCAATGTTGCCTCACCCAATTAGAGTGGGAAAGTGCTGGATCTTCAGGAAGGGAGAGAAAATGCCGCTGTCAGAACAGAGGAGGCTGGATGTTGTTTTCTTCTGCAAAGTTGGCTATTAAGCACCGTAGGGCCACGTACGAAGGTACCGAGGAGGAAGCAGTCATTGCTCTTGTTTTGCTCAGCCAGGGCGGGATGTGATCCAGTCTGCGTCAAGACTCAACCCCAATTTGGGACAAAAAGCCTCAGCGGAATGAAAAGGCAGATACAAAAACCGTATCCTGTTCTTTGAGGCACAGCTCGGTGCGTGCCGAGTTGGTGGTGGTTGGCGTCAGGCCCTTAAGTGATGTTCAGGAGGATGGGGATGAATCTCCTGCGGAGCCGGGCGCAAGGAAGGGTTGAGGACGTGTAGTCAGAAAATACAGCTCTGGCAGGGGAGGGTTCTCGGCAGCGTGCGGAAGCTGATCTGGATTTAAATGCTGCAGCTTGGCCTCCTCTGTGTTATCCATCTTCTAGCCAGTGGCGGGGAAGCACAGACAGCAGCTGCATCCTGCCAAGATTCATGATCAAGAACGCCTCTCCCCCACCTCCTCCCTCCCTTTGACAAATATTTTAAAGCCAGTCCCCGGGCTGGGAAGCAGGCATGGCAGCTGGCCTCCCTGGCTGATTTGCACACCCAGATGGGGCATCTCGGGGTGGAGGGAGCCCAGTCCTTGGGAAATGGGAGCCCCGAGTCTTAGTGCAGGTTGTAGGTATGGCCCCGATGGGATGAGCAAGGATGGGGCGAGATGCATCCTCTCCTATGTGCTCTACGGAGTGAAACCACATAAAATAGACCTCCCTACAAGAAGACCTGGGGTTGCAGAAGCTTGGCTTGGGTAGGAGGTCCCTGGCAGGAGACCTGGGGGCTGGGGAGGGCTCCTTGCAGCTCTGCTGCGGTTAAAGGCAGGATGTTGCTCCCCGGAGCTGTCAGCCCGCTGCCTTTCTTTCCTGGCTGTAAAAAAGGAAGGAAAATGGACCCGTGGTTTCCATCCCTTTGGAATTGCTCACCCCCTCCCTTTCACGTTGGGTTCATTTGGGCGCGTTAATATCTCAAATTTAATGATAAGTCTAAGGGAATCATTTATAAGATAAATAAGATGTTATTAGTACGTTAGTGGCAAAAAATGTGCAAGGACACTGCTAATCTAAGGTGAAAATGCCTTCCTGAGTGAAATTTAATTAGCAGATTGTGTTCTACTAGTGACTTTTATGGGGAGTTCATGAAAATGAATACAAATACGATCCAGGCAGTGCAGTGAGAGCCTGGCTAACCCACCCTCCCTCTCCCCGCCACACTGCTGCCGGCGAAGGAAAACACCGACATGTGCCCCATCCCCTTTCTGGGGGCGGAACGGCACCTTGGGGCCACCTTGCAGCTGAGGGCTGCGGTTGAAGGGCAGCAAGTCTGGGTGCTGCCTAAATTGAAGCAATTTAACTTGGGTAGGGGAGTCGGAAACATCCCGTCTTTTCCCTCTGCCTGAGCGAGCAGCTGGTTGGAGCTGCTTCTTTATGATAAGAGCAGTGATGGTTATGGAGATGTCCCTCGTGCTTGGGATTTTCTCCCTGGCCAGATGTCCCGCAGCGGTCAGCACCGCTAGCAGAGGATGCCAGCTCCTGCAAAGGGTCCATCGTGGAGACCGCCGTGCGCTGGCAGACCTCTGCCTTCGTGCGAGCCTCTTGGCATGTGGTAGCCGCAGGGGCATGGATCCCATCCAAGAACATCATACATCTTTTAAAGACTTACGGTCCCCTAGGAAGCCGGCGGGTGTTGTGCAGCTGGTGCTGCCAGACTGTGCTGGAGTCACACGCTGTAGGGATGTGCTGCTGTCCCTGTCCCTCCTGGCTCACCTTGCAGAGCCAGCGCAGCAGGGATGCCCAGCAAGGAGCCGTGGAGGTGACATTGATGAGTCTTCCCAGGTTTTGTGCTGAACACCAGCGCTGGGGGTGTTTCCAGAGCTGGAAAGCATTCCCATGCTGTGTGTGGTTCCAGGACCTTGTAGATGACTTAGGATGGAAAAAAATCTTGGCATCAGGACCTCCTGGCCCCGGTCAGTGTGTGGTGAAGGGAGGTTCCCCTTGGTGATGCTGCTGGCTCCTTGCTCTTGGGACCGAAATCCAGGCTGAGATTCTACCTTGGCTAAAACCTGTAGGAAACCCACCATTGGCTCTGGGGCAGCGGGGAGGTCTGGACACCATGCAACAGGCTGCCCATGCAGTCTTGGTTTGAAAGTGTTTGTGAGGATGTTGGAGCTCCAGAGGAGCAGAGAGAGGCTTTGAGAGCGGTCACCTTCCCTTTAGCAGACCTGTCCCATCCCTTGGGTTCATGCAGAACGAATCCGGTGACCCCTGCCAGGCTTTTGAGGCTGGGGGAGAGCCCGTTAGTTACTGCTGCCAACGCAGGAGGCATCTGGTGGTGGTTCAGAAGATCCTTCCCTCCCCTCGGTGGGTGTAGGATCCAGCTTTTGCCGATTTCTTTGCTGAACGGAGGCAGAACAGTGAAGCGAATGCATCGGGAGTCATTATTCATGCAGATGATCCTCACAATTCAATAGAGGTAATTAGGAGAATGATGAAGGAAATTAGCACTTTCTGCGGGTTTATTAATTTTAATAAAATGATTCCACGGTTAAAAATAATAATAATAATATTAATAAAATAAATACAAAACTGCAGAAGAGCTCTGCCCAGCTACTGAGTATCAGTCGCTGCTCCAGGCAGTGAATTAGTCTTCAGAGACGGGGGTTTTGCCCTCTCTAAAAATGGCATCACAGAAATCAGAAGGGATTCAGGGTCATTTCTGGTTTCCCTCTTTTGTCTTCCCCATTAGCAAGAAGAGCTGAAGTTCAGCAGGTCTTAAAGACATTGGGAAGTTGAGTGGCTTGTCTGTAGTGTGCCAACGGTCTTGAAAACAGGATGTTTTCCAAGGACTGTTGTCCTCCTGCTTCTTCACCTGCTTTGGCTGTAGTTGTCCTAAGCTGGAAAAATACTCCCGCATCCCCGCGTGCCAGGGGCTGGGTGTAACGCGGGTTCCTGGGGCCATGGAGACCCATCTCCAGGTTGTCCCCCCGGTTGCATTTCCCATTCCCCCTCGTGTCGATGGCAGCAGAGGGCTGCAGACCGCGGCAGCTGGGGATGCTGGAGTTCTGAGAGGAGGTTATTTGCAGAGGGTGAGGAGATTGTAAAATTAAAGACAGCACAGAGTGTTATTAATGAAAATACATGACAAATGTATTTAAACATGTAAAAATTTAATTAGAATCTTTATTATTAAAATCTTGCTCAAAGTGCTTACCGAAGCCCTCTGCTTTCTTTTGAGATCAAGGCTTTTGCAGTTTCTTGCATGCTAAGAGGAGGATTTGGGGTAAGGAAGGGAATAACTGGGACAAAGTGGCTTCTGCAAAGGGCAGAGGGACTTTTTGCCTTGGATCTTGGGTGCAGGATTCGGGCTGGCTGTAGCCACGGAATTACCTGGGCTTTAAGTTGGTGGAGGATGGCAGCAGGAAAGATCCCAGATGGGGTCTCGGACTTGTGGCTCCTTTGCCATCCATGCAGCTAAAAACTTCCTGGGGGAGCAAGGAAAAGGTGCTCGGAGGTCCCAGGCTGTTCCTCTCAGGACGCCCAGCATCGCCCTGCTCAGGGTACCGGGAGAAGCTCGGTGTGTTGGCACCCGGTGAGGAGCTGGGAATTCGCCGATAACAGCTCTCTCTGGTCTGACCTGATTGTGTTCCCAGTGCCGGGCTGGTGGGTGGTGCCGATCCCCGGAGCCTTCTCCATCCGTCTTGATTTAAATAATGGGAAGAGATCAGAGCAGTTGAACCCATTGCTTTAATGATAGATTCCGTTCTATTAAAAGATAATTGCCAAAAAAAAAAAATTCAGTTTTTGTAATTAAAAAAAGACATGGTGGCTTTCTGCTGGTGCTTTTACACGTGATCTCCGTCTGATCCTCCCGGTTTCTGTGTCGCATGTGGGCGGCGAGGTGTCGCAGCTGCGGGACCGGGAGCCAGCTGGGTTCCCCTCTCCCACCCTCCGGTGTCTCGGGAGCCGTGCCCAGGGCCGTATATCCTGCGCCGAGGTGGCAGAGCCGGCGAGGGGAGGCGAGTATTTCCATTCCAGAGGAATCTGCAGGGCTGGCAGTTTTAAGGGAGGTTGGGGGAAAGCAACCCTATCTCCCAACTTGTAAATTAAGCAGGTCTGGTCGGGAACTGTCACTGCAGAAGAAGAAATATGAAGCCTCTGGGGTCGTGTATGCAGAGTAATTTTTCTGACTGTAACTCTACTTAAAAGTAAGGATATGATGAAAATGCTTAGAGCATTTTAAATGGACCTGGCAGAGATCTGATTCAGCTCCAGTGAAGTCTGTACAGACTTTATTGGGTGTTGCCTTACTCTGAACTCGCTAGCAGCAGAGTTTAGTGTGTGCCTGAGAAATAAATTGCTTCCTGCTCCTTATTAACTGGAAATATTCCTAGATGAAGGAGAAGCAAGAGTCTTTTTTTTTTTCTTTAAATAAATTTTTGTGAGTTGCAGTGCAGGAGAGCGAGGAGGTTGGTAATGTTGAGGCGAGACACCGGGGTGCTTGTCCCCCCCAGCTCAGGGTGGGTCACGTCACCCAGTGATGGAAACCCCCCGGAGGTGATGCTGACCTCGAAAGGCATCTGAGGATGTCTGTGGGGTTGTCGGGCTCCCTGCGAGAACGCAAACTGGCCGTGTGAGAGAGACCCAGGTCAGGGTAAGGAAATTCAAAAAAGAAAAAAAAGAAGAAGAACTAGCAGAGGTGCTCCATCGTGGGGGGGTTCAGTGGAGGAAGATGTGCCAGGCTGGAGACCATCAGGAGAGCCTCCAGCATCAGGCATCCTGTTTCAGGGGAGGTTTTTAAGCTGCAATGAGTAGGTACGGTGGGAGTTGCTGCTTTTCTACTCTTTTTTCGGGACCATAAGGATGCCCCATTGCCCCATAAGAAATTACTGAAGCTGGGTTTGGTGGCTGATTGAAGCAACTGTGAGTGCGTTCGGATGTGCCTCCGTGAAAAGTAACACGGAGATGTTGAGATTGTGGTGAGACGGGAGGAAATTTGGATGGAGAGGAGAGGGAAAGCCACCCCAGCTTTCCCATCTCCCCCTCCCTCTCCCGTTCTGCCTCCCCTGGACTTCAGCGGTGTGAGGTTTTCACCCCGTGCGTTGGAAACAATATCTCGGAGGAGCTTTGGAGCCATTTGTTTTCCCTTTAATTGGCTGGTGGGGAGAAAATAACGAAGGGAAGTCATGCAGGGGAAGTTCTCGTCGGTGCTGTTTTTGGCAACAGAGTCACAACATCCTAAATTTATTTATTTAATTGCATTATTAAGAGTATAAATAAAAATAAATCCAGGAGAGCAGCCGGATCTGTGCTTTTGCATCTCTAAAATAGAACCATAAATGCCATGGAGCACCGGGGGAATGATTTATTAGCCTGTTATCGTGAGTGACTGGGACGCTTTCGATGGAGTCCTTGCTAATTTCTAACAGCTGCATTAAATCACAGATGCTATCAGCTATTATAAAATAATCACCCAGCGGTCTGCAGACCAGCACAAGCCCAGGGTCAGCGCCGGAGCCCTTCATTTGTTTCACATCTCGGCCCCTCCGATTCCAGCGAGCGTGGGGAAATAAATAGGACTTGTAGTGGCCTCATTTTATCATCCGGGAGCTGACAATAAATAAAAACCTCTATAAACCTTTTTGTAAAAGGAGTTTGGAGTGGAATTTGCAACGAGAGGAAACCTGTTTCCTGGCTCCTGTTTCGAGCTCTGCGTTTGCTGGTTTCCTAGAGGATTTGGGGGTTTTGGGCTGCAGACAGGGCTGGAAGGAAGAGAGAGGATGCTGTGGCAGTCAGGGATGTCTGTCTCGGCTCCTCCGCCTTCGCTCCCCAGTGCTGTTTCAGACAAGTCACTTAAATTTCCCTACAGCTTGACTGCTTTTCCTCTCGTCGTGACAAATAACGTGTGTGTTTATGTGGCTGGGCTCCGGAGGGGGTTAATACTTGGCCTAGAAATCTCTTTAGAAGTGCCAATTTGTAGCGACAGAGAAACAACAATGAATAGAGGTCCGGGAGAAGTGAGCAAGCGGCTGCTTATCAGGATGGAGGCTTGCAGAGCCAGCCGCAATGGCAGGGCTGGTTTTAAAGGGTGAAGGAGATGGGAAGGGAAAAAAAAAAAACACCAACGCAAATAAATAAAAATAAAGCAGCAAGGGAGAAAATGCTGCCCGTCTGCAAGGCTTGTCTTTTTCCTTGAGAGTTTTGCTTTGTGTTACAACAGCTGTTTAACATGAGAAATGCTGGCTTTAATCAGAAGGTGAGGAGATGGGGCTGGTCCAGCAAAGGATGGAGCTCTGTGGCTTGCCGTGGCTATCGGATGCTTTACCCAGGGATGGGGAGCCCTGGGCAGGGTGTCTGGCATCTTCCACATAGAGCCCGTTTTGGAGCTGGTCCCTGCTGTTTTGGGGACAGTTGTGGTTTTGCAGCCATGTGGCCTTGTTGGAGTCGGTGGGCTGAGAGGGGCTTTGCTCTGAATGCAGCAGAAGGAGCCTCGGGGCTATCTGGTGTGAAGGAGCCGGCTACTGGTGGCAACCCTAAGGTTGGGTCCAAGGCCATGTGTCCATGGGGGATGATGCCCGTTGGAGGGACCCTTCCAGCATGGCCTTGAGCAGGTCTCTTATTTTTCCAAAGGTATTTGGGTTCCTTTGTCTTCTCCTGGCTCGTTATTCTCTCTGCCAAAAAAAGGGATAACAGCTTGCAGGTTGTTTCCTTGCTGCAGTATCGGAGATTGTCGGGTTGTCAGCAACCTGGAGATAGCGGGGATTGCTGACAGCGAGCAGAACTGACTCGGGGCTGTGTACAGAAACCTTGCTCAGCCTTTGAAAGTGCAGTCAAGCCCTCCCCCCAAGTTTCCTCTTGCTCATAAAGCCTGCTTAGTTTTGCATGCTGCAAACCTAGCTTTTAATCCTCGAATCCAGCCCGACCCGGGCTTTGAAGAGAATTGGGTTGGAGTCAGAAGCGGATGGCTCAGACCAGGCTGACTCTGAAAGATGAATTAAAGGTGACCTGGGAAGATGGAGATGTTCGCATCCACTCCCTGGCTTTGCAGCTTGCATATTTATCTTGTTGTGCCCAATACCACTGGGAATAAATCAGCAGGGAGGAGATAGGCTGGTGCAGACAGCGGGGGACCTGCAGTGGCACTTACCCACAGCTCAAATCATTCCCACAGCTCCACCCGAACTCCCAGGGAAGTTTCCCAAAGCCTGCAGGAACCCAGATCCTTCCCTCATCTGATGTTTTTTCCCTCGCTTCAGCCCTTCGAAGTGAGAATTTCAAAGGTGAGAAAACATCAGCTGCACTGGCCAGAGAGGGGAAAGATGGAAAATGCTGAGAATTTTTATTTCTCCTGGGACCTGCAGCCTGCAAAGCCCAGGTAGTTCAGACAGGCTGAGAATAAGTGTTGAGACGCTGGGTTTGCTGGGGGATGCCTGGTCCTCCTGCCTCCAGGCGTGGGAGTAGGTTGTGTCAGCCCAGCTGGCTCTGTGATGGGTGGCTCGAGTGTCATCCAGGTGTAAAAAATACCAGAGGCAAATCGTTCGATATGATTTTCCTTTCTTTCACCATCTGAATGTGTGTCGGGGACCCCGTTTTGGAGCCTCCCAGGACAGCCAAAAGCATTTCCCTCTTCCAGCATCTCGCGTAGGTGGCACAACTGCGCTCTGATCGTTCCTGCGTCTCGGTATTTTGTAAATAAGCCCAGAGGCTATGAGATGGCTTCGTATTTAGAAATAGATAAACACAGCCCTGTGTATCTATTTATTTGTTCTTTTATTCATTCCGTTAAGAGCTCGCAGAACACTTTGCCAGCATCTGTGAAATGAGCCTTGTAATGCTCCCAGGAGGGGGAAGAAATGATCCTGCTCCGCTGGGCAGGCAGGGGAAGCCAAGGGGCTCTGGGAGGTCAGGGCAAGACCATGGTAGATGCAGGAGTAAATCCCGTGGGGTGGCCAGTGCCCCTGGTTGGACACCACCATCCTGTGCATGGCCGCCTCCTGGTTGCCCCCCTCTTCCCTCTTGGTGGTTCAGGTTCAGCTTGTGGCACTTGAACATTTGCTGTGGCTTGTGCCAGACTCAGACCTCCGTCTCCCGGCACTGAGTGAGGCTCATTCGTAGGGTTTGGGGTGAACCCAAGATGCTCGTGTGTGATGGGAACCCAAGTGGATGTATGGCCCGGGGCTTTCTCTGGGCTGGCAGATGATTTTGCAAAGGCAAGTGTGTGCAGTAGACCCGTGCTCCTGCTTCCTTGGGTGTGGTGGGTGTGTGCAGTTGGGCAAAACGGTCCCTTCCCTCTGCAGAAAAGCTGTGGAGGTTTTTTGGGGCACCCCGTAGACCCTGGGGGACTCCTGTCAGCACCTGCTCTTCAACCGCAGCACCCTGACATCGCCTCCCATCCCCTGTGTTCACTTCGGGGCTACAGGGGGACCTGTTGAGGTGGCAGTGGGGGGGAAACGGGGCCATGGAGCAGCCGAGAGCTCGTGGGAGTGCGCAGTGCTGCTGCCCTGTTTACAGCCTCTGCTGCTCATAACCTACTTTCCATCCCTTCCCTCTAAATAGGACTGCGGGGCACGGGTGGATGGAGCAGCTCTTCCCCTGTCCCCGTCCCCATCCCCGTCCTCATCCCCTGTCCCCATCCCCTGTCCCCTGCAGCTCAGAGGGCTCAGAGCAAGAAAGGGGCACTTAGCATCCTCAAACCCACCCTTGTCTGGCGGGGCACAGGGGCTCTATTCCCAGTAGCAGGTGCCCTACCACCCTGTCCCCATGCATGGTGGCTGTCCCCAGCCCCTGGAACACATTCGGGTTCCCTGGAGCAACCCCGCTATGGAAACCCCCCAGTTCCCTCCGGACCCCCCCAGCCACGTGCTGCATCCTCGCCCCTGCAGCAGGGTACCCGCAGACACCCAGGGCTCCATCCAGCCCCAGGAAGCCCCAGCTGAAAGGACTCCCCCACCCCTCATTCTTTCTCTTTAATGCTTTTCCTCACTTGCTCCAATTCCATCCTTTTGACCCTCATCTGTTTTTTTCCCTCTGGTTCCCAAGGATGCAGGAAATTTGGGAACGGGTCCCTGGAAGCGTCTCTCTGACGGATGCTGGCAGGGACTCTGCGATGCGGTGGGGTTTTTGTTGTGCTGCTTGGCAGTCGGATGGCAATTTATTGATTTATTTTTTTTGCGAGATAATGTCCTCCGTGGAACGGGCTGAACTTTGGCGTGTTTTGATATGGAAATGTTTTGGTAATGAAGCAAAATGTCGCACGTCTGTAATCACCCACCCCTTCCCTGGAGAGTTGGGTTTTAAGGCAAAGACCGCACGGGAGTTGGAAACTTGCCCAAATGCACTAAATACCAACAGGAATGGCAACCAAAAAAAGAATCTTGGCACCACAAAGCAAATCTTCACATTTTGCTTTCCTTAGGAGAAAAAAAAAATAAAATCCTGGATTGCTGTGAGTATTGCTGGAAATTGAAATTCTCGGGTTTCAAGCTTTTTGGGCATTGTTGTGATGGCGTTTTAGGGCATGAGGATGGTGTTGGAGGGGCTACTGGGCGCTGACCGCTAAGCCAGTCCAGTGTTGGGTGTTAGCAAGTAGCACGAGTCTTGACTTTACATTTTCTGCCCAGACAAGCCCCAGCACCACGATCAATTTGAAGAATTGGCTGCAGTTTTTATTTTTTACAATTACCTTAGCGGGTTGGTTGTTTTTTTTTTTTTTCTGGGCTAAATTCATGCGATAAAATACATTAAATGTAACAGCACGGAAAATAAAAGTTCGGTTTGCAGAGAGAGCCTGATTTAGTGTGAAGATAAAACAAGATAAAACAACTGGAAAAATGAAGTGGGATAAATAAATTCTGGCAGAGGGTGATAGAAGGGGAAAGCTGCATGTGTGCTGTTGGCTGGGCAGCGGTTGATCCAGCTGGGAAAGGATTTCCTGAGGCTTCCATCCCGGGGAGGGGGTGATGCTTTGCTGTCCCACCCCATGCCTTGGGGGATGCTCAGCTTTATCCCGGGGCTGTGGGGATGTGATTCTCCCTTTGCACGGGGTGTGCGTGCTCCTCCTGCCCGTGCACGGCGCTCTCTATGCTTTTGGGTGAAGAAACAAGAATATTTGGCAGCGAAGGGGGGAAAAGCAAGAAGCAGGGCGGCGGGGTGCGGGGGAAGAGGTGTGGGGATGGATTGCCAAATCTGCCGGGTAAAAATTAGCAGCTGCAAGTGCGCAAGAGAAAAAGGTGGAGAAGAGAGGGGGTAGGGACAGATGGAGAGAAGGAGGGAGAGAAAGGAGGTGGGAGAAAAGGGAGGAGGGGATAATAGCGCAGAAACATATTAGTTAAAAATCTTATAGCCCCGAGCCCAGACGCCATCTGTGCGTAGCAGGGTACCAACGAGCCGCAGCTCTGTGTTTGCCATGGAGGTGGCGTGTGCGTCTTGGCCAGATAGCACGGCCAAGATACTCAGGTTTAGGAATTTTGCGTGCCCTGGGTGAGCCATGCCTTGGAAGAGCCCCGTTTCTGGAAAGCGCCGAGCAGCTGTCTGCGAGCTGGGGGCTGGAGGGGAGCTGCCGGCGTGGAAAAACCTTGTCTGGGGTTTCCAGAGGGACGTTGGGACCAGTGCTGGGGGGCAAACCCCTGCGAGCAAGGATGCCCAGGTCCTCCGTGAGTGCAGCATTAACCCTTTCAGCTGCAGGAAAGGCTGAATAGCTTAGCGATGCCTAATTTCATCCTTAATAACAGGAAAGGAAACTATTTCCTATGATCTTCGCCTTAAGATCTGCAGTTTTCTCTGCCTGCTGAGGTCTGTGTTTCCCCCTTTGGCAAGGGTGGGGTGGTTTGTTGTGACCACCCTGGAAAAGCTGCTGTCCCCCGTGCTTCGCAGCGTTCTACCCGGGCAGTGTGCTTGTGGGGATGCCCTAGGCTGGGAATGTCTGTGTCTTGCTTTAAAGGAGTTAGAAATACTCTCTGGAGCTCTTTTGGAAGAGGCAGTGTCCCAAAGGGTGCCCGTGCTGGCCAAGGGTGTAGGGTCTCAGTGTTGTTGGAGCATCCCCATCCTTTGCTGTGGCTCATCCCCAGGGAGCTGGACCGGCTCCCTGCTGCACAGAGAGCATCTCAGCAGGAAGGGGAAAGTAACCCAGGAGCAGCACTGAGGCTGAAAAATGAACTCCAAGGCGGCTGTAGGCGCTGCCGCAGAGCCACTCCACGGCCCCCGGGCTCCGGTCCCTCACTAATTACTTCCAGGTCTGTACTCTTGACATTTGCAAGCTCCTGATTAGAGCAATGAGGGAGAAATCTCTGAGGGAGATGGAGGCCAAGCTGCACCGCTAATAAAAGCTGAGATTGACAATCGGCAGGGAGGCGAGAGACGGGGAGGTGGAGGGACTTGTCCTTGCAGTCTCGGTTTCTTCCTGAACCTCTGGGATGATGAGAGAAGGTCAGGGCTTGTTAACGTCACCGTGAGGAGCAGGATCCGCCACCGCCATATGCCTGGTGCCCCCGGGGCTTGTGCCAGCCTCCCAGACCCTCTCAGCGAGGCGATATTTTTAGACACGGACCTGAACTGAAGCCACCCCGTGCAACCTCGGCTCTGCAAACTGTCTAGGTGCAGAAGTGTCGCTCTGCTTTCCTGTCTGCTGACTCTGTGTTTGCATCCAGAGTTTGTAGCCTTTTGGATTTTGCTTTTTTTTTTTTTTCCCCTTTACACTCCGCCCCCCCCTCCCCAGTCCCAGCCTGCTCCCTTCATCTGATGGCAGCATGTCCCCTCGGGGGGTGGCGTTACCCCCAGCAAAGGGACTGGGAGGTGTTTGTGATGGGGTGGTCCATCCTTTCCTCTCCCTGATGCCCCATATACACTTACCTGTGCCCAGCTGCCTGTAGCAGCCAGGTTAGCCATGCGTCTCGCCGTTTACACCCTGCCTTTACATCTGTTCCTGCAGCCGTGTCTCTCCAGCCTCCTCAGAGGCTCTTTCCGAGACAGACAGGCTTTTTTTCCCCTTTAAATTTCCCCTTTCCTGAATTGCACCGGCTCCGGCAGGCTTTCTGCTACGCACACTCTACGTCTACAGCATCCTATCCTAAGGGGTAAACAGCATTTTACCCAGCAGAGCGTCTGGTCCCTACAGCATCCTCCCCCCCGGAGCTCATCCTGCTGCTGGATGAAGCTTGGCAGCATTCGGGGTTGGGCTTTTTGGGCTGGGGGGGGAGCTGCAGCTGACTCCTTTCTGCTGCTGCTCCCTCCCTGCCAGCAGCCACGGTTCCTCTGTGCTGTGTGGGGGGGAGCAGATCTGGAATAAGGGGGTGTCCTTCCTCTCCATCCTTCCCCCCCGAAGGACGCCTGGCACTGAAGCAGCCAACCTGCATGTTCAGGGTTAAGCGAACTTTTCGGCAGCTGAAGAGCTTGCTGATGGAAAACTCAGCCCTGCTTTTCTCAGCTCCAAGGCTGTCCTATTTATCGGAGCTGCAGCGAGCATCCCTCGGGTGCCTGCAGCCATAGGAGGTGCCGGCAGCCAGCACGCATCGCTGCAGTGCTAGCCCGTGGCTAGCAGCGTACTTGGGGTCACTGCGTCCCTCTGCCTTGTACAACCAGCCTGCTATGCTGATAGCTGGGCTTGGGATCCCTGGAGAACCCTAGCAAAATCTCTTTACCAGTTTTAAGAGCTGTGTGTGGGTTTCTGGATGAGGTTGGGGTCCTAAAACAGCAAAAACGCTTTCACTGGTCATTTTGCTCCTCCTCTAGCCCCCAGAAGGGACAGGTTCCCCCTGATTTATTTGGTAGAAGAGGCACATGCCCTTTGGAGGAAGGCACCCAAGCAGGGTCCAGCCTGTCTTGGCTTGGGCATGAGGGTGGTCTGGATGGTCACTGAGGTCTTGGTGCCCTTGGTTGCTCTTTGAGTAGGTAAATGCTGGTTTCTGGGTGTCTCCAGACAAGGAAATTTATTGCTGGTGTCAGGCACTGCCCTGTTGTGCTTGGTGGGGTGGAAAGCCCTTGGGTTTCCTACTGCAATGAACTCTGTCTCAGGGCGCGGGGACAGCAGGGACAGGGCAGGGGGATCCTCCGGAGCTCCCCGCCAGCCTACAGCATCCTGCAGGGCAAATGCATGGTGGCAGGACACTGTTTGTCCTTGCCCTGCCTGCAGGCAGGCTCCCAGCCCTTCTCAGCTCCCCGCTGCCCAGGCACGGGGGAGCAAGCCGAGTGGGAGACGCAACAAGTGGCTGCAGAGCGGGATGCGGCGAGGGGGCTGGGGTGGGCGAGGGAGCAGCATCTCCCCGCTCTTGCGGGCTGGCAGGCGAGCAGCAGTGCGGTGCGGCAGGAGTTAAAGGCTGGCGTGGGGAGTGTGCGCTGATGCTCAGCTCCCCGCCTGATGCTCGGTGCTGTGCGGGTGTGCGGGAGCCCAAGCGCCGGTCAGGGATGCAGCCGCTGCCATGACAACCCCGGGGATGCTGCCGGCCAGCCGCGCTGGAGGGGCTGGGATGCTGCCGCCACTGCCTTGCCCACTCCCCCCGGCCCCCTGCTCCCTGCTTTTTGGCTGAACTGGAGCTGGGAGAGCAGCCTCCCACCCTGATTTCCCCGTGGAAGGGCTCTGGAGAGCTGTTTTGAGGAGCGAAGGAGCATCGTTGGCTCTGCCTGGCGTCTGGGTGCTGGGGACATCGCCTGCAGCTCCGCGGGGAAGTTTCGATCCTGCTACAGAATCGGCATTTTGGGGAGCTTTTGGGGTGGTTTTTTTAGAGTCTTCGTTTTCCTTTTCCGTCTATTATTTAAACAGAAGAGCAACAGCCAGCAAACAACCCAACTCCAAGCCCGTTTTGCCCCCCCTGCCTGTTTTTATGGCCGCCCTCCCTTTCCTGACAGAGACACTTACGTTTCCTCCTTGGGTTATAAACTTTTGATGCTAGATCTCTGCAGCGCGTGCCCAACTGAATCTTAAAGTAGCGTCTCGAGCAGACAGGCATCTGTGACCTTCATCTCTTGCTCTGCACCTTCTCTCCTCCTCTTCCTCCTCCTCCCCAGCCCTCCCGTCCTCCTCCCTCACCCAAGGATACCGGGGCTCCCTCCGGATGCCGCTCGGCAGGCTCAGCGCTCGCAGCCTGCCTTGCCGGGGGCTCTCCTGAATCTCCGCGGAGCTCCGCATCGCTCGCCCCGGTGGTTTTGCTCCCCCCCATCCCCACACACACGCACCCCCTCCCTCCTTTCCTTCCCCATCCCCATCCTTTTCACTCCCGGTGGCCTTGTCGGGTGTGTTTTTTGGTTTTTCTTTTTTTTTTTTTTTTTT
>WKFP01015146.1:1506509-1552557 GCA_011057875.1 Pterocles orientalis
GTGCTGTGTGATGGGGGGCGGGCTGCAGCGCGGGGCTGGCAGCCTCCCGTGGGTGCTGGTGAGGGGCTGCGGGTGCCAGACGAGGAGGTGACACAAAGGGGGGGTTAGGTGGCAGACAGCGAGTTAGCGCTGCCTGACGCTCCCAAAGTTGTCTCGGTGCGTGTGGCTGCGTGGGAGGGGGGGTCCGTGCTGCCTGCGCCGGTGCCAGCCCGCGTTGCCAGCAGGTTTCCAGGGCTGCGATGCCTCCGAGGTGTCAGCGTTCCGCCTTGATCACTTTATAGGCTCAGCACGGATCTGTTAATATCAAATCAATCTTTGACTCCAGGGGTGCATCTTATGAATTCTGATGGATGCTTTACCTTTAACGCTGTTTGCTGGAGGAGAAATGCGGGCGGCTGGTATGCAGATGGGCCACTGCCGTGCTGCACAATCCAGCCAGAGCATCCCTTTGGTTCTCAGAATGAGTTACAGGTGTACGCGCTGCGTTCCCCGGGTAGGATAGCAGCTCTCGGCAGACGTCGCGGCAGCGTGGCCAGATGAGCAGATAGCAGCCCAGCGGTTTTTTTTGGGAAGGTGGTGGGGAGTCAGCGTGCGTCTGGGGCGTTGGGTCATGCCGTGCGTGCTTCAGGGAGGACCTGAGCGGGTTAATCTGGCTGGAAAAGCAATCCAGGGACTTGGGGGAGAAGCATGGGACGTGTCCGGAAGGGTTTAGTTCTGCTTTCTCTGCAGTAGCGAGAACACTCCCTGGCTCAGACTGGGAGTAACGGGGCTGCAGCAGAGAGCAGCTGCTCTTCCCGAAGCCAGGCACAGGGATGCACAAGCGAGCGGAGCGATCGCAGGGATGAGGAGCCTGTGCCGGTTTGGGCAGAGAGTGCTGTGCTCATCCCTGCTCCTCCTTCCCAACCTGGGACCCGCTGGGGACACACTTGTCACCACACCGTGTAACTGGGGGCTGTGGCAGAGCAGGAGAGCAGAGGGCACGTTTCCTGGTGCTCTTCGTAATTGAACAGCAACGGTGATTAACCCCAGCCGGAGTGAGCAGGGCAGTTTAAAGAAGAGAAACAGTCCCCCTGAGAGATGCTGTTGGCCTTGGTGCTCTTTTCCTCGCTGTCAGAATTTGTTTCCCCGCTGAAGCGTGGGGTTTGGGGCTCTGGGAGCAGGATAGGTGCCTGCTGTGGGGGGCTGAGCCCCTTCCCCGGGGAGCCCCGCGGCTCCGGCACCAGCCGAGCCTGCTGCCAGCAGATGGCTGACTTGGATCTTTCTATTTAATTTTTTTTTTAAGCTTCTGGCCTCTTTTCTGTGCCGTTTGCGAGTGGGGATGTTTGTGAAGCAGCCAGCCCCGGAGCAGTGGGGTATTTTAGCTTTACTGTAAGAAACTCTGCATCCCCTGGTGGGACTCCAAGTGCTGGCACTTAGAGGACCCCCCAGCCCCAAAAGCTCTGGCTCCCTCCCCATTTACCCCCTTGGCATCTGCCCCTGCCCCGGTTCTCCAGTGCATCTTTTCCCTTTTTCTTTCCAAGCTGACCTTTCCCTGCTGCAGTCAGGTTTCTGGCCCCCAGCTCCCGTTTGCTGTCTGTTCTCCCCATCTCTTCTTGCATTCCTGCTTCCCCATGGCCCCCCTCGTCTCCCCCACCCCTCTTTCCCTGCTGCCTTGCTCCGTGTAGCAGCTTTCTGTCTTCCCTCGGGGTTTAGAGATGGGCAAGGCGTTGCACGCAGGGCTAGCATCAACCGTGGTTGCACACAGCAGCATCTCGAGGATGTGGCTGGTATTTATTTGCTGGCTGCAATACCCTGCGGAGAGCCAGGAAGGGGAAACTGCCCTGGGCGGTCTTTCCATGTGGGTGATGCTTGTGGCAGACATGGAGCCCCAGATGGGTTTTTCTCCAGGTGAATAGTCTCGGTGCGCTTGTACTAGGAGCAGATGTGGTGTCCTCTGCTGTCGTCCCTGCAAAATGACACTTGATGAGTCTCCCTGGATTGAGCAGGGCTGCTGGAAGCTCTTTGCTGTCCAAGATCAGCTCTCTAACCACACGTTGCATTGCAGAAAGGGAGGGGATGTGGGAGCAGAGCCACAAGCGAGCGGTGGAGGAAACCTGGAGGCTTTGCAGGCTGGTTGTGGTTTTCCCCTATTGGATTGTGGGCGCTTCCGTTTCCCTCCCTTAACCCTTTTTTTGGAGGGTAATTGTGCAGAAATCAAGGCTCCATCTGCAGGCAACTTCTGGGTCATGGGAGATCAGCAGCAGATGATGGCCCTGGGTTGAGCAGAGATGGTTGATAATTCCCTACTTTTGTTGGGAGAACAAACAATTCCCATAATTGGCGTTCACCTTTCCTCTCCGGGGAGCTCAAAGCAGTTTGCAAATTCTCTGTTTACTATTAAAAAGAAAATCAAGTTGCTTCTTACCTGAGTCTGAAATAACAAAACCTCGCACCGTGGAGCGGGGCAGGCGTTTAGATGGCAGCAGTGACCCATGTTAACGCACCCGTTTGGGACACGAAACAGAACAAGGAGCATACTGGTAACCGCCAGGGAGGTTGAAGAAGGTCACTTTTTCATTTCCCAGCTGGGATTTGAGGTGGAAGCAAGGATTAAATCTCTGCTTTTGGGAAGAGTGCCACCAAATCTCAGCTCTCTCTGCACGGTGCTGCTTGGATGTGTGCCTTGCCGGCCGCGGGGCGTAGGCAGCAGTCCCCTGGGATGCTCTGCGGGCATCACTGGCAGGTCCCCAGCCCCGTTAGCAGTCCCAAGGGGTTATACCCTGGCTAGAAACCTTGAGTTCTGGTTTATCCCGGCTGCAGCACAGGATTGAAAGCGTCTTCCCCTCGCAGAGGGGCGATGGAGGCAGCGGCTGAGCCACAGATGATATTCAATATATTCAAGCGGTGTTAAAGTGGGGATGGCTAGGAAATGGGATCGTATTGCTCGTGCCGCCGGCAAACCGACCTTTTATAACAGGCATCAGCAGGGTTTATAAAGGCATAAAACAACAGCTGCTGGAAATTTCAAGGCTTTATAGTTTTATCTGTATTTAAGAAATATTGGCACGTGTTTTAAGGCAAAGAGAGAGTGTGTTTCAGTGGGAGTAGCTGGGAGATAGGGTGTGCCGGGTGTTCTCCTTGGCTGTTGCCACAGGGACACCAGGACTTGAGGAGGCCCCGCTGTAGCTCTCTGCCTCAGTTTTCCCATCTGTAAAATGGAGCCAACAGCAGCGGTTTGTCAGCAGTGAAGGGAAGAAACGGGTGGTCATAGGAGGTGCTAAGGTTGTACAAGAAACGTTAAGGATGTGTAACTAGGTGTTTCTCTAAACTAAATCATACAGAGATGCTTTTTCTCTATATTTAAAGGCAGTTTTCCAAGTCACACCCCCCTCCACCTTTCTGTTTGCTTCTGGCGAGCCCATGGCCTCCCCCCTTGCTGGTCCCTGGAGGACACCAAGCGAGCAGGGCAGCTTTGCTCCTTCTCATCCCAGGCTCTGCGACTGGCTCTATTTTCTCAATTAGCGAGGACGAGAACAATTCCAATTAGAAATAAAAGGCCAGAATAAAACATCATGAGATGCCGTTCTTCCATTTATTTTTGTAATTATACTTTTAATTATTTCTGACAATGCTGCCTTTTTTTTTTTTTCCTTTTTATGTAGGTGGTATAACAATCTACCGCAGCCTATTTCCCAGCACGCAATGAGGCCGCAGTAAAATACAACCGGCGGGTCTCTGCGCATAGGTCTGGGAAGTCGGGAAATCAGATTTTTTTTGCCTCTTTCTCCGTCAAAGCACCAGCCCTCAGTTTCCCTACGTGTTATTGAGGGTTGTGACACTCATCCGCGGTACCCAGCAGAGAAAAGAAGCGTTAGCGCAGCCGCGTCTCTGCTCTTAAATCCTTGCTGAGAAGTGGGATAGAGAGTCACCACTTTTTGTGTGCAAATGCTCGAGGCGTGGGGATTAGCCAAGAGCAGATTAGCTGAGGACTCGCTCCGTCGCTGCCCCCTCCCTCCCTCTCCCTCTCCCTCCTACCCCGAAAGTTTTCTGGAGCAGCTAAATATATACCTGCCGTTTCCAAGGTAGAGCTCGCTGCGTGGCAGAGCTCTAATTGGTGACTGGGTGAAATTACAGCCGTGGATTCTGGCATTTGGATCCTCCTGGCTGGCATAATAATTTCTCCCTAGGTAGCTGGTATTTAGCTTGTCTTATCTGCTCCTGATAGTTATAATTACAGTGCCCGCTAATTTCCCTCTGCTATCGCAGCTGTTGGAAGGGTGGTTGGAGAAAGGTCGGGGGGTTGCTCGCTTCACCCCAGTCCCTTGTACAAGGTGCTGAGACCACGCAGCTGGTGCCCAGCATCCCCAGCCGTGGCCCCTTCCCACCTTTTTGGGGTTGGAGCAGCCCCACACGGTGCCCTCGCCCTTTCTGGCATCAGGGGAGGGATGCTGGAGGAGTTTCGGGTCCTGGTGTCCTTGCTGTGGGATGTGCCTCAGTCTCCATCTCGGGTTGGGGTAGGGCTTGCTGGGGTCCCTGTGTGGGTTGCACGGGGAGAGGTTGGTGGTCCTGACCCCGGAGCACTGTCCTGCGGTGCGATGGGGGGGCTCGGGGCTGGTTTTGGGGAGTTCCCCTTCACCCCTTCAAGCACCGGGATGCCAGTCCTGGGGAGAGCCTCCTGCCTAGCAAAAAGCCAACCCCCAGGCTGAAGTTTTTGAGCCAGAAATAGTTCCGAGCGATGGTATTGAGCTCCGGGGGATGAGACTGAACTGTTAGTAATCCTTTCGCTATAGGGTACCCGAGATCTTTTTGCAAGAGTAATAACCTCCCCGGGCCGGCGAGCGGTAATAGCCGTCCTTCCTTCCCCCGGATCACGCACGCTGCCCCGGGAGCTCGGCTCTTTGTTTCTGCAAAAGGATGAGGTGGTAACGCTGCAAAATGGAACCGGGGCTGTCTTTCACATTCCAGGTTTCCGAAGAGTTTCTCTGTTCCCTTGGTTGCTCTCACAGTTTGCCTCCTCCTTGCGTCTCTCAGCCCTGAGCCGCGGATGCTTTTTACAGCAGCTGGACGTATTGTTTTAAGTGATAATCTTTAGATACCGCAGCCGAGCAGACGGTTGGCAAGGAATAGCTGATTCAGTGACTATCACTTCTTCTTCAGTCCTTGCGAACAGCTTTTGAGGGTAAAGTTTTTCTGCTTTTTTTTTTTTTTTTAAATGAGAAAAATAATTCCCCCACAGCCCCAGCCAACAATTCTCAGCCCGTAATGGGTTGTTAGCTGCAGGTTTGAGTTGATGTGTAGGTCTTGTCTTCCCTGACAGACAGAACTCTTCAAGGTCGGATCTTCAGTGCAAAATACTCCCTTGTTGTACTTACGTTTCCCTAGAAATATTTCCCATTTAAAAAAAAAAAGGCAGGTGCAAGAAAGAGATGAGTAAAGGGGAAACCTCCTGTTTGTTTATATTTTCTCTCTGTGTGTGCATGTGTTTGTGTATATATGCGTGTGTGGATATATATATAAAAAAATCTATCAAATTTCTAACCCATATAAATCCAATTACCCATGTTTTGCCTGTAGGGAGCGAGGGAGATTAATGTTGGGTATTTTGGCAGGAATGTAAAAAGAAATAGGTGGCAATAACAATGAAGGCTCATAAAAAGGAACCGATAGCCGTGTCTGCACCCAGGAGCCCGGCTATAACTCTCGTGGGCATTTGCCGGCGGGTCGTCCTGCGCCCAGGGAGGGTCAGGAAGGAGCCAGGAGTGCTTCCTGGGCACCCGAGCATCCAGCCAGCCCGCGGAGGTGACGTTAATGTGATAATAAAGGAGGCTGATAGAAAGAAATGGTTTACGCTTGCAGGATGTAACACATCCCGGGCGGTGTTGCGGCTTGTAAGAGCCACGGGAGCGTGCTGCCGTTATCCCAGTTTGCAGAGAGGCAGGCGTGTCCGGAGGAAGGAGGATGTGGGTTTTTTGGAAGGAGAGATGGGAGCTAAACCCTCCACCCTCTGTGATGAGTCTGGGGTTGCGTTGGTCCTTGGCTTGGAGTGGCATGGTGCGTAATTTTTTAGGTGGTTATGGCTGTGGGTAGGAGCTGGGAATACCCGAGTTGTTCTTTGGCAGAAAACACCTCTCATACATTTCTCCTCCATCCCGAGCCCTTCTCTGCAGTGCCTGTGCATGCTGAGCTTTCCCCAAGTCTTTCCATTCCCCAGCATGACCCCAAGCACACGAGATGCCTTTTCCCTGCAGCTCTCACTCAGGGCACAGTTGACTCTGTTGGAGGATGAGCAGTCACCGCAAGGCTGTACCATCACATCCCATCGGCGCTTGGCTTCGTCCCCTCCTGCTCCTCGCAGCCCGCGGTCTGTCCCCGCGGTGAATGCGCTGAGAGGGTGTCGTGCTGCCAGGCACCTCTCCTCCCTGGGCTTTGACACTTTGGAGCCAGCCGCTCATCATCCTCCATCGATACCCTCCCCTCTGCCCCTGGGTGAGGTCCCCTCCTGGGCACAGCGCTGCTCCCTGTGTCCCCTGCGTGGCGAGTGGCATCCTGTGCTGTTTCCTCCGCCATTCCCCGCGGTCATGGATTAATCACGGCTCAGATATTGCATCCCTCCGGCGGTTCCTGCCTTCTCCCATGCCTTTGCATCAGGCTTCTTGCTCTCCCGTTTATTACCACCACCGGTTTTATAACCCACTTTATCAGATGACTTTTTTTTTTTTTTTAATTTCTTAAAGAGCATAACCCATGAGCAACTCATCATTTCAGAAAGAGGGAGAGCGCCGTTAGCAGAAGGGAGAAACCTCGGTGCTTATGCCTCAAATGAAGAGGCTGCGTTGCCGCGTTGTTGCGTTTAATTCAATCAAGGCAGTTAAAGCCGAGATTTAAAAGTCCTTTGTGCGATCACAGGAGTTTGCTCTGATGCAGCAGCAGGTAGAGGGAAAGATTGAGCCCATTTCCAAGGAGACTTGAAGAAACTGTTGGAAGCAGCCAGGCCTGGGGCTCACTGCGGCAGCGGCTACGCGGGGAAGCTGTTAGCATTCACGTCGCATCCCGTCTCTCTCTCCGTCACCCTCCCCGCTCTTGCTCCTTATCCCCATATATTCCTTTAAGTGGAATTGATTCATTTGGCGTGTTGTTTTTTTTTTTTAACTTGGGGGAGGGCTGGTTTTAATTAATATTCCTAACTGTATGATAATTACAGCAGCTGGTCCCATCGCTGGCTGAGTCACCCTCTCCTCTCTTGTTCTTGCGAGAAGGCTGTTTGGACTTAATTAAAGTTGGGGATCCAGGGCTAGCAGGAGCAGCGGGAGCCTTGCAGGGCTCTGGATGAAATGATTGCTGTGGGGGAAGCGGCTGGTTTCTTCCCCCAGCCATGGATGGGTCTGGTGTGACCGCTGGCATTCCAGGGGCCATTGCATCTCCTCCTGCATCTCCTCCTGCGCCCGCAAACTCCCAAATGTGTCAGCCCCTCTTTTGGGTCCAGTTTGGGTGTGTTGCCCCATGCTTAGAGCATCCCCTCCCCGAGGGATCATCTCTTTAGCAGCCCCAGGTGAGGTCCCCGTGCCCATCGCTGTCGCAGGTCGTGGCGGGGGACATTGGAGGGATAACGGAGAAGCCGCCTGGACTCAGCGGCTCTTTTTCATCTCTGGTGCGAGCAGACGGCGCTTCCACCAGAGCTCAAATGCAGCCCAAGCGAGAGCTTAACAAGCTCCGAGAGCTGTCCAGAAAGTTATCCTGACACCAAGTGACAGACTCGCAATTGATATCCTCCGGAGACTTTAAACTCACTTCTGCGAGGTTTCCAAAGCCGGTTTTGTCTCGTACCTGAAGGATCCTTTATCTGCCGCGACGCCTCCCCTGCCTTGTCTTCATTGCTCTTGACGTTTCTCTTTGTTGCCTGCTGCAGCACGGGTAAACTCCGCTGCAGAACTATTTAAGAGAGGTTTCTCTCGCTCTCGGCTCCTCCTCGGGTCTGCTCGACTCTTTTGCTGAGGGTCCCATGGGCTGATGCCATTCCTTCGTGGCTCTGCAGGAGCGATGTCAGGACGGCTGCTGCTCAGCGAGAGGGCAGGGGATGCTCAGACCACCGGGGAGAGGCAAAGAGGGCGTCTGGTGTGGAAAAGGAAGGAGAAACTGTCCCAGGAGATCGCTCCCCTTCCATCCTGAGAAAACTCCAGAAAATTTTTTTGTGAGCAGCTAGGAAAGGACAAGAAGCTGTGCCGCAGCCAGCAGAGATTTGTCAAGGAGAAATTGTGTCAGGCTAATGTAATATTCTCCGGACGACAGTGTAACAAGCCTTGTGGATGGAGGGGAAGCAGCAGATGCCTCCGATAGGGACCCAAGCCAGGCTGTAGCTGCTGTCCTGCCAGCGGATGGGAAACCCAGGGTGGGAACCGCTGCCTGGAGACAGGGTGGCCGCTGTACGGTGCTTCCCTGCTTTTGACACCCAGCCCAATATGAACTCTTTGCCCAACTGGCAGGAGAAGCTCCCTTTGGGGTAGTTTCAGGCTGTGGCTGGTTGATAACGTCCTGCTGATCTGACATGGGGGGCTTGGGGACCACCTGTATGTCCTGAATCTCCAGGTGCAGGATTCCTGGTGTGCGGGTGTGTCTGTTGGTATCGTCCTTGTGCCTCTGGGCTGGTGTTTTGGGATGCCGGCAAGGACTTTGGATGCTTCTGAAGCAGCAAGGTGCAGTTGCTGGGAGCTATGGGGAGCGGGCATCAGGGGTGAGGGTGGGCTTCTGCAGTGCCGCTTGCCATCTATCGATTCCTTTCTGGGTCTTATTTAGAGGGAGATCGCTCCAGACTTTGGCTTCTCGTGCGTCTCTTTTCTGGTCAGGTTTTCAGATGAGCTGTGATGCCAGCAGGTGCCGGCCTTGGGTTTAAAAACTTTTTTTGGGCAGGGAATTGGCAATTTGTCTCTGTTTCTCAAGAGTTTGTGTGGCGTGAGAGAGAAGCTGAGATGCAGAATGGGGAGTCTGGGAGCACCTCGGGCTCTGCCACTGCCTCTCATTGTGACCTTGGGCACCTCACTTATCTTGGGGTTTGATTGCCCCGGGTAAAAAGCAGGGGCTCCAGATTTGCTGACTTTTGTTCCTGTTTGCCATGGTCTGATCCCTGCTTGCATGCTGCCGAGTGCTTTGGAAGATCCCATCCAAAAGTTCTCTTCAGGAGCAACAGGCTTTTCCATTGAACACTAACTTCAGAGTACGAGGGCACGCTGCGTGATATTAAAGTTGAACAACGGCGTGTATCTGTCACCTAGCTGATGGATCTGCACATGCCTTAAATAATCAATTGATATTTAATTAGCATACAGTACTATTACTGCCTTCCGAAATCTATAATGATAAACCAAGTTACAAGTTATTGGACGTTAATTACTAGCGGATGATTAGAAACAGCAAGACATTTACCATCCTCATCGCAGCTATAATCCAGCGTGTCCGTGCACGCTGCAGAGCTAAACCGCGCTCGCTGTCTCTTAATAATCAATGGGTGTTTAACATGCAATATTTGTCTAATTAGCGCTAAATTAAATCCTCATTGACAACACTTCAGGGTGAGAGATGTGCATCAAATATGATGGATTAGCCACGGAGGGGCTGTTATTGTAAGCAGGAGATGTGCGTGTCATTTGCTGGGCTCGTCATGGCTGGCACATGGCTTCTTGTGACTGGCAGCCCGGTCCTGGGGGGACCGCTGATGGAGTGATGCCTCGATGTTGGATTGACAGTCCCGGAGACCCCAGGTCTCTCTTTACTCAAGCTGTAGATGTGAGCAGCTCTTCCCGACACCCTCCCTTGCTTCCCATCCCTGCTCACACACGGGTACACTCGTGCCTCCGACCAGGAGGATGAGCTCCGGGGTGGACCGGGGTGCTTTCTGTGCCAGCAGAGCCACGGCCAAATATTTCCAATATAATTAGTGCTATCTACCAGCTAACTTTTTGGGGGGTCTCTGGGCAATGCGGATCGGGGAGATGTTTGCGGACGTCGGTGTAACCGTGCGGCAGGGATTGGGGATGGGGGGTGAGAGCAGCCCCGGAGCCTGGTGGTGCATGGAAAAGCCCCTTCGGGGCGGGGGGGGACATGCAGGGAAGTGCTTTGCTGCAGTTTGTCAGCAAACGTGGCAGCTGTTTTAGGAAAGCAGCAGGGATGGATTGCACGGCCTCCGGCTCTCTGGGAGAATCAGCCTGTCCTTCACGCTCAGCGTGGAGGTAATTAACGGCGCTGATAGGATGTTGTGCCAACAGCCGAGCAGAAAACACCAGAAAACGAGTCAGAAGAGATAGCGGGGCTGTTGGGCATGGGGGGGTGTGTTTCTCTCCCCGGGTGCACGATGGATGTGTCACTCCCAGCTCCCTCCTTCCAGTTCTTTGCAAGGAATCACTCTCCTTGCTGTGGCAGGGGAGGTTTCTCGCCACCAGTTTTCCTGCTGCCAAAGGTGGTGGAACCTTCCTGAAGCCTGAACAGCAGCTTGGTTCCTTATGGGTCCTTCTTTGCCCCCCCTGAATCCCAGATCCCGCAAAGTGCAGAGCTCCACCGGGTTGGAGATGTCTCCTGCGCTCAGCCGGAGCTGGGATGAGAATGAAGGAAGGGGGGAAAGAAAAAAAAAAATAAAGACTTCCAGTCTGCAATTGAAATTGTTCTTAAAAGAATTTGCCTATTCTGCAAGGAATGTCTGGTAATTGATAGCAATTTCTAGCAATTAAATAGGAATTAATTTGTGCTACTCAGTAGCAGTTTATTTATGGCTCTGTATTTATGGGCGCTCCCTCTCCTTAAAAATACCGTCATTGCTTTCGGTAAGTAATTAGAGTTTACTGAATAATTTCCCAATGTAGGTATGAATTTTAAATAATTTTTAGTACCAGGCGTTTCATTGTATTTCTGAGTGAGGGATTGTCGTTATTTATACTGTAGTAGGGCCGAGAGGCTGGGATGGGTGCTGTGCAGGCGCAGAGCATTGTCCCTGCCCAGAAGAGCTTGCGGTGATTTTTATGTCTCGAGTCTCCGCAGCAGGCTCCTGAGCAGGCTTTTCCCAGAAATGAAGGTGGTTTGCAGGCATTTGCAGCAGCGCAGCAGGGGCTGCAAGCAGCCGTGTGTTTCCTTCCTCTTGATTAGTGGGAAATAGTAATTCCCTACTAGTAATAGTAGATAACCACTCGAATGAGGAGGGTCAAGCCCCAGACTGCGAGGTGGGGAAAGAAAGTCATGGATTTGGATGAATTTGCCTAAGTTTTGGATTTTGGGTGCCTATGTGGTTTTTCTAGGATGATGTCAGATGGTAGTTGCGGTCTTTTCCTGGTGCTCCCGCAGCTGTACCCACGCATGTGAGCTCTGTACAGGGGAGATCTTCAGATCATCGCCTTGCGGGGACTCGCAGAGTCGAGGGGAGAGGGAAAAGCCTCGAGTGGTTTAATGCTGCTGCTGGGAGCTGGCGGTACAACACCAGACCTGGAGACGGCTCTGCCCAGAAGAGTTGGTTTTAGTTTAGCTGTGCGCCCCAAATGCTTTCCACGGGGTGGGCTGGTGGGTGTGCGACCCCCCGTGAAGCATCCGAGGGATGCTGGGGGTGCAGGACCCCTGGCAGGGATGGTGCATGGGGGAGATGCATCTCCTGAAGTGTGATGTACAAAATGTGGGAGGCATCTTAAAAACACAGTGCTTTGGAGCATTGCAGGGGTGCCTGGCCCCTCTGTCACCCGTGGGCAGCGGGATCAGCCGCCGCCTCTTGTTGAAAGGCTGCGCTGATCCTGCCGGTGGCTGCACAGCCTCTTCTGGCGCCTTTCTGGCTTCATTACCGAGCTTGATTAAATGGTCCTTGTACAGCCAGGGGCTGGGAGAACACACAGAGGGACTTTTCTGGTCATCGGAGGCACTTGGATACCGTGGAGACAGATGCTAAAGGGCCAGAGACGGGGTTTGACATTGCGGCTGCAGTAATGAGATGTCAGGACAGCATCCTCCTGGGGTCCAGATGCCTCCGAGGAAGTGCTGGAGGAGCGGGGAGCTTTCCTCCCTGCCCATCGCAAACCTCCTCGCACGCTTCACTTAAACATTTTCCTTGTACCCGTTCCCCGCTGCTGCGAGGGGCCGGGGCACGGCGGTACCTTTCATCTCCTCTCCTTTCTTGTGATGAATCAGAGCTGGTGGCTTTTGGCCTCTGCACTACGGGTCTCTGGCTTGTGATTAGTTGTTGTGGTTTGTGGGGCAGGGATGCTGCGGACCCTTCTGGATGAATCGGCTGGAGGAGGGTGAGGGATGGGACGCGGTGACCCGATGGGAGCCGAGATCTTAAAGGATGGCTGAGACTTTTAACTGTGGTCTCTGATGGTTCCACTCTCCCTCCCTCCCACCCTCCTCAGAGATGCTCGCTCGTGTGATTAACTCCACATCCCTCTGTAAAGCCTCAGGACTCTGCCAGCGCTGCGGACTGCCGGAGTGCCCTGCGAGCCTCCAGACAAGGGTCAGCGCGGCGGCTGCTGCCAGAGGAGCTCAAAGGCTCCAGGTTTGAAAGCCAAGAGTACTTTCTCCGCTCTTTGATGGCAGACTGCAGTGCCTGCCGACTGCAAGGGGTGTAAACAGGGCGTTTGGGCAGCCTTGCCATTGCTAAATTTTTTTATGCTTGAGCTTTGTGCTCCGGCAGGATGCTGGGGGTTGTCAAAATAGCCGCGTGATGAGCAGGAGGTTCCCGGAGATGCTGGTGGTGGCTGTGTCTGGCCTCGAGGCTGTGTCCCCAGGGACGTGGTGGGTGAAGGGAAGGAGCTGATCCATCCAAATCCCTTCTGGAATGATCACGGTTAAACTCCCGCGGAGGGATTGCTCACCGGTGATTCATCCTGCCGGGGCGGTTCTGCTGTGCTGGCTGCAGAAATAAGCACTTGGGGACAGGGGAGGGGGACCCGCCATCCCCCTGGGGAGCTTTGGGTGGCTCGGAAGTGCCTCCGTGTGGGTAACGGGCCAAAGCTGGGGGTTGAGAGGAGGGAATTTGCTGAGCAGATGCCAGGGGCAGAGGTGGGACCAGTGCTGGCACGATGGCTCTGCGGGGTCTCGTTGACCGTGCGTGGCCAAGGGATGTTCCGCGTGCCGGGGGTGGACGCAGGGCTTGGGGTGCAGTGGGGTTTTGTCCTGGCCTGGCTCCCTCCCTGATGCATTTTAGAGCAGGTGGCTTGAACTCTCTCCGTTGCTTTGCTGGAAACAGCACCTGAACCAGACAAAAACCGTGCAGACCCTGGAAGGGAATTAGCCAGGTCGAAGCCACTCTGCCGTTATTGCTGTCTTGCTGACAGCAGCCCGTCCCTCCAGCAAATAAAAATTCCGTGCACAGAGCCGGTTAAAAACATCAATTAGCTCTAAAACAATTATTATTTTTTTGAAATGCCATTTTATATATGCAATAACACAACACAATAATCCCGGGTTATTTAACAGAGCATTTACCATGAAAACAGTCATTACTCTTTAACCGCTGCTGACTGTACAAGCCTCTTAACACTAAATGGCCAGCGAGGCAGAAGTCTTGCCGTCAGAAATGCCACATTCCCCGGAATACATTAGAGACACTGGCACCGGGAAGCTCGCTGCGTGGCTGAGCACCGTTCCCCACGCCCGGGAAGCTCTCGCGATGCTGCCGCCCTGGGTATCGCCCACGTGTTGTCATGTTGGTTTCGACATGTTGGAGAGGCTCCGGTGGGTTCGAACCAACGTTGCTACGGTCCCATATCTTCCCTTGACCCCATCCTTCTCTTCCATACCGCCCTTATATTGAGGGGTAGCAGCCGCGTTCGTTATCCAGCCCCACCCCAGCAGATTTGCCTATTTAATATTGCCGATGGGGTCTATTATACCACAAAGATGAAGACGTTTTTGCTGCTAAGTCAATAATGAGTGCAGTAGTAAATTCTGCTTTTTTCCCCCCCTTTTGTGGTTCTAGGGAATTGCGCTGGAAGTATATTATTTACTTACTTCTTAGACCTCTTCCAGCTACCTGGCATGAGCCCGGGGGAACAGCTGGAAATACCATTCTCAGGCTGCCCAAAGCCTTTGGTTTAAGCAAAATAAGTTGTGGTTAAAGATTAATTGAAGATGCTTTAAAAATTGAGCAGGCCATACATTTTTAATATTGATTGATATTATTATAAAAGATTCAGCTGCAAGACTTCTCACCAGGACCTCTCTTGGTGCTCAGGCAGGGAGTTTGTCTGCGGAGGGACGCGGCTTCATTATTTTTAATCTTTGAGGCTCGTTCTTGGGAAATTTATGGGAAGCGTCGCCTCGTGTCTGGCACACCGGAGCATCCCGGGAGGGAAGAGGTGAGGCTGGACGAAGGGCTGGTGGTGGCTGGGGAAGGAGATGGTGCATCTTACTCCAGTAGCATGACAGAACTGGGAGCAAAACTTCTTCCATTTAAACTGGAATAAACCTCAGCGCAGCAAGCACTGGGGACCTGAATAGGCAGAATGTAAAATCTGCCCAACAGCAAGCACGTTGGGTTGTGCTGCTTGGTAGCTTCCAGTATTTTTTGTCTTTATTTAACGTTTTTTTAACATGGAAAAGAGCTACCGGCACAGCACCCAGGACTAGGTGTCTCTTTGGGTAGCGTTCGCTTGGCGAGTTGGAGGGACCAAGCAGCCAGCCCAGCCCTGGAGGAGCCGAGTCTGCTGCTGAGGAACAAATCTCCAAATTGCATTTATTTCACAGGCGTGAAAGGTCACGGAGTGAAGGGAAACAAGAACTGTATTCAATTAGACAATTCGATCAAAATAAATCTGTCAAGATGGCATTCCTGCTGAGGAATCAATTGACTTGGAAAATGAAGGCAGCTGCTGCTGTTGTTGTTATTATTGGTGTTATTATTATTATTTTAAATTAGCTCCAGTGCCTGACACGAGTACCTGAGTTGGAGTGCCTGCACGGTTCACGTCATCTATCACTCCTATTAGATATTAATTCATCCTCCTCCGCCTTGCATTTAGCGCCCTGTTAATAGTCAAGTGGCCCCAGAGTGCTTGCTGGGAGGTTGATAGGAATGATGAGTAATGAGAAGGGATGGTGAGGCTTTTTCCAGCCAGAAGGTTAAAAAAAATAAAATAAAATGAGGGAGGGAGAACAAGCAAGCAAGCGTGCGGCCGGTGTGCTAGGTCAGGAGCGTTTCTTGGTGGGTCTAAATCAATCTTGGTGTGTTCACCTTTGTTGGTGGGTTATAGCAGAGAAGGTACCCAAAGTATTTACCCTATGGCCGGGTTTTTGGGAGGGAAGGGTTTCGTCTCACAGCGTTGCTGCTGCTCCTGCCTCCTGGGGTCTCCAGGCTCCGGGTGGTCCCCACGCCTCGAGGAGTATTTGCTGGAGGATGCTACAGGAGGATGGGGGCAGAGGGATGTGGCTGTTTGTCCATCAGGTTGGAGGAGCAGGCAGAAGCTGAGATGTACCCTTAGGGAAGAAATGGTTTTGCACGGGAAAAAATCCACCTGTTGGAGAGATCTTGAAGCCTGTGGAGTCCAGTCTATTAGCTGAGCTATTTAAAACTTGATAGGGCGCTGGAGAATACAGCAAAGAAACAGGCTTGCCCCAGCTGGATGGGAGCCTGGATAGCTCTGACAGATCCTTTCCAGCGTTGGCACGTCCCTCTCTGCTGCTGTCAGCCCTGGGCGGCTGAACTGGCGTCGCCTCCGCACTCTGGCAGGGATGCCCCCGCTTTGAACGTACGGTACGGGGAAATCAAATGTGCAGGTTTCCCAGGGCTGGCAGGTGGAAGTTGCTAGGAGTGTCTGGGCTGCCTGTGATAGGAGAGGTGATGAGAGAAGTTCCCTTCATCTTTTACCAGCTGGGGTATTTTTCTTTGTATCAGGCAGCCTTGGAAAAAAAAAAAAAAGAGCACAGAGAAAAGAAAGAAAAGCCACCAACCTCCTTTAAAGACAGACTTTATCACAGCAACATAGTGATCTACTTCCCAGCTGCCTTCAGCTCAGGTAAAGATGCTCTTGCCATGCCTTGAGCGTCTCTGCCTGTCTGCTGCCCATGGCTGGGTGGGTCCCACGGGGTCGGGCAGGCGGCTCCCCCCATGTAGCACCAAATCCTCCTCTTCTCCACCTCTGAAAAGGCATCTGAAGCGTTAGCATGAGATGGCAGAGAAAAACAAGGTCCTCTTGGACATCTGGTAGGTACCAGCGTGCTGGTTTGGCGCTGAGTAACTCTACTCACCTTGAGATTGTGGGGCAGGGGACATGTATTCAGAGCAGGTTTTTGCCTTTGCATCCCCACGTGTGCGGACGTTACTGGGGTGTGATGTGGAGGACAAGGGACACCGGCCATCGCCTCCTCCTCCTCCCGTCGCTGGCGTTTTTATTGACTGGTGATGACAAACTGGTTTATGGACAGATCTTTTATACCCGCTAGGACTCGGCAGTTATTTTTGAGATGATGCTCTGCCTCAGAATCTTCCTTCCTTCATCCTTCATAAATCTTGAGCAAGCCTGCTGCATTCAGACCAAGCTTAATATTCTTCTTGCAGATCTCTGCACCAAAGTGGTGCATCCGAGCAGGAAGGTGTGGGAGGCTTCCCGTCCACCCCTTCGCTCTGCTCCAAGGGCAGCTGGGGTCTGGAAAGGGTGAGGGGTCCTCGGAGGAGGCAGGACACCTCGGGGGTGTTTCACGTGAGGATCCCGTGTGTGGACATGAGCCTCCTCTCCTCTTCCCATCAGGTTGTGGGTTCTGAATCAAGGGTTGGAGTGTGGAGGTGGTGGCGTTGGCTGGGGGCGAGTGATGGAGAGCGATGGGGGGAGTAATGGGAATAAGAGAAAGGAGAAAGGAAGAGATGGATGAGAGACTTGTTTAACAGCTGTGTGTTGCTGTTGTTGGCTTTTTTTCAAGTCAAAAGCAGAGGAGAGCGAGTCCAGCCCCCTCGTTTCACCTCTCCTCCGCTAATGCATTCGGTTGCAAAGGACAGATCCCGTTCACTTGGCCTTTCTCCTCTCCTCATTAACTCCGATGACCCTGGGGCCGTGGTGAGAGCACAGCGTTTATCCCAACAGAAGGATTATCAAAATAAATATCCAGAGTTTGCAGAAAGGTCGTGTCCCTCGCAAGCCCAGGCAGAGGCAGAACCTCGCTGCTCAGCTGAGTTAGGACTGGCTTTTCTTCCCAAGGCATCGGGTGAAAGATCCCACCTGCTGTCACCTCATCCACGAGCATCGTCCCATCCCTCCTGTCCCCACGGCAAAGCTGGAGAGTGTTTTCCTGTGAGCGTGGGGAGCGGGACAATGCCCAGCAGCGTCGCTATCCCCTGAGGATGCCCAAAAAGCCCCACAGGGTCCCAGCATTGCACTGTCATCACCGGTCCCCTTCCCAGGGCATCCCACCGTCTCCCCGTGGGGTGAGACCAGCAAAATAAACCCCCAGCCTCCGTGTTAGCGGGTCACTGGAGAGGTCCTGGGGTAGGCTGGCTCCGTGAGATGAAATGGCACGAGCTCAGGTGGAATAAAACGCTGGAGAAGGTGTGTGAGAGCTCCTTGGCAAGCGTTCAATAAATCCTCACCAGCGTCAAGCAAGGGGAAGAAAAAAAAAAACAAACACCAAAGCGCCAGTGGATGAGTATTCTTCGAATTCTGTTTGTGAAACCCCTTTTTGGTGTATGCTGGTCAGAGCTGGAGGGGTTCAGGATCGCGACGGGAGCTGCTGGCTTTTGAGCAGTTCTTTGATGAGAAGGGGTGAAGGGTGCACCGTGGCCTCACATTAGCAGACAGCCCCTTCTTTAGCAGGTGGGCTTTTCTTCCCGCATTTCTGACAGCAAACAAACATGTCTTTTAGGTGCTCTGACCATCTCTTGTGTTCAGTGTTTGGTTTTTTTTTTTTTTTTTTTTTTAAAAAAAAGGTGTTTGACTGGCAGGAACGACTCTGTCTGCTTACAGTCAGCCCTGTCGTAGGCTGTCAGCAGAAGCCAGGCATCGTGCACCCGATTTTGAAACCCAGGCGAGGGGCTGATGCGAGCGCAATACCTGTCTGGTGGAAGAAGGGAGCTGCCGCGCGCCTGGAGGCGTTCTCACGTTATGGGGTGAGATCCGGGTTGGGATCCGAGCCCACTTGGCAAGTCCCTTCTGCTCCTCTCGGCTCCGTGCAGCTGGGGGAGAAAAAAAAAAAAAAAAAAAAAAAAGAAAAAGCACCTGTGTTGGCTGCCGCTGCCCGAGTGAAGCGTTATCAGGTTTTATTCTCCCTCCCGTCTCCCTTTTTCACACCTGTGTATCACAAAAATGTCTCCTATCGTCGTATACCCCGTGAAACTCTCCCGGAGCGTTTATCTGTTTGAGAGAAATATCGGAGGATGTGATTTTTGAGGCTGGCGTCCTCCCCCCGTCTGTCATCCCTTCTCTTTGACATGATTTAGCGTCTCCGAAGTTGTAAAGAGCATCTCTCTTTGTGTAGGTGCACGGGCTGCCCGTGCGCGCAGGTGGTGGTGTCGTCCTGAGGTTGGTGAATAATTTACCAGGCAACCGAAAGGGCCCATAAAGCTTTAAATTATTAAAAAACATTTCGGTTCGGAGGAGAGATGTTGGAGATGTTTGCTTTGGCTGCGGGCTCAGCCTCGGAGTTGGGATGACGGGAGCAGGAGCGTCTCTGAAAGGACTCTGATGCTGCAGATAGGCTCGCGGTGATGTATGGGCTGGCGGAGCGGGAGCCACAGAATTAAATAAATAAAAAGATCCAGATAGGCGCTAGAACAATCCCGACAGCTTTCATTATTTAAACTGGAGACGCCCTTCCCTAGGGAAGAGGGGAAAAAAAAAAATATGACCTTTTGTTGCGTCGCCAGAGAAATGACATTTTCTTTTCATCGCCTCCTTTATGCGTTGGGAGGGAGATGAGCTGGCGATTCCTCTCCTCTCCTGGGGTGGGTGTGGGGCAGCCCCCTGCCCAGCCAGTCTGTGGTCAGCACTGGGTCGCAGTCTCATTTCGGATCCCGGCAGCTGGGGGTGAACCAGCTCTCTGTGCCGTTTAAGGGGCTGAGTGTGCTTCTCTCCTTTTTTTCTTTTCAAGCATACTGAGAGCTGGGCGTTAATTCTGGAAGCGTCATTTCTGCGAGGATGTTTCTGGCAGGCGCGGGGTTGCTAAGTGTAGCTAAGTGCCTCGAGCATCCGTAACTATTCGGCTCCCTTTTTTCCTTTTTTTTTTTTTTCTCTCCAAAGAGAAACTTTCTGAAGGGGAAGAAGGACACGAGCGCAATCAGCCGTGTGCTAAATAACACCGTAGCGTGCTGCAGAGGGGTGCCACCAGTGTTGGAGGGGCTGGTGGGAGGGGTGCTGCCTGGGCTGTTTCCCCATCTTTCAGCCCCCGGGTATTCTCTGGGACGTTTGCTGTGTGTTAAAGCTGTGGTGGGGTGGGTTGCACCTCGTCCTTTTGCTGCTGCCGGGAGCTGGTTGGTACCATTGGAGGCTCTGGGTGAAGGAGCTGGTTTCTGCAGCGATGCGATTTGCCTCTGGGGTTTCAGGAAGGATTTTCTTAACTGGTTAAACCTGGTAAATTGCAAATTACTTAACAGCGTGTTTCCGAGCGAGGTATGAAAAGAAGGCTGCGGACATTCTAAGTGGTTTTTAACGAACCCAAATTTCATTTTCTATTAGGATCCAGGTTGGTTAATGCCGTTCCTTGTAGCTGTTAGGGTTCTATTTCCTGCCGGTGTGGGAGCCAGCCCTGTGTCATGCAGGGTGAACCCCAAAGCTGATGCAGTTGGGTGGCTGCCCTTCCTCTCCTGGCCCCTGCCATGGCACCTTTGGGGTGGTGGGTTGGGGCTGCAGGTAGGCACAGGCTGGGCTGGAAAGCATCGTCAGTGAAGGATCGTTTCTGTCCCGAAGCTGCGTGCATTTCCCAGCTCGTTCAGCAAAGCAAACCCCTCTTGTCCTTCTCCTTTTCCACCCTTGAGTCCCATTTCCAAGGGACCAAGAGGGAGTGACAGACCTGAAGCCTCCTCTACCCGCCTGCCTCTCGAGCCGCAGAAATTAATAACAGGCTTCGGCTCCCGAGACCGTCCTCCGAGAAGCTTATTTATACCTGTGCCTGGTGTTGATTCAGCTGCCTTGCAATCATCGCTCCAACTCACAAGAGCCCTTATAGAAAGGAGAGATGAAAACCGCCCTACCCTGCTCCTGCCCCTCTTTCTTCTTTATTTCCTCTCTCCCGCACGCTCGCACCACCTGCCTCCCTGATTTCGAGCACCGGGGAGAAGATGTTGTCGCCGCACGTGGTTTCAAAGCCTCTGTGCAAGCCCCCAGCCCTCCGTTGCGGGGGCACCGCAGCCCACAGCCTCTCTCCCGGTTAGGTCTGGCTTTGCAAAGCTTAGCAGCTCCCTGCCCACATCAGAGAGGAGAGAAAAAGCCCAATGGGTGCCTCCTCAGCCTTTCCAAATATCCCACCGTCGGCACATTTGTATTAGATATTGATTCCTGTTTAATAGAATAAGCCCGGAGAAATCACACTCTTTGTTGGCGTGCAAAGGATAAACCATAAAAGCCATTAAGAAGTACTGTAAGCGGCGGGATGATTAATGAGGCTTTAGGTACCTTCTACTGACTGCTTCCAGATAATGTCTTTGAAAGATCCCGTAGCTCCTGGCTGCAATTCAGAGCTATTTATTTGCAAGGTGAAGCTCTGAGGAGCGGCGCTTCCAGCGCCAGCCCTGCCTGATACCGTTAACGGAGACAAACTGGATGGCCCCGATTTCCCCATCTCCAGAGGGAAGATGCTGGCCAAGATACCGGGGAGGTCGAGCGGTGAAAGACGCGACGTCTGCCCTCGAATTGCTGCGTCGTGTCTGGGGCCAGATGCTGCCTTGGGGACATCCGGGGGGGTTAACGCTTGTAAGGAAGGAAGCCCTTATCGGGAGATATCGATCCTCTTTGGGTTGTGTTTTCTTTATCCTAGCATGTCTTTCTGTGGCTCTGTATCCCCGTCCAGGTGAGCTCTCTTGCAGTTGTGATCCTGACAGCTGTAAATACCCTCTCGGTTCCAGCGTGGGCAGAGCTCACAGCTGCGTGCGGCTGCATCCAGGGCAGAAAACCCCCAAAACCCGGCTGCTGGGTCGGCATCCCACCGCCAGCCCCAGAGCCCTGCATCCTTGGGCAGCCGTGCCCGCTGGCCCAGCCGGGTACCCCAGCAGAGCTGGACATGAATATTTCCTTCCATCCTTTCCGTGGCACGTCCTTGGGGGTCCCTGAGCTGGGTGTACAGCCCCGCATCCCGACTTCCCACCTGCTCCGCTGGGTTTTTGTTTCTTCCTTGGAAGGTGGAAGTTACTGGCGTCACAACAAATCCTGTTTGTTTCTAAACTGAGCTCATCTGTGGCAAAATAACAAACAGAACCCAAGGAAAGAGATAAGCAGAGGTAAAAAAAAAAAGCTGCACTTCAAATGTGTTGGTTTTTTGTTTTGTTTTTTTTTTCTCTCCTTGAAAAAAAAGATCCTTCCCTGTGGCGGGGCAGGAGCTGGGAGGCAGGATTTTCTGTCGAGGGAGCGGGAGCTGCCAGCGTTTGTCATCAAGAATAATAATAACAAGCAAACGATGACTGGCAAACTGTCGTTGAGGGGGGAATGAGGATGTGAGGCAGCGCAGCCGCGGAACGGGGAGGGGGAGCAGGCAGTATCCCGTCCGTAATGAACGTAACGCTGCTGGCAGGAGGGGAAGAACCCGAATCTGCTCTTTCCTTCTTTGGCAGAGAGAGCTGGAGAGACACCCACCTGCCTTGAGGAGGGGGTTGGGTTCCCCCGCTAAACTCAACGATAAAACTCTGCTGCTAAATTGCTGTCACTGTTTTAATTCTCCCCAGCTTGCCACCTCCTCTCTCTCCGTGCTCCCTCCTCCTCCTCCTGCTTTTCTCCTTTATTTTTGTCTCTCTCTTTCTCCCCTCCGTGCCTCTCCTCCATCTTTGTTTCGCACTGTCAATCTCTCCCCCTTTTCTAAAGCTTCCTCCGCTCTCCCATCTCCTTTATTCCGTTTACATCCATCCCTGCCTCTCTCTCCCAAGCCCTCCTCTTCTCTCAGCATCCTCTTCCTCGCCACCGCTGGGCTCTGCAGCCTCTCCCCGGGGCCCTCCACTTCGCCAGCCCTTCCCACGACTGATTTATTGGCTGGTTTGGAGAAAATCGGAGCTGTTTTCGGCTCCTCTGAGATGCTGCCAGCAGCTGGGGGACGGGGGGGGGGGCACTAAAATGGCACCGGGTTGGTTTTAAGCATCGCGGTCAAGTGCAGCAGTTCGGGGCAGGTAACCCCTCCTGCAGGTGTTTGGAGAGGTTTTACGGTCTTTCTGACTTTTCAGCATCCTCTCCCTTTTATACCTGCCCTCCAGCTGCGACGTGCTCTCCAGGCTTTGCCTCTCGCACGCGCTCAGCGCTTAACGAGCATCGTGGGTAGTAAAACCGGCGCGTGGAGGGATGCGCGGGGTCGGGAGCCCGGAGGTGGGGGATTGACGATGTTTATGAGCTGCGGGTTTGCCTCTGCCACTGGCTGCTGCCGGAGATTTAGCAAATCCTTTTAATCTCTCTCCTTCCTCAGTTTCTCCAGTCGGTTAAGTGGGGATAATGAGCCATAACTAACTTGTAAGCTGTCAAGGGAACGGTTTAATTAGCGCCTGATCTTGCTCGGTGCTGTGGGGCTTCGGTTCGCATCGTGGTACGGGAGCAGGGATTCAGAGAAGGCTCGGAGGGGCTCGGGACCTGCAGGATATTTGTCTGCCTAAATACTTTGGGTGATCCAAGCCCCAGCTCGTACGGCAGCTCCTCCAGCCCTCGGTGTTGGCTTCTGGGGGAGGTAACGTCCCCAGGCCCTTGGCTGGCTGTGCCCCACGGCAGCGAGCGGGGGACACGGGGGACCTGGGCTGTGCTTCCCTGTGCCGTGCATTTTGCAGGCGATGCCTTTTCCTTCCCTTTCTGTATGCGTGGGGGTTAATTGCCTCGTGCATCTGCCAGCCGCAGGGCTTCCCAGCCAGCACCGCTCTTCCAGGAATAGAGGCTCTTGGTTTGCAGCTCTCTGTCATAAATCCGAGAAAGAAAAAGGAGAGAGAAAGAAAGGAGGAAATCTATTCCTTCCAGCTGTCTCTGGCCTACGTGACCAATCAGATACGGTGGTTTCTTTAGGAGCAGGCAGGAGGTGAAGCAGAGGTGGCAGAGGAGGAGAGGAACTGAGATGCTCCTCAGTTGCAGGGGTCAGCTGTGGACCCTCACGTGGTAGCTTCCAGCCTTCCCCCGTGACGGCGCTCTTTGCTTCCTTTGGATGCTCTCTCGAACTTGGCTGCCTTGCCATCCCAGGGTGGAAAAAACACTGCACGCGATAGTTGCTATGAGACCTGATCTGACTTGTATTGGGGGTGGATG
Source organism: Pterocles orientalis (assembly GCA_011057875.1). NCBI lineage: Eukaryota > Metazoa > Chordata > Aves > Pterocliformes > Pteroclidae > Pterocles > Pterocles orientalis. The sequence goes on from WKFP01015146.1 coordinate 1,529,849, forward strand.
TGTCTTATTCTTTCTGTAGGTTTGTAGTTGTAGCAGCGTGCTAGAGGCATGGCGGGTGTATTTGTTCCTGCCCCCCGCTCTCCTTGCTGGGGCTGCCTCGCCTGCACGCGTTCCGGAGGATTAGCTGACACCAAAGCAAACGGCATCCACTGCCTTCCGTCTGTCTGCCTGCTTTAGTCCCTTAACAAAGGCAATTATATTTGTCTTGCACCATCTTTTTTCTCGAGATGAGCCCATGCTGACAAGCGCTTAGAGTCCACTTCTCTTTTCCCCTGCCAAAAACGCGGGGGAATGGTATTTCACATAAAAGCCTTTTGAGAAGCAAAGAAGCTCTTGAAATCTCACCCTGGAGTGACCTTTTTCTTCCATCCCTTGATGTAGGCAAAGGGCAGGGTGTGACCCGTCCACTCAATCCCGTAAATCATTTTTACGGACATGTAAAATATCGGTGAAAAATCCTTCATCCCTTTAAAGAGAAAAATAAACAGTTTCTCTCATCATTATACAGTTTCCAGGAAGAACAGCACAGTTGGTATTGACAAAGCTTAAAAAGGGGAGGGGGGAAACCAAAGCCAAGATGCTGGACCTCTCGAAAAACAACCTGCCTTTGATATTTACAAATGTGGAATTTGCTCCTTGCCGGATTTGGTGTGAACTTGTCATCAGCGGGGCCAGGCTTCAGCGGCAAGACTCCGCTCCCCAGGCGGCGGGGAGGCGAGGTCGGCTTGTATTTGTCAGCTGAAAGTCTATCGGGAGCCATTGAATGTCTTGGTTGGTCATTGGGTCTCAAGAGGGTGATTCATTGCACCCTAAGAGGTCATGGAAGCAAGGGTGGTCGCTAGGGTTGGCCATCGCTCCTTGTCAGCTGTGCTGGGAGCTTGGAACGTGAACCCACACGAGGTGTCTGACTTGGGAGCGGCTGCAGTTAGCTGAGCTCTGAGAGCTGTAGAAATGCGAGGGATTGTTTTCGGCCATGGAAATATCTCCATTTGTTTCCTCTCCCTGGGTTTATTGCCTTTGAGTTGTGCTGGTGCCTTTGAAGTAGGGAGGAGTGTTAGCCATGGAGCTAGATCCATGCTCAGAGGAGGGGAGCATTTGCCACATTTTCTGTTTCCGTTCAGCCTGTTACAGATGGGGACCCAAGCTGTGCGATTCAGATGTAAATTCCTCCTAAGCCTCGGCAGGGTTGGATTGCCCAGCTTTTAAGCTGGTGGGCACCGATGCCCAGGAAGGGAAGCTCGGGATGCTGTCCTTAGAGATAGGAGTGACCGCTGACTGCAGTCCCTCCACATCCCAAAAACCAGTTGGGAGTGGGATTGGTGTGCCCTGGATGGTGCTGCAGTCTTCCCACCTCCAGCAAGCCACGGCTAGGCTTAAAAAGGCTGTTTCCACCCCCAAAATGAGTGACCTAATAGAAACGCAGGGTTAGGCTGGGAATGATGGGAGCCAGCTGGGACTCTGGTGGGGGAAAGAGTGCCCCGTACGATTCCCCATCACCACCCTGAAAGCATCCAAAAGGAGAGACTTTGTCCCCGTTGCGTTCCCTGCCTTGTCTTTCGTCTCAGCCCCTGTGGGCGAGCGGGATTTCCACGTGGCCTCGCCGGCAGAGCCGCCCTTGGCCGGTGGCTAATTGGCCGTAGTCGCATCTCCCGGCTTGCTCCATTTATATCCGCGAACGGGGATTACTGGGAGCTGACCGACTTCAATACCAGCTGCGGAGAAACAGAGGAGGAGAGGGGAGAGCAGCAAATGAGGCGTGCAGATGTTGGGAAGTGAATTAGCCTTTAAGAGTGTTTTCTGTGGCGAGGCGGTACGGCAGGCGAGGTAAGAGGGAGCGGGATGCTGACAGCATCCTTCCAGCAATCCCTCATATTTACCAAGGGATCGAGACGAGTTTGTTCTTTTCTAGCAGATCGAAGGCTGTGGAGATGGCAGAGCCTCCTAGGGTGCGTGGCAGGGCTTAATAATGAAGAATGAGTCAGGTCTTCAATATTTTACATGAAGGTGCTGGGCTTAAATAATAAATGAAGCAAAATTAATCAAGGTGTATCTGAAGGGAGGTACGGACGCTCCAACACAGGGAGCTCAGGAGAAGCTCAGCAACTGTCAACATGCAGCAGAAATGAAGTTGTTCCTAAAAACAGGCTGGCGAGGAGTCTCTAGATGTTGTTCCTCTTCCTTTACACGGTGTCATTTGTTCTGAGAGTTTGTGTTTAATGATCCGCTGCTTCCCAGGAAGCGTTGTCCATGGCCAAGGAAGGGACTTGTCTTGGAGAAGTCATGGTGCTTCGCAGTCTGGGTTTGCTGCTCGTTTGGAATGAGCGTATTTCCATCTAGGCAGTTCCGAGCAGCCTTGTGGGCTTGGGTGTTCATCGTCCTTTGACTTTCAGTGGACTTTGGGTGCCCGGCTCTCAGGTTCCTTCCGGCTTTCCTCTCCGACAAGGGCTCCGTGTAACCTTTCCTCTTGTCTGAAGAGAGCACATCACATTAGCTCGTGCACGCAGATGGAAAATTGAAAAGGATCTTTGCCCTTTTCCTTCTTCTAACCTAACGGCTCCGGGATCCCCCATAAAGCCGGATTTCCCTTACGAAGCAGTGGGTGGCAAAAGGCGTACGGGGTAATGGGAAAGGTAGCCGGGTTTGAGATTAAAGTTGTGCCATCAGCTGAGACGTTTGTCGCAAGCTTCCCCTCTGGCTGATTTACATAATGCTCCTAACCATTTCAGGAGGAGTGTTGGGAATCCCATAATAACCCCCGAGCCTATATAATCAAATGCCTTCACCTGATCCGAGATGAGCGCAGAAGGAAATTTGCCACATGTTTTACCCAGCTCGGCGATGTCTCCTCCGCAGACGGAATTGCTGACAATATTCCGACCTGTTGGAGCACAACATTGAAACGTATAGAAACAAGACCCGCAGCCACGTTCGGCAATTCAATCTCATCTTTATTGCGGCGGTGGAGGTGCGCTGCATATTAGCGAGGATTTTTTTCCCCTGACTAACCTTGGCTAGGTCTCATTACCAGTTCCCGGCTCTGCTGGGAGTCCGTTTGCTTGGTCCCTTGTCCCATTGATGGGAAGGTGATCGGCTGCCCATCCTGGCTGGGGATGGGGTGGTGACTCAGCGTCAGTCCCCATAGAAATCGTCCTGCAAAACATCCAGCTTGAGTTCCCACTGATGGCCAAACGGAGGTAGGGTTGGTGGGGGAGGACTCCCTCCTACCCTCTCTGGATCACAGCGATGCTGCTGTAGACCGATGGTGCCGCTCTGGCTTCGGTGCCCCTATGCAGATTTCCCCCTGCTGAGGATCTCTGCTCTAAATTTTCTTTTTTCCCATTTTTATCTTCCAGAGAAGAACAATATCTCTCTTACCCGCTTGGTAGTTTCCATTCCTCGACTGAATTACACAGAGGGTGCACTCGAGTGGTTGTTAAATCTAAATGAAACTGTAAAGAACCCTTTTGCCGTAGCGCCGAGTCCTACAATAAGGCAAATTGTTTAACTTCTTTGTCCCCCCATCTGGCCCTAATTGATTCTTGTAACCCAACTGTGATTTCTAACGTGTTCTCGTTGGAGAAATCTACCGGCACTAATTCAACACGGTGAGCGCCGGTACGGCAGTTGATGCGGCGACGAGATCGATGTCCCTTCCGAGGGAGCCGGTGAGCGTGCAGGTTTTTGCCAAAAACTTTGTTCCTGAGGATGGAGAAATACTTTTTTTTTTCATCCTTCTCAGTCTCTTTCTCCTCCATGCGTACCTGCAGCCCACTCTTTTCCTGCAGAAGCCCCACGGGAGGAGGCTGCTCTTTGGGGAGCAAAGATTAAAAGCATTTTAGATGAGGCCGTGTTCACCATGGCCTCGCTCGCGAGCCCCGGGATGTTTTGGCATTTGGATTCAGCGTGTGGTTTGGGCAGAGGTTGAATCCTGCTTCTCTGCGGCGGCTTCCCTGAGCCTCAGCCCTGCTGTGCACAGCGGGGATGCGAGGGCTGTCGTGCGAGGATGCTTTCACTCAGCATTACAGCTTGCATCGTCTCGAGCCGTGCGAGGAATAGAAGGGTGGCTTTATTTTTATTTTTTTTTTTAAACTATCCTAAAAATATTGGGTTTCTGGATATCATTCTTAGGAAATGGGGTTAGAGTGTGGAGCTCTGGGTCTGGTCCAGCTCTCGCGTTGTGCTCTGCTGGGAATAGCAGGGGGGCCCAGGATGAGTTCTGCTGGCTCTGGCCATAATTTCTCTGTTGCTGCGGCATTCTGGAAGTATTAATGTTTGTGTCCTTGCTCTGGGCTTGGGATGTCAGTGAGCTGGAAGCCATTTACTCTGATCATTTTGAACAAGAGGAGATAGGACTGGAGTAAAGGCACCTCGGGGGGCTCTAAGTCCAATCTTCTTGGGCATGGTGATGGTCGGAGGCTCCTTTTTGACCAAAATCAACCAGATGAGGTGACACCAGCATTGACCGCGGCACGTCAGGTGTTTCGCAGACACCAGTTGGCTCGTCCAGGCGAAGGCCAAGCCCCACCATGCACAGGCGCTGGGTTGTGTGATGGTGGATATGGCACAGACGGGAGCAGGCTCGTCCTTCCCAAAGCAGACCCCGTACCGCCAGCGCCAGGGCTGTTTGCTGGAGTTTCTCTGACTATAGCAATGCTGAGATTTAAAAGAGTGGAAAAAAAAAAAAAACAGATGCTGGCATCTCTGGGAGATGAGATTTACATACAGAGAAGGACTCAGAAGCGTCATTTGTGTTTGTTTTTGTTCCTGTTTGTTTGCTGTCTTACTTTTCTGAGTGCTTTTCCCATTAAAAATTCAAGATATGTCTGTGTTCTGGCTTCTGGAAGGCTCGGAGGACATCTGGAGAACTTGTTAGGATTGTGTTGTTTGAAACACGATTGCTGCGGAGGGTGAGGGACAGCTGACTGTTTGAAACCCCACTTTTAGGGGTGGATTTTGTTGTCACCTCCCTCTTTAATGGTTTGATTTCTGGGAGGAAAACCTTGTGAGGGAGAGATGTCCTTGTTAAACCCTGCGCTGGGAAATGATGGCTCAGAAACCCTCCAGTTCCGAGGGACCTCTAATGAGTCTCCCCAGGAGACAGAGCTCCGGATTCCTGTGTTGTGTGAGGTAATGTGAGAAAAAGAAGAGGCAAGTCAACTACCGAAAACCTTTTTTCCGTTTAAAAAATAAGCGACCAGGCAACCTCAAACCCCAGCTTTCTGTATGCGCCGCTTGTAAGTCAGGAGAAAAAAAGGCAGCGCCCGGCTTTTTTCTATTAAGCTTCTTCTATAACGTATTAATAGAGAATTATATCCTGGCTATAGGATTATTAAAAAAGAAGAGAGATAAAAATGATAGAAATGAATCCGTGTGCTATTATGCGGATGACAATAGATACACTTAAGCCTTCCAGCCCTGACCTTGGCACATGTTTCATCTCAACTCTCGGAGAGTCTGAAATTGATACTCTGACACTTAGCATTAATATGAAGAACCATCATCTTCCCCCAAGAGCACGAGGGGACGGGCAGGATTTTGCCAGTGCTCCGAGGGGCAGAGCGGGACCTCTTCTGGTCATGGAGCAAATCCTTCTGTCCCCTCCGTGGTTTGTGGTTTTATTTTTTAAAAATTCAACTTGCTACCGAAGTTTTTGGGTGAGGCGTGCATCTTCCTCTCTCCCTGCGCCCCACCGGTGGTTTGCAGGAGGATAAACCCGTGCAGAAATCTGTTCCAAATGCCCGGCCACCTCGGCAATGCGAGGCGGGACGTTGGCTCCAGCTGACTCCCGGTTGTGGCACATTGAGGTGTGGCCGATGGGTGCTGGAAGAAAGGCTGCGTGGGAAGGAAAGAGACCAAAGCAGAGTGTTTTGGGGTTTTTTTCCCCATATATATAGCTCTCCCCACATCTGGAGGTATTGAGCTCTTCCCCCGGAAACTGTGCATCCCTTGCAGAAGCACAGCAGAGGTGGTACCCACGGTCCTCATCCCCCCCTGTAGCATCTCTCCCCTGGCCATCAGAGCCTACCCTGAGTTTGGGGAGGGAAATTTGTTTTCTAGGAGCCACGTCTGGTCTCCGCATTAGGAAAGGGGGTATGTTGCTGCTGCGGATTTGCGTCCACGAAGAGCAGGTCTGTCATTGATGCTGAGCAGCATCTTCCCGGCTGGGGCAGGGGCTGGGCTGGCGCCTCTGCCTCCCGCACATCCCAGCCCCGAGCAGCATCGCCAGCCTCCAGCTGCCAGACATCGCTGCCGTTCCCACAGCCCGCTGTTCATCACAGGGTGGAGGCAAAAGGTTTCCACTCTCCTTTCCTTCCTCAAACCAGGTTTGTTTAGCCCTTGAGCTACTGTGAATATTGAGAGGGAGAAAGAGCTGCGTAATGTAGTGACAGCTCTGCCGTGCTCCTGCTAATGCAGATATCATTTGATCAATGTGATCCTCCGCAACCGCTGGCGAGGATTAATAAGGAAGAACACTTCACTGGAGCAAAACCTGAGAAGCAGCCGACTTTGTGAGAGCCGAGCGCTTCGGGTGGGAGGACTGCCAGGGACAGGGGCTTGTGTTGCCTGTGTCTGGGGGAGCTGTGTCCCCGAGGTGCTGCCTGAGGATGGGGAGGATGCGGCAGATGCGGGGACACAAGAGGAGGGAAGAAGAAGGCACGCTAGCTGCTTTCCTTCCACTTGAGCAAAGGGTAGCACCAGCCCCCTGCGCCTCTCCATCACCTCTGTGCCCCAAAAAGCGGGGGCTGGCCGCAGCATCTCCCCATCCCCGTGCTTTCGGACATCACTATGGGATGTTGTCATGCACGTGGCCGTGGTGCTGAGTGACCGGCTTGAGGCAGATTCTCCGATCCAGCCACAAAGGGATAAATGCAGGATAGCCGAGGGGGTGGACAGCAGGATTTCTCTCCAAAGCTCTCGGCGTGGTGGCTTAGCTGCCTCTAAACACCGCCTGCGCCTCTTTCCTTCTTTGTCTCTCATTTTATTTATAACCCTGGTTGCCTTTTTTTTCTTATTACTATTATGATTACTCCTGCTGAGCTGTAAAGTTGTCGAGGAAGAAAAAGGGAAAAAATACTAGGGCAGATGTGTCAGGCGAATTAAACTGGCTGGTTATAATCAGCTGCCTCCCCTGTATCCTTTGCTTTCCGTGGCTCTCCATCCCGGCTTCCCGTGTACATAGAGATGCTCTCCCTCCGCTCGGTTTCAGTGTCAAGAACTTTATTGGCATGACAAGATATACTGTGTTGCTGGAGTTAATACAGTCTCAAGTGTGTATGTCTGAGAGAGGTTTTCACAGCCGTAATTGGGTTTTATACAGTGTGTCCAGTTCTATATTTGGTGGCTGAGGCTCAGCTATATCGGGAAGCCATTTCTGCCACCTCGCCTTGAATTATGCAGGCGGGTTTTGTTCCTCCTCTTTTTTTTTTTTTCTGTGCAGCCGCCTCGCTCCGTGCCCACCCCATTGGGGGGCTGGAGGGGGTCCTGGGGCTCAGCCGTGTAGGATGAGGCTGTGCCAGCATTCCCGGCGTGCTCGTTTCTGCTCTGTCCATCAGCATCCTGATACCTTCCCATGCAAGCTGGTGTGGCTGAGCCTCCAGAGCAGACTCCAGGGTCTACTTGTCCTCGGTGCTCGGGCATTGCTTGGTCTGGGGGGCTGCTCCTGGAGGAGGGTCTCCCCGTTGATATCCATACGGAGCAGACGGTGGCACGTGGGCTGTTTGCAGAGCTAAGGAGCAAAAGGGACCGAGGACCACGGCAGTCCGCGAGACAAGGAACCTTTGCTCCGAGTGGCGATGAAAGGCGGCGGAATTGGAAATGATTTTATTTCAATTAGATTTTAATTAGCTGCTGTCTCCGTGCCGTCGGATCAGCCGCCAAATAATTGAAAAGCCACAATATTTGCATGTGGTGCCTGGAAGAATGGCCACGTCTGATCCGGCAGCAGGGAGGGTTTGGAGAGATAATTCCCAAGGTCAGCTGCTCCTCGCTGCCGGTTCAGCACGGGCAAGCTTCTTCCCGACAACCCGCTGTAGCCTCACGCTAATTTTACAGTAAATTAATGTTGAGCCGGCGTTTGTATGGATTTAATTAGCAGGCAACACAAACTTTTATAAACCTTTTTGCAGTGGCAATTGGTAGTTGATTGCAATGTTATTAAAGGCAGCCCTGGGAGTCTGCAGGGACCCAGGCTGCACAACGGGGGCGGCTGGAGCTCTTCGTGCTGGGGTTGGGTGTCAAATCTGCCCCAAAATACTCTTCTGCCCATTTGCAGGCGGCTGCTGCACGGTTTTGACAGCAGCTACAAATAGTCGGGAGGCGGCATGGCCCATAAAAGCCGAGGCTCTGCTCTCAGCACAGGCAGTTTATGAGCGGGTCTGCGGCTGTAAGGTGTCGCGTGGTCCCCGAAGAGAGCTGCGAGAAATCACAGGATCACGAGTTTCACAGTTACATAGCTATAGCTGGAGTCACAGATAATTAAAACGAGGGGGTTAGTAGGATCGGATAGGCGCGTGGATCCCCGTGATTCAGGGTGGGCGCGGGTGTCGCTCCAGCCGTGGCTTCGAGCACAGAAGAAATAGCCCTGGGTGGCTGCAAGAAGGACATTAAAAATATTTATTCACTCTGAAACACTGGGAGTCCTTTTGAAATGCCTGCAGAGTGAAGCCATGTCTTATTTAGAAAATCACTGCATTTAAAATCCACCTGTATCTCTATGTGTATGTGTGTAAGGGAAAATGCAGTTGTTGACAGAGCGCGTTTCATTGCCAACCTGCCTTTGTAAGAAATGCCAAACAGCAGCTTTTAATGACGATGGAGGGTTTTGTGTGGCGAGTCCAGGACACCTCTGCAATCAGCCAGAGAGATGCTGTCCTCCCTGCATCCCTCCTCACATGTTCGGAGGACAATGGCAAGTCATTAAGGAGCTGGAATGGGACAAGCCGTGTCCAGTGATTCCATTCTCTGTGCGAGCCCGGGTGGGTGACTAGCCGCTGGTGTACTTTTTCTTCCCTTTTTTCTAAGAGCGTTCTTGCTGGAGCCAAGCACAGCCCAGATGCCGGGCTGCTGTGCTTGGCTTTGGCTGCGCGTGATGGAGTGCCCGGCCGCGGTTTGCTGTCTGTTGCCACCGTGTAGAGCTGGAGTCGCTCCACGGGCTTGCATTTGTCTGACATAAGTGGGAGCAGAGCCTGGCCCCCTGCCCTGGGAGCTGAGTAATGAAGGATTGCCGGTATTAATTTGCTGCCTGTAAGAGGTGTCCAAGGACAAGGCTGAGATGGCGCTGGAGCATCGGAGGGGAGTCGGGAGGAGCTGATGGATTCGCGCGGAGCTGAGTGCCGGCAGATGTCTTCTCTGGGGCGGCTGCGGTACCCGAAGCCTTTTGGAAAGGTTTGGCTGGTTACAACCTGGGTGGCTGTGGAGTTGTTCTCTCCGTAGCTCCTCCCTGCCCTCCGTAGGTCCCTGAAGACATCATCCGTTTTTCAGAGATGCTGGGCTAGCATTTGTCCGTACAGAGAGAGGAACTGCTGGGTGTCTGGCATCTGTAATGTGGGGCTGAGAGGTTCAAGGGGGAAGGAGGCTCTGAAGCTCCAGGGATGCTGGCACCCATCCCTCGGGTCCAGCATGGGTGATGGGCAGGACGAGGCTGGGATGCGGGCATCTTTGGAGGAGCGATTTTTGAGGTCTCGGTTAGAAAGGGCACAGCTTTTAGACCCTCAGGACTTTGAGAAATTGGTGGCTGCGACCCAGACCCTGCTTGTTTCTGCCTCACTGGTCCGCTCTGCAAATCTGAGCCCGGATCTGGACCAGCGCGAGGCGGGAAGGACGAGAGGGGAGTGCTATAAAAGTCAGGAACGCGAGAGTAGAAGATCTGAGAGATATTTCCAGATGGATGTGGGTAGGAAAACGAGTGAGAAATGCTATTTGCAGCGCGCAATTAAAATAAATCTGAGCGGGAGAGGAGATGGCAGTGCTGAGTCTGTTGATGTGTCTGATGAAGCAAAGCTGAATCACCCCGAAGTTGACACAGCTGTGTTAATGTGCCTGCAAATAGCAGCTCCTGTCCGCCTGGGATTAAGCCGCGATGGAAGGGCCGGCTTGTCACCTGGGAGTGTATAAAAGCCGCTGCCTCCCCTTTGACTGGGGGTGGGTTCTAGCCGGGTTCCCACGCACGCACCCAGCTAACGGAGCAGCACCCGCCGGTGCGGGACGTTGACTCCAGCTCTGCCAAGTCGAGAGCAAGGCATCTTGATTGCCACCCGTTCATTGTGTTTTGCAGAGGGGCGGGAGGAAGGAGCGGGGGGACGTGGCTTTTGGAGTGTGTAATTGCGGCGATTTCCCCATTTGCTGGTGGGAGGACAAGGGGGTTGTCAGGCAGGGGTCTAATGCCGGTGTGTCGGTGGGGTTTGGGGAGGGGGGGAAGGAGGATTCACACGCACCCCTCGCACGCTCTAAAAATACCCCTCGGTAATCAAGCTCCCGCGGCTCGCCATTGTGCTCCGCCGCGCTGCTGGCGCTCATCAGTCTCTCGGGGTATAAATAGCATCCTGATAGAGCTGCTGGCTCTTGCGTTGATGTCCCCATTGCTGCGGAGGCACGGATGTAGGGATGGCACACGGTCCCGGGAACTGCCCCAGGCACGGATCCTCCTGGGGGGAGGCAGCAGCCTGGGACTGGGGCACCCACATGAGAAATGCAAGGGTGGAAGGAGTGCAGGTGTATGCAGGGGGTAAGGCTCTAATTCTGCTTTTTGGAGTCTTTCTGTTGCCCCAGCTTGAAGTGACCATGTGGTCTGTTGAATGTTAGTTCCCATATCCTTCCCCAACTTGTATCCTTCAGGCTTGGGGTTTCTGCAGACCAACCCCGCAGACCAGGGCTGGGTGTTTTGTACGGGGCCAAGCACCGCTCCCGGCAGCCCCCCCCCAGTGCTGCCTGTGGGACCTGAAGGCAGAAGAGAGAGATGCGGCCGTTTGTTTTTTTTTTTTTTTCCCCCAATATGTCAGAAGTTATAGGAAAGAAACTGATCGATGGCTCTCCGTGTCCAGTGCGAGACAGAACAGGAAGGAATCGGGTTAATTTGCAGGAGGGAAGATCAAGGTTAGATAGGTGGGAACAGCTCTCTGGCAGCAAGCATCGGGAAGCGCGGGGAGCGGATGGCAAGAGAGATTGGTGTGTTTGACTGCCTGGAGGCTTTTAAAAGCAACGTAGGCAAATATCTGTTGGGGATGGGATGGGTCCAGCTGGTGGTGCCTGGGACAGGCGGTTTTGCAAGGTCCTTTGCTGAGTGTAAGCATCAGCCTCCCGGAGCGGTGCTGTCCCTTGCGCAGCAAACGATGCTGCCGTGACATAATGCTTATTAAGCAATTACTAGGGGAAGCGGAGGGGGTGTCTTCAAATTGGCTGCTCGGCAGATTTCCTGCGAAAACTGTCTCGCCGAAATCCAAATGTCATCAGTCATCAGCAGCCGAACAGCCTCTGTGAAACCTCCGAGTGGGATGTAACGCGCTGGTTCATTACAGCTGTCATCCCGCTGTGCTCGGGTTTATTTGTGGCGGTGGTGGTGAACCTCTGCTTTGCTTTTTGGACACAAATGCTAGCTCTGGGGGCTGGGATCTGGAAAAAGGTGCCTCTGCTCCAGAGGCAGACGCTGTGTCGGCGCTCACTGTGATTTCCCAAAACTGTGCAGGGATAGAGCAGCTCCAGGCATCCGCAGCCCCTCCCTGCAAGCCCCTGCGACCCAGCCCAGCCAGCAATCCCCGTTGCATCGTCCTCGCTCGCTGTGTTTTATTTGCAAGGCCTTGGAGAAGCTGGGGGCTGTGCAGAGGGATGTGAGGAGGGGATAGGGTGGGTTTCCCACGTTGCAGTCCTCATGGTAGCTCTGGCTTGGCTTTCTCCCGGTGGTGGTTTGGAGGAGATGGGCGACCCAGCAGTGTCCTCCCTTGGGGTAGGTGTCCAGCTCATGGCTCCACTTGATCGGCCACTTTTTTGCCTCCGAGAGGGAATTTCTGGAGAGCTCCCCAGGCAGCCAGGACCTCCAGGCTCGTGGTCTGCTGCAGGGTTAAAGCGTATGTGGAGGCAGGAAAGAGGAAACCTAACGGGCAGGTTATTAAAGGCCGTGTCAGGGGACGGATGGATGGAGAGAGCGCAGGGAGGATGCGGAGGGGCTATGGAAACACATCAATACATGTATGAGGAAGGGAGAGATGGATGAGAAGATTAATTTATGATCGTTCCTGTGTATTATTATTCTGAGTCAGAGGCTCAGAGCCCATCTGGGAAGTCTCCAAACCTGCCCTGGTGCCAGAAGGTTAATACAAGGCCAGCGGCTCCCCGAGATCCCCTGGGCTGGGAGCTGGATTAGGCGAACGCCAGTTGAAATCTAAGGTGGGCAGAGAGGGGAGCGGGAGATGAGAGCGGGGTTAGAGGGCTTTGCGGCTGGGATTAGCGAGCGATGAGACGGGCTGGCTCCGGCTCGGGGTCATCAGAGAGGCGTTATCATCCGGGATGGTGGCAGCGGAGAAGCCCCAGACCTGTTTTAGGAGGCAGGAGGCAGCATCTTGTTCTGTGTGTTGCTGGATGAGCTGGTTGTGCTCCTTGTTTTCGGGGTTGGCAGGTTTTGGATGGTTCAAATGAAATCCCTCTCTGCCCCTGAGGTGCTTCAGCAGTCGGTAGCAAGTAGGGGTTTTGCAAACCTCCGCTGCCCAGGAGCTGCTCATGTCCAGCTTTGGATCTTTTATATTAAAGATCTTGGTTGGGTCTGAGGAGCTGGGGAGGGTTGAAGGACTTTGTTGCGTGTGGATCCCGAGTCAGGACCGAAGGGAGCGGCTGCCTTGCTGTTCGCTGTAGCTTGGGGGAATAAGGTGCGGGGATGCTCCAGCTTTGTTGCCTCGCAGTTGACTTGCCGCGAAATGGCCCTTTCTCCTTGTCGAGGTTAAACAAGCGGCTCCCAGGCAGCCGCACGCCTTGCTGTAGCGTTTCTGCTGCAAATGGAAGGAGGGCTGCAGCCCCGTGCTCCGCGGAGGAGCTCAGCAGAGCTAAAGTAGTGCTTCACATCAAGGGGCGAGCCCCGAGACTTGTTGAAAACGGCAATCATTAGCCGTGGTCCTCCCTGGAAACCCTCTGAGCGTTTGCCTTTCCCCTCACACCTTGTCTGAAGCACGCCTTCCTCGTTCCAGCTCCGCGGGCTGGATGGGCTGAGCAGGGTTTCCCTTGCAAATGGCACCGAAGGGACAAAAGATGACACAGAGGGGACAAAAAATCTCCCAACCCCAATGACTGGAGCAAGGTTTTTCTCCTGGAGGCATGACCCAGCTGGGTTCCCCCCAGTCCACATCGCTGTTTGTTTATTCCCGGCTTTAATAATCAGCCGCTTAAGTTGCTATTTTATTTGTGTTCGGTGGCAATCAGACTGAGAGCTGCAATATCCGCTCACACCTCGTAATTACCATTAATTTCTCCTCTCTCCTCGGCGCGAGGCAGCCGGGCAGTGCGGGGGAATGGGATCTGGGATCGCGGCACTGTGCATGGCGATGAGCCGAGCGAGGAATCGGTGGGGAGGGAGAAAGGGGGGAAAATCCACCTTAAATCCCAGACAAAGGCGAAGGCCCGGCAAAGTGTCGGAGTCAGCACAACAGGCTGTGCGAGCCTAATTACCATAACGATGCGAAAGAGCCCAATCAGCAATCTGGGGCTAATCTTTCATGTATTACAGGTCTCTCTTTCGGAGCGCTCCACAGCTAAATGCATTTTTAATGAAGATATTCCTAGACTCGCAGATAATTTCCTCCTCTTTACAAGGAGGGTATCAGAGCTCATTAAGTGGGTCGTTCTTCTTTTTATATATATATGTATCTCTGTGTGTGTATATATGTATGTATCCCAGTGCTTCAGACCAGTGTCGGTGCTGGCGGCAGCAAAGGGAAGACATCCCCCGTCGCAGGGAGGGAGGGAGGGAAGGATGCTCGCAGCGGGAGGAAAGTTTGCAGTCGGCATCTCCCATGGGTTTAGATGCTTCTTCCCTCTCCGGGTGCAGCCAGCATATAATAAAATAGAATAAAATGATAGCAAGAGTGGGGATGGAGGGGGAAGCAGGCAGTGTGGGGATGGAGGTCGCTGGGAGGAGGATGGGGCTAAAGCCGGAGGGGAGCGGCGGGTGCGGCTATTGCATCTTCAGCTATGGCCGTGGAGGGACTGTAGTCGTGTTATTGCTCCGGTGGTGATGGCTAAAGTGCTCTCAGGTGGAATCTGGCTGGAAATTAAAGGGGAAGCAGAGGCTGGCCTGGAGAGGATGAGTTATTTGGGATGCTCCCCACACTCCCCACGGCTCTCATCTCGCCGGGAGCTCAGCGGAGGCTGTCACGGGGAGCGGGGCAGGGAGGAAAAAAAATAGGAGATTGCCTTTAAAGCGTCAGACAGCTGTCTCCTGACAGGAGGAGGATGCTGAAGGTGTGTTTCCAATTATCTCTGTAGATGGGGCTGAATCCCCAGAGAGGGGATGAGGAACCGCAAGTCAAAATGAGGTTGAGGAATTGCCGGAGAGAAATGGGAGCGATGATGGGTCTCCTCCGGCGCCGCGTCTCCGAGAGCGGCCGGCGCAGGGAACGTCACGGTGCGCAATTATAACCTGCCTAAAGGGAAGAGTCTTTGAACTCGAGGGAAGAAGCAGGAGGGCGTGTGAAGCGTGTATCTGATGCAGGTGCAACGCCGGGTTTTCTCCTGGGCTATGCGTTGCCAAGTCTTTGTTCGAGCCTCGGCAGTAGTGCCGGGGGCTCCTTCTCCTTCGGGATTGAGCTTGTAAACCTGAAGATGGAAAGGCATCTGGAGCGTACAGCTCTTCAAACGCGCTCTGGAGATGGGCTGGAGCGGCAGCGTGTTAGGTCTGGTCCCTCGCTTTTGGGTGTGAGCTTTGCAGGAGCTCACTGAGGTCCATGGCTGAGCCGGGCTCAGCTCTTAGGTCTGGATGCTTGTGTTGGGTGCGTGATTTTCCTGCTCCCCCAAGGCCTCCTTCCAACTCCGCAGAGAAGTTTGGTTTCCTCTTGGACTTTTCTGGCGGGGATCCTTCTTGGTACTGTGGAGGCTGGGGAAGACAAGGGCTCTGCCTTCTGCCTTCTGGTCAAGGCGGAACCAGAGGTTTATGGAGACAATGTGCCAGTGAGGGTGTTGGGAACAGTCACTCGTATGTTCTGGGGAAGTCACTTCCTTCCTCATCCCATCCCCAGGAGCGCCTGATGCCAGCGAACTGGCGGCTGCAGGCAGTAAGGGGTTAAAAAGAGGGAGAGGAGCGAGAGGAGGACGGCAGAAATTTGCAGGGATGATAAACACCACCGGGGATGATTTTCTCTCCGCGGAGCGGGCCATTGATCTGTGATTAGAGTAGCTGAAGCTTTTTACAATCAATCAGGTAGGAAATCACATCATTTGGAGGTTCAGAGGTGAGAGAAATTGAGGAGAGCGTGAGGAGAGGGAAAAGCTGATGGAGCCTCTCGGAGGCTTTGGGAACACGCGGAGGAGGCACGTGTGGATGCGAAGCTCAAGCACGGTCATATTTTTGTCCCGTGTGTTTGCTGTGAGGGTCCTCAAGCCAATGGTCAAGGGGCTCTAGGTTGGTTGGGTTGGTCAAGTTGGGAAGGTGGAGGCTTTCCTGGCTTGTGCATTGACCATCGGTCTGGTGTCCTCTGTCCTGTGGACGACTTTGGGTGTCCAGACCAGGTCTGGATGCAAAGCTGTGACCTGCAGAGAGTTTCCCCAGGTGCTGCTGTTGGAGGGGACTGGAAAACCCCCGATGTGCTGGGAGCAAGCATGTGGAAACATGAGCAGATGATGTATGTACTTTGGTGACTGCTGTAAATGACTAGCTACTGTAGCCAGGCAGGTATTATGGATTAATTCAGTAATTGGTCCATCTGGAGCATCTGCTTACAATATCAATTTATCTCTATACCTCCTAATATCTTGAAAGGAGCTTTAGGAAGATGCATGCAAATAGCCGGGAAGGGAAAACGGGCGAGAGCTCATTTAGCGAGGAGATGGAGAATGAGGGTCAGGAGATGGGGTGTTTCGTAGGCCAGTGAAGGGTTACTCTCGGGCAGGTCCATCGCATGTAATCTGGCCTTGCACTGGGGAAAGAAGAAATAGCAAAGGTAGGGCGGATAAAGTAGAAGACAAAGGCAGCGTGTGTGATGGCAGCCTCCCCTGTCCCGCGCTTCCCTCGCCCTGTGACGGCAACCGCACCTTTCGTTTTCTGCCTGTTGCTTCGTCTCTGTCCTCAGCCCCACGGCTTCTCAGCGGGGTGTTTTTAAAATACGATATGATTCTCCTGCCTTCGTGTTTGGAGACCCATAGCAGGCACTGACCTTTCAAGTCTCTCTGTGATTAAAGCTCTTATTAATTTCCTGTGGGGCTGCAGACACTCCGAGGCAGTAAAGTGCTGGGAGTTCATTAACATGTTGGGCTTTAATTAGTTGGCAAGAAATCCCTCTCTGTCCCGATTTGACCAAGAGAAAAAGAGGAAGGGGGAGGGGAAAAAAAGAAGCAGAGAGAAAATGATGGTGAAGTAAAAATAGTCACAGCAAACGTCTTCACAGTAGGAATAGATTGCAAAGCTCGCAATGTGTTTATCAGGCACTTCAGACCTCTGTGCATGTTTCCCAGACAAACCATCAGCGATGGCGCTTTATATAAAAATGCCGAGACGTACTCCTGGGGAGAATTGTCTCCCCTGGCACCCTGAGCAGCAAGTAATAGTGCCAGGAAGGGAACGGGGCGAAGGGTTTGGAAAACAACCCATGCAACGGCTCAACACTGCAACTGGCGAGCGCTGCTTGTGCCGGTGCCAGCCTGTTGCGCGCTCCCGAATTTCATGGGATGTGTGCTAGCAGCGCTGCAGAAACCGTTGTGATAAGCGTCGGTGCGTTGGGGCTTGTCCCTTTCCATTGCCACCGCAGCGCTGTGCACGTGGCATCACTGTCGGAGCGTCTCTAGACGGAGCAGAGAGCATTGCAGGGCACGCAGCAGCCCGGGAGGCGTGCTAGCCGTGGGAACGCGCCATCAACATGTGGCGTGTTTATTTATTTAAACCTCGGCTGGAATAATATATGTTGGATTGCCCCGTTGATCTATTTGTGACAAGTGTTAAAACACATGTGCATTGATTTTCTTTGGGGAGCGTGTTTCTAAGGGTAATTTAATAGTAGTATCGAGCATAGCTCTTACTGGCTGGGGAGAAGGTGGAGGGAGGGGATGGGGGGGATTAGATGAAGAGGAGAGAGACGCTAATGGCGTTTTCGCAATGCAGTCGCTTAGGTCAGTGAAAAGCGGTCACAGCGTAATGCACCCGCTCGTTGGGGATGGCATCATAGATGGGAATAAGCCATTCCCCACCATGAACACACGAGCAGCTTGTTAGCGAGAGGGAAGTTGGTCAAGAGCTGCTGGTGCCAAGGTCTGATCGCTGCACGGGTATGTTGGGCTTCTCCGGCTGCCGTGAGCTCTGTGGGACTGCAGGGATGTGCCAGGCTTATGGGACCATCTGGGCTTCATCTCTCCTTTCCTGGAGGAGCTGGTCCTTGGCATTAGCACGGAGATCCCGGACCCGAGAAGGTCATGAGGTGATAGGCGCAGAAGGGCTAGAGCCTCGCTGTGGGTCCATCCGTGGGCATCTTTTGCCTTCAGGCGGAGACAGATGTGCTGACGTGTCTGGCTGTGATGACCGATATCGTTAGCAACCAAATTTTGGGCTCCTCAGGTGTGTTCCCCATCTGCCAGGATGAGCGAGTCCAATAATCACATGCCGACTTCCCAGAGCCTTAGCGCTCCGCTCCCTCCTTCCAGCTGCGTCGGTTCTGTGGGGCTGACGGCAGCGGAAGGTGTGACCGGCTTGTCTGTGTCCCCCGAAATGTGGAGATCCAGACTGAAATATGTATGGGGAGCTGCTTTGTGGAATGGGATGGACCGGCAGTGGCATCTTCCCGTTGCCGCCGTTCATGGTGGGGTTGTCTTTTAGTGTGTCCCCTTGCTAGTGCGTGAACTCCTCTCAACCGTGTGTAATAGTTAGTCCTCTGTCGAGTGTAGTTTGAAATGTCAAAAACAGTGGAGCATCTCTTCCTTCCTCTCAGGAGACAGTTGCACAGCCCTGTAGATCTGGGCATGACGAATTTTTTCCAGATTTATACTTGACCTTAATTCTCTCTCTCCAGTAGCCACAGTTGGAGCCCTCTGGCACCTTTGCCTTTTCTGTAGAGTTTTCACAGTTGAAACACTTAAGGGTTGCAATAATATCCCACCGTTATATGTGTCTTAACCAGGCTATAAATCCCGCTAGTTGACAAGGTTATTGTTATCTGGCCTGTGCCGTGACCCCCTGTTAAAATACATGACATAAATTACCCAGAACATGCCAGACGAGCCATTTTTCCTTGTATGAAGCCTGATAAATATTAATGGCCCATAGCCGTAGCTTGGTACCGCGGTAGTATTGGAGTCAATGAGGTTGATCCGAGGCGTGATAATGGCTGGTGGACGTGGACCCTGGGCAGCCGCAGAATTAGCTCTCTGTCCAAGCGTGGTGCTCCTCTGGAGCTCTGGAGGGTGTCTCGGGGTGGTTTTATTTGGCTTCCTCTGGTCTAGTCTTTATATCGTGGAGCCAGGCTGGAAGAGACAAGAGTCAACCCAAGGCTCTTCCCATGTCTTTGCTGCTGATTTTTCCTCCTTTGGGTCACGTGTAATATTAATTACATGTGTGCATCCTTGCCGCAAGGCAGCGGTGCGGATGTCACCTCCGTCCCCAGACCCGTGTCGCTGGTCTGTGCTCACGTCCTTGGGACCCGTCGGCCACCTCTCCTTATCTCCCCCATCTGAATTCGCGGCGCCTGCCTCCCGTAAATGGCACGCTGGAAATGTGAATCCGGTCAGTAGCGTCGGCTCCGTCATGCTTATCAGAAATACATTATCAGGTGGGGATTAGACAGAGCCTCGCGCTCCTGCTGCTGTCCACGCCAGGCGAATAATGAATAATGAAAATTCTCGGGACCGGAGACAAACGCACTTGACAGGCAGGGAAGCGCCCGTGCCTGCCTTTCACTCACTTTAATGTGACAAACACAACTCCTTCAGAAATCTTTCCACTCCATTCACCGTGGTGTGGCTTGGTTTTTTTTTTTTTTTTTTTTCCTCTCCTTTTTTTCCCCTCCTCCTTCTGCCTCCCGGCTTTGCCAGCCCCTGAGCCCCTCCACGGTGGCAAAGGGAAGGCTTGGTGCTTCGGTGGCCACAGTGAGTGGTGCAGAGGAGAGGGAAGGGACCACATGTCCCGGTGCATTGGTCCTGCATCCTTCATGGTGACCTTCCACGGCCCTTGCCATTTTTCTCCCTGCTCCTGCAGGCACTGCAGACCTGTCCGTGCCGTGTCTTGCGCTGCTGAGATCCTGGTTGTCTCGAGTCCTTGCCCTTTTCTCAGGGTTGGTGGATGCTTGGTTTTTTCTGTCGTTTACCATCCGCAGCATCTCTCTTACCTCCCCTTTCCTGGGGCTGTCCATCTTCTTTTGCCTTTGCTCGGGGTGTAACGCAGCAGGACCAAACCCATTTCACAGCCAGTGTAGGAAAGGGAGGTGCAGGTCGTAGGTCTGGGAGTTTTCCCAGCACTCAGGTTTGGCTTGCCTCTTGTCTCCTGTAGATCAGCCGTGGCAACGCCATCTGTAAAGGCTGTGGACACGCGACGCGACTCCAGCACTGGGGTTTTTCTCTGCCTGCAGTTGTCATCTAGAAGCATGCAATAAATTTTATGGACCAGGGTTTATCGAGCACAGAGGATGAAGGATGGAGCTGGCCAGCTTGCATCTGAAGCTGATGTTCTGGAGTGAACCAGCGCTCTCGGACGAGCGCTTCGATCACCCACTGCCCACTTTCTGGAGGCACTCAAATGACTGTGTCCCAGGCTTGTATTTCCCGGGGGGAGCAGAGACCCCCAGTGCCTGCCGCCCCCCTCCTTTGCCGTGTCTATCACAGGTGACATCTGTCTCTTTCCCAGCCTGTCTCTTTTACAACGCATCCATCCTGCTGCCGGGAGGACGCCTCGGCTTGGCACCGGCGGTGACAGTCCCTCTTGACGCAGTCTTCCTGGATGCGTGACACCGACTCTGTGACTCCGGCTCTTCCCCCGTCCTCTCGGCAGGGAGGGAAGGGGCCGTGAGCCCGCAGCACATCTGCTGTGCGGTGAGAGTCTCAGCCGGCGAGATTCCTGCTAATTAGTGTCAAACTTACTTTAGCAAAGAATGCACATTATCTCGTCCCTCGGAACGGGGCTGGTGCCAGCACCGATGGTGGCAGTTCCAAAGCGTTGAGTTTCAGGCACGGAATAAGGCAGGGATGTGCTGGGGAGGGGGGAGCTGGAGATTGCTCCATTGGAGGTGTCAATAATTTGGGGCTTTGTGCAGAATAGGTACAACGAGCCAAAAGCCAGCCACATGTCCTGGCACCGAGTGCTGGGCTTGGAGTGTTTTGACCCTGATGCTGCTTTGAAGGGATGGCTGGAGTGACCTGCCTTCTCCTTGCTGTCGGCCAAGGCTGTGACGGGCAGCTCGTGGGGTTTGTGCCTTCAGCAGGGTCTAAAAGCGGTTCTCTCTGTCAGGTGGCAGCGGAGTTATTTCCTCCTATAGCCCTGACGCCACTTTATGTCTTTAGTTGTGGATTTCTTCCACCTGATGGGACAGTTGCAGTTGAGGTTGATCAAAGTTCCTGACTCCCATTAACGGCAGTTTCCATTATTGTGCCGTTTTTGTAGAAACCGCCCTGAAGGCGATGTGCAAGGCTGGGTGACCGCTAGAGACAGACTGATGTGCTGGGGTAGCCCGGAGGACACGCTCCCTCTTGTGCTCTAGCTGGAGGCACAGGAAGAGCCGTGAGAAAGATGAAGAAATTGGGGACTAGAGCTCAGAGGAAAATTTCCTTTGGAGCATCTTTTCCCCACCAGAAAAAGGCTGCCTTTGTCAAGAGAGGCTCTGACGTGTGAAACATCTGGTCTGTGCTAAAAAAAGGCAAAGAGGCGTATAGAAGGAAAAACTCTAGAGTGTGATTGCTCCCTCCCCACTGCTTGTTAACCAGTAAAATGTATAAAAAAAAAAAAAAAGAAAAAAATGGTGAGCGTGTAGGGTGAAAAACAATAAACAGATGAACGAAGTGAAATGATTTTCTGGCTGGGCAGCAGATTTTTTGGCTTCTGTTTCATTTGTGTATGTCAGGATTGGTATGCGGGGGATAACATAGCGTCTGGACTTGTGGACTGCCGATAAAACAGGCAATGATAGAGCAATTAGACGAAATTAATAGTGACACACGGGGTAGGCTGGACATGGCAGTAATTCTATGTTCGAGGGAGCTCTGAACAAACCCCTGGGCTGAAGGAAGGGTGGCAACGCCAAGCTGAGTGCTCCCAACCTGCCGGATTGAAGGTTGTCCGTGCAACCCAAAATCAGCCCCCTTTGCGTTAATGCTCGCCGTCTCCTGGCGGTGAAGCCGTCAGGGTCCCGTTGTGCCGGAGCAGAGCCGCAGCCCGCGGTTCGAGGCTCGCGTGAGAGATGAGCACTAGACGTGGAGTGCTCTTAGCAGCTGCCGCGGCTGAACTTTCTGCCTCACTTGAAGCGAGCAGTGATATTTCTCCGCTGCAGTCCTAAAGGAGGGGGGACGAGGGAAAGCAAGAGCAGAAGCTGTGAGCGCGCATAAGTGATAGCACGTCAGGCGGAAATTAAAAGCCTCTTCGTCTTCTCCCAGCCTGATGCTTGAGGAGCGCCTGGGGATCGTCTCCCCTACTCTCTGCTGAGCTGGCTTTTCCTCGGGACGATGCTGCTCTGTGGGTACCTGGGGATGGGAGTGGGAGCAGCAGTGGGGAGGGCAGGACGTCGCGCGGTTCTGATCCAGGGCTTGGCGCGAGCATATCCCCCTCACCCGCCGTGCTGATGCTCCTGTTTGTCACTGTCCCTGCTCCTCCTGACAAAGTGGCCTTATGTTTCCATCGGAGGAGGAATCTGTCTTTGTAGCTTGAGAGAGAAGAGGGAAACGGCTTGAATCCTGCAGGAGACAGGTATGATGAGATAGACCACCCTGAAATGTGGCATGACAGTGACAGATGGCCTTTGGCAACCACCTAGCCTGCATCCCCATCCTGGACACAGTCCATCTTGTCGTGCCGTGTGCCAGCACCTGGTGCTGGTGGCTCTTCGGGTCTCCTTGGAGGAGCAGAAGGCACCAGGGGGATTAGCAGAGCTGAGGGCAGCAGGACCCTGTTGCTTTTATGAATGAATAGCATCCTGGCCGTGCTGCCCTGTGTGCACTCAAGGGCAGCGGGCACCGTGGTGGCCCGAGGACCACATGTCCTGCAGGGTGCAGGTCTCAGCTCCTCCACAGAGCCCATGAAGACTGGGCACGGTGCAGCGAGCAGACCCTTTGCTCTTTGATCCAGGTCTCCAAAACCCCAGGAGCCATATCCCAGCTTCACCTTGTGCCTTGCCATCCCCACAGCCAAGCTCTCTTCCCCGAGAGCTCCACGATCTAAGTCCCAGCGCCATGCCTGGTTCTGCAAGGCATCTCGGTGGGATGACGGGGTCGGGGTCCTTTCGCTACCCCCGGGAGCTGGAAACCTGTCTCTGGCCACCTGGCGTGTTTGCCTTTGGAGATGCAGCATCTCCTGCTCGTTAGCTCATAAATAATAGGGACCAGCAGCGTTCGGC
>WKFP01015146.1:1554405-1580421 GCA_011057875.1 Pterocles orientalis
AGAGGCTCTGACGTGTGAAACATCTGGTCTGTGCTAAAAAAAGGCAAAGAGGCGTATAGAAGGAAAAACTCTAGAGTGTGATTGCTCCCTCCCCACTGCTTGTTAACCAGTAAAATGTATTAAAAAAAAAAAATGGTGAGCGTGTAGGGTGAGAAACAATAAACAGATGAACGAAGTGAAATGATTTTCTGGCTGGGCAGCAGATTTTTTGGCTTCTGTTTCATTTGTGGATGTCAGGATTGGTATGCGGGGGATAACATAGCGTCTGGACTTGTGGACTGCCGATAAAACAGGCAATGATAGAGCAATTAGACGAAATTAATAGTGACACACGGGGTAGGATGGACATGGCAGTAACTCTGTGTTCGAGGGAGCTCTGAGCAAACCCCTGGGCTGAAGGAAGGGTGGCAACGCCAAGCCGAGTGCTCCCAACCTGCCGAATCGCCGGTTGTCCGTGCAACCCAAAATCAGCCCCCTTTGCATTAGCACTCGCCGTGAAGCCATCAGGGTCCCGTTGTGCCGGAGCAGAGCCGCAGCCCGCGGTTCGAGGCTCGCGTGAGAGATGAGCACTAGACGTAGAGTGCTCTTAGCAGCTGCCGCGCCTGAACTTTCTGCCTCACTTGAAGCGAGCAGTGATATTTCTCCGCTGCAGTCCTAAAGGAGGGGGGACGAGGGAAAGCAAGAGCAGAAGCTGTGAGCGCGCATAAGTGATAGCACGTCAGGCGGAAATTAAAAGCCTCTTCGTCTTCTCCCAGTCTGATGCTTGAGGAGCGCCTGGGGATCGTCTCCCCGATGCTCTGCTGAGCTGGCTTTTCCCCGGGACGGTGCTGCTCTGTGGGTACCCGGGGATGGGAGCGGGAGCAGCAGTGGGGAGGGCAGGACGTCGCGTGGTTCTGATCCAGGGCTTGGCGCGAGCGTATCCCCCTCACCCGCCGTGCTGATGCTCCTGTTTGTCACTGTCCCTGCTCCTCCTGACAAAGTGGCCTTATGTTTCCATCGGAGGAGGAATCTGTCTTTGTAGCTTGAGAGAGGAGAGGGAAACGGCTTGACTCCTGCAGGAGACAGGTATGATGAGATAGACCACCCTGAAATGTGGCATGACAGTGACAGATGGCCTTTGGCAACCGGTAGCCGACCCTCCATCACACCTAGCCTGCATCCCCATCCTGGGCACAGTCCATCTTGTCATGCCGTGTGCCAGCACCTGGTGCTGGTGGCTCTTCGGGTCTCCTTGGAGGAGCAGAAGGCACCAGGGGGATTAGCAGAGCTGAGGGCAGCAGGACCCTGTTGCTTTTATGAATGAATAGCATCCTGGCTGTGCTGCCCTGCGTGCACTCAAGGGCAGTGGGCACCGTGGTGGCCTGAGGACCACATGTCCTGCAGGGTGCAGGTCTCAGCTCCTCCACAGAGCCCACGAAGACTGGGCACGGCGCAGCGAGCAGACCCTTTGCTCTTTGATCCAGGTCTCCAAAACCCCAGGAGCCATATCCCAGCTTCACCTTGTGCCTTGCCATCCCCACAGCCAAGCTCTCTTCCCCGAGAGCTCCACGATCCAAGTCCCAGCGCCATGCCTGGTTCTGCAAGGCATCTCGTGGGATGACGGAGTCGGGGTCCTTTCGCTACCCCCGGGAGCTGGAAACCTGTCTCTGGCCACCTGGCGTGTTTGCCTTTGGAGATGCAGCATCTCCTGCTCGTTAGCTCATAAATAATAGGGACCAGCAGCGTTCGGCACTAATTAATTTTGTGAACTGAACCAGGGCGAATGGGGTAATTGCCCGTGGCGCTCGCGGGCCGTCAGGTGCGCCCTGCCGCCTTCGCCCTCCGTGTTTACCAGCCGCTCTCGGTGTATTTTCAGAAGCGTTTGGTCCCCTCTCGGTGTGAAGAAGAGAAGCCATGTGATCCAACCCGGGGAGAGCGCAGCAGGCGCTGAATAGTAAATTAAAACACATCCTCGCTTCTACGCAAAAAAAACCCACCCAAGCTGGAAAGGTTAAGAGCTAACAGAGATCCTCAGAACAGTCTCTGTCTGTTAGGAATGAATTAATCAGACCATTAAACAGATCTTCTGATCTAAAGTATCCCTTTCATTTCGGTATTCTGTAAAACAAAGCAACTGGAGTGGTGAGGGAAGAGTTTGCCATCGCTGCGCCCTACTTGTGGTGCAGAGGCGTGCGGGTAGTAGGATTTTTCCTCCCTGTCCTCCTCTTGTAGAAACAAAAGCGGGGTTGGGGAGAGCACCGGAGCTGGGACAAAACGGGCACGGAGAGGAACAGAGCCCCCGAGGCTCATGAGGTGTTAGGTACAGAGAGTGCCGCGTCTGTCTTCGGGAGCAGAAGAAGCTCAGGAAGAGGCAGCATCTCGGCTGGAGAGGAATAATGCGTGGAAAGCAGCTGGGAGCAGGGTGGGCAGCGAGCATCGCCGAGGTCTGGCAGTGCAGAATGAACGGGGAAGTTGTTCCCACGCAGGGGAGGCATCGATGTGGCCAAACGCGCGAGCGAATGCCGCTATCGCGCTGGCGTCTGTGGGGGAGAGAGTGAAGGGGAGAGGCAGAGATGAAGGGAGGGCAAATCCAGGGAAAAGCAGGCAATCCTGCTGCAAAATCAAATGTATCGTCTTTTTTTCCCCTTATGTCATGTCCCCCCCCCTCTAATGCACTCCTCAAAGCTTGCAAAGATTAAGTGCGCGATTCATCTTTGCAGAGTTTGAATGTGAAAAGGAACAGCCGACTGTGTGTGATAGTATTATTAATATTTATACCTCGTCCCAGGATGTTGACAGATTAATTATGCAAGATGGTCTGAAAATCAGCCGGCAGCGTGGGAGGGCGGTGGCAAAGTTCACGTATTAATAACACAGTGGGGTGGCTGGCACGCTCCCTGCGTGTTATCAACACCGCCTTCGTCGAAGACACCTTCATCCCGTGCGGGGCTGGGGATGGAGATGCTGGCAGCGGGAAGGGAGCGCAAGCAGCGAAGGTTGTGAAGTAAGTCCCAGCCCCCCTGCACCTCCCCAGGAGCAGTCTCGGGGCCAGAGGTTGGGTGTGAGGAGCTTTGCAGCCGTTCTTGACCTGTTCTTGGGTTGAAGAGCATCAAGAGGAGACTTTGTGCAGTGCAGAATTTGGGTCAGGAGTTGCGGGTTTGCTCTGAAGCTGCAGCTTTTGTCCATATCTTGTCACCCCACCCTGCCGTCTCTTAGCAAGATGTGTCAGCCCTTCTTGCTGGAATTGCTTCTCTCTGCTGCATCCGTGGTGGAGGTTGTGGTGTCCCCTTTGGAGGTCACTCGGTGCTTTGGAGAAAGGTTTAAATCCTCTGTAGTGGACCCATATGAGATGGAGAGTTGTTCAGAGAGGCTTTTTGTTCCCTGAGAAGCCAGTCTGCGTTGTCAGGCACAGCCTCTGATAGATTCATGTAGGGTAAAATAGGAAATTATAATTGTGAGTCCCAGGGGTGGGAGCCAAGTGATCTGACAGCACCCTCGTCCAACCCTGGCTGGGGAAGGTACGAGGTGGTGGATGTTTTGGGCAGCAGAAGGGGAGTATTGCCTCCCAGCACCTTCTCTGAGCCTGCCGGCTGTCTCCCAGAGATGCTGTGCGGGACAAAGAGCCTGATCCTGCCCTGGGGCTTGGTATTGGTTGGCAAGCGCCTTAGCGAGATGGATGGAGGGACGTTACTCTCAGATTGGCAGTGTGGATGATTCATGCCAGCCAGCCGGGCTGGACAGCAGAAGTCTGTGTCTGGGAATAAATCCTTCCACCTGGCGACGGTGACGTTTGTCATCGGCAGAGCTGGCTGTGCACAGCTCACGCCGTGCCCTGCGGTCATCCTCGGCGGGAGGAAAAGCTCCCCCCCCCAAGCCCTTTTGGGTTGATGTTTCCATCACAGCCTCTGTGCCTAAGTGCTATTCCTTTTTATTATCATTTGTTTTCCTAATGAATCTGCTTTTTTTCTCGGCGTGTCTCAGGGGGACGTTTGATACAAAATGATTTGCCTGATCCTTCTGGAATAATTTCCCGCAGCGTCCGGGATCAGGCTGCGGGGATGTGCTTAGGCTGGTTAGCGTGGCTTTGTCCGCAAAGCCCTGGCTGTTCCAGGGGTAGCAGAAGTGTCGGGGAAGCGTTGGTGGCGAGTACCTCTCTCCCTCGAGCTCTCCTGGTGCGTCCGGCTGCTGTTCGGCCCCTGCAAAAGCTCTTTGCTAAAAAAACCCCTCGTGCTGTTGGGAACAGCCTTTGGGGAGATCTGCGGAGGCATTAGGAGACAGATATCCCAGCTCCGATGAGGTGCTTAACCAGCAGGACCACAAAGAAAACCGTTTAAGGTGGGCTTTTGTAAGCCCAGCCGAGGATTTGGCTTCTCAATTTCCATTCTAATGAACCTTCCCTCTGCCCGTGCACAGCTTCCCGGTGCCTCTCTTTACAGCCTGGCCTTTCGGTGTTAATTAAAAACTGGAAGGGACAAAAGCGCAATTGAGCCGAGCACTTAAGCAAAGGGTTGAAGTAACAGATTTTCCCAGGCTTTGGGCTCAAGCTTAGAGGTGCTTGGGGGCTTTGCTCTGTGCAATTGGGGTCCTAAAGCTAGTGGTGCAAATCCCTCCTGATTTTCCCTCCAGAAGCACAACTATGTTGACAGGAAATGTTTTGATCCACTCGGAGCAGGTTTTTGTCTCAGAAACTTGCAGTGCACGGATTTTTTTTCCATTTTTTATGGGTTTCTTTGCTAATTGGGATGGAAATACAGACAGAAGCTCTGGAGTTGTTTGTAAAATGAATTTTCTGCTTATGGCAAAGTTTCTCTCCTTTGGGGTGGCCGGGCCAGATTTATCAGTACTATCTTTCAGATGTGCGGAGAGCCCCTAAATAGATGGGAATAAGGACATGCAAAGGTTTGGCTGCTGGTGCAGGGAAATGGGGAGCAAGAGGTGAGGGGCAAGGCGATGAAGTTCCAGAACGCCAGCGGACAGAGCCGTTCCCCGCAGCTCCCCTGTCGGAGCTGGCTCTTACTCCAAGTTCCCTCCTGCCTTTCCGGATGAGAAATGCTGGATAATTGATTTTTTCCGGCCGTGACCCGCCTGGCTGTCTGCCGCCCCGCTTCTCCCGAGTGCCCGCAGCCGCTTTTCCGGCCCCGCTCGACCGCTTTTCCACCATGCCAGGACACGGTGGCTTGTCAGGGAGCAGATGGACAACCTGTCTTGTCGATGTTGCGTGTGGGAGGCTTAGCGCTGAGCTCTTCGGAGGCTGACGGCTCCCCAGACCCCGTCGTGTTGCAGGGAGTGTTGGAGAGAGGGCTATTTGTTGGGGGGAAGGCGGTGTTTGCTCGGTCCTTTTCCGAGGAGCCCTCAAGGTTAAAGTTGGATGCTCCTTCCAGATGGTCTTCATCTGACGCATCTCATTACGGGCTTGAGCTGCCTCGCCATCCCGGCCTCCCGGCGCCAAGAACAAGAAGGAATGGACACCAGCAACGGCGATCGCTGCTGTTAGAAGGGCATGAGATGAGTTAGGGGTCAAGGCAAGACCATATGGCCCATCAAGGCCCCGTCCTAACAACCCCGAGGAATATAAACCAACTTGCGTTAGCGATCGTCCTTCCTTCCCATCAAGCCTGTTTGCTGTAACCTTTGCGAGATGCGTTCCCGGGCTCCTTCCTGCTCCGATTCATGCTCCGAGCTGCCTTGCCGGTGGGTTAGAGTGCCGTTCTCTGCTCGGCCCTCGGCCCGCAGCCCATTCGCCCAAGGGAACGCTTACGGCGCTGACCTTAAAGAGCAATTTCAGGCAAGCACCGAGCAGCTCGAATGTTCATAAACCTGACATTTATGTCTCGGAGAGTCTTCCTCTGCCCGATGCACTACATCTATATGATTTTATCAAATAAGAGGCGCCTTTGCCCCCAACCAACTTCTTTCTCCTTCCCTGATGTTTTCATAGGGCAATCATCGCAAACGGCGAGCTCAAAGGCATCTGCCCATCCCTAATGGTGTGGCGTGGAGAGGGTTAGGGAGGCGGCCGTGGATGCATTAGCCAGCGCGAATGGTTAAGATTGCGCTCGGGTCCTCTAATGGTGGCACTTACTGCGCTGGGATTAGGGGCGTGCACTCTGCACGTGTAGAGAAATGGAGTAATCTCTGTAAACAGATCAGACTACCTGATGGACCCGGAAAGTTTATTGCCGTGATTTTCACTGCTCCGCTGGAACGCTTCCCGTGCTTTCGGATCATTTTCCTGTTCTTCTAGGGGATGATGCCCTGGCCGTGCAGGCAGGTTTGCAGAGAGCACCGTGTGCATGAGAGCCAACATGACGTTAGAGCCATCCCAAAATAGCCGCTAGCCGGGGGCCAGGATGAGCGCATCCTCAGCTTCCCGCTTCCCTTAATGTTGGGCTCTTACAAAGCCACAGCAAAGGCAGCGGCCGCGGCCAGAGGTACCCATGTGAGAGCAGCCTGCGGCATGACGCTGCGGTCCGGTCCTGACCTGGTGGGGCCAGTGGTGACCTGAGACGAGGTGTCCTGCTGGTGGCTGTCATCTCCCCTCCTTTGGTGCTGGCGCCGTTCTGCCGGGCTCCCCCCTCACGGCACATCCGTGGGGTGAACACACACATCCCTCTCTGCTGACCAGGGCACCTGCTATCGAGTCTGTTAATAGCAGCTCCACACGGAGAGCTTGCAGCCCTGGAAGTGTTAATTAGCTTTCCCCCTCCTCCTTTCCCGTTATTTTTCCACCTCGCTCTTTAGAAGATCTCTGAACCAGGAGATCAATGCCTCCCGCTAATCGGCTCTTCAGCAGCTTAGAGAGCGGCACGGCAGAATACTGCATTTAATTCTCCCCTCACACCTTTGCTAATCATCCCTTCCAGCCCCGGAGCCCCAGGCAGGCGGCGAGGGGCGAGGGCAGACGGGGAGCGCGGCAGGCGCTCATTTACACCCGCCTCAGGGGTCTGGTGGGACCCAAGCGCCGTGGTGGGAAGAGCAGGGGTGGGAGAGAAAGGAGGGGAAGATCTCCCAGGGAGGAGTAACGTGGTGTGAGCGGGCAAACCATGCAAGGGGGGCGAAAGCCTCGTCTGTGAATGCTTTTGGTACTTCCCGGGTACGTTGCCTCCCATCTTATCCTCTCTGTCCGCAGCTGGAGATGCGGATTGTGCTGGGAAACGGTGCTGGAGATAACTCTGGTGATGGATGCTCCTCCTGGCCTGGAGAGCATCAAGGCTTGTCAATGTGGGTCAGCCCCCCAAATCCTGGGGTCTGAACCGAGCCGTCTCTCTGGTCTTCTCCCTTGGCAAGGAGACCCAGGAGCAGGCAGTGACCTCCCACATCATGCCAACATGGTCCTTGTGATGCTGCCCATCCACAGGCTTTTCAGCTGGGGGCTGGAGGTGTTGGGAGCTCTGCCCATCGCCTCCCCAGCTGCTCCGGTCCCAGAGCTGTGGCCATCCTCCCCTCCACGGCAGCGGGACTTCTCCGGGGTCACTTGGCTTTGAGTCATCCTGGCAGCCCCACGTGGCACTGGGAGAAGTAGAAATCCTGGGGTAAAGATCCCAGCATCGCTCCAGGGTGGGACCGAGTCCCTCATGGGCAGCAGTCGTGGTGCTCGGGCTCCTTGGCCAGCGCTGGGCAGGTTTCCCAGAGGCTGCCTCTCCTCCCATGAGAAGACGGTGGCCTGGATTTAGCCAGGAGGACCTTAAGGAGCCTTTCCCCCTCCGACCGCTGCGATCCAGCTAAAAGGCTGCGAGCACAAGCCCGCGCGGAAACGAGAACGCATGCTAATGAGTTGTGTTGCCAAAACCAGAAGGAGCCGACTCTACAGGGAGTTTGTGCTGTTATAATTTTTTTTTTTTCCCCGCTACCCAAGTTCAATAGCAGCGAATTGCATATTTCTCTGAGGCTTCTCAACAAACAATTTACAGTGTAAATATATTTGTTGGCATGCAAATCACTCTGCATTATGAGTCTTGATTAATATTATAATGTGTTGATGAAAGCCTGTAAGTGGTTCTTGGAATGAAGGTTCCTGACAAAGATCGCCTGTTTGGGTGCCCAGTGTTTGTGGAACATTAGATAAGGCGGGTTTTTTCATTACTTTTGGGTTTTTTTTCCTGGTGCGTGCTGTGTAATGGAGTCTTTCTTTGTTTCGCGAAGCACCGAAGGGTTCATTGGGGGGTGCCGCTCGTCTCTCTCGTTGGTCCCTCAGCTCCATCCTTCGTGACAGCTCCAGAAGCACCTGGAAAACCCATCTCTCCCTTTTCCACCCTATTTTCCTTGCCCATCATGGGCTGCTCCGGGAGCTGGGTCGCCCCGGGGGAAGAGGATGACTTTCCAGACCCCCTCCAGCATGTACTGGCGGGGATGGGAGAGCGCGGCGGTGACAGGCTTTGGGAGCCATCCTCCCCCCTCCGGCTCTCCTGATGGCAGCTCTCATTGCCATCTTCCTTGTACCCTTTGGAGCCGAGCTCCCCAAGGTGTCAGGACAAATGCCACTATTGTCACCGCGGATGTGCTGGGAGATGATGCCCAGGCAGGCAGGAGCGGCGAGAAAAGGCAAGGGGGGAAAAATCACCCTTTTTAGCAGGCGCCGGCGGCGGGTTTAGTGACAGCCTCAAGTTTTGACCTTTGTTAACTGCTGTTTTGCTCCGAGAGTGACAGGGAGCACCGTAAAATACCAAGTTTAGAGCTTGTACCGCTCTGGAGAGGTGTGCCGCGACAGCTCCGGCGCTGGAGGAGCCGCATCTGCCCTTCCAGCGGCATCCTCTGCTGCAGCCGGCTGCCGGGGTTTGCTCCCCTCCCTCTCTCCTGGTTTTCTCCAAAGGCTCGTGGTGCATGCCGCCGTCCCCTGGGGAGAGCCAGGTGTCCCCAGCCAGCCGCTCGCCCTCCGAGCGTGGCAGCTTGCACGGAGCAGAGTCGGAGCGAAGCGGAGCAGGGAAAACACGGGCACCCGAAGGCGAGATGGAGAGAAGGGGAGGGGGAAGGAGCGAACGAGCACACATCCACCTTAAAAGAACGTCTAGCCTTTTTTCCCCGCTTCCTTCTCTTGTTTCTGCACGAGGCTGTGCCTTTTTTCCAGCACTTTTTGATGGTTGCCAGGGAAACGGAGCAAGGGAGGGTGGAAAGGTGAGGTGGATATTGGACGAGGCTAATGCACTTGTTTCAACCCAGAATTGACAGGGGCTCAGGACACCGAAGGTCCCGAGAACTCCTCATTGGCACAGCTCCTTTGCGGAGCCTCGAGTACCTCCCTACCGCCGTTAATTGTGGTTTAATCAGTGGCTCATTATAATCCATCTCCATCAGGGGATCTCTAATGGTGGGTTTATGGAGCGCGGCCGCATGTTCCCGAGCCCTCGCGGGACACCGGGGATGAAATACGGGGGATGCCGGGCGCCGCCGGTATGGGTGGTCTGGCTCAAAGGGAGCTCCGTGGCGGCAGAGATCCCGAGGGAAGATGTGGGAATTGCAGCTGGGTGCTCCGTACCCACCGGCAGCTCCCCTCCAGCCCCGCGGGTCCATCGGGAGCATCCTTCCCTGGGCGTTGGCAGCCCCATGTGGCTGTTTTCCCTTTCTGTGGGTTAGAAAAGAAAGATGAATGCCTCGCTCTGGATTTTTTTTGCTGTTGCGGCACTCAAAGGGCTTTTTTCCCCCTTTGGCTGGAGGTTCTGTTGATGTTTTGCGGCTGTCTTGTCGGAAATGGCAGCTCCATGTACAGAATAACCAAGGGGCCTTGCACCGGGCTGCTCAGGATGAGCGTCACATCTGGTATTTGCCAAACACAGCGAGCGATGAAGAGCTGCGGGGTCGTAAAGCTGCGGCTCTGGAGAGGCGAGGGTGGCTGGAGAGGCTTTTATTGCTCTTTGGTTTTCCAATGTTTTCTTGGAGGAGTGGAGGAAGGGTATTGATTTATAAAGCAAACAAAAGCCAATTATTGTTTTTGTGCATGGGAAGGTGGCGAGGAGTGACGGTGTGATGCTGGGGGACCCCAGCTCTGCCCCTGGCACCCTGCGCCCCATCCCGTGGCGAGCCAGGGAGGGAGCAGGGTTTAGTCTGTGCCCAGAGCCAGAAACAGAGCCGCTCGCCGATCCTTCTTGTCAGCGGCTTCCCGAGCCCGCCGCCCATCCATCACACCTGAGTGATGGGTAGCGGGCCGGCGCGGAGATGTGGAGCGCTCATATCCCTATAATGACATTGTCGGTGTCACAGCTGAGCATGAGGGACTTGTGAAATGTCACTTCAGGTAGTAGAAAATGACGGCATCTCCTCCGTGCAGAGCTTTCCCCTCCCCAGCCCGGACCTGCCAGGTCTTTCCCGAGCATCTTCCGCTGCTTTGGAGGGAGCCCACGCCAGCCCGAAGAGGGGAACTTGGTCCCCGTTGTCAGCTCCATCAGGAGTGGTGGCAGAGCATCCCGAGCCACATGTCCCCGCCCTGCTGAGGTGTGCAGGGAGTTGTTGGTTCCAGCCAAAGCCTGGTGATGTCGGGATAAGCGGAGATGGGCTCCCCGGCCAGCTGGCGTTACTCTGCTGGAAAGAGAGATGGAGAACAGGAAAGGGGGTGGGCAAAGAGGAAAGATTAATGAGGCTTCCGTTGTCCAAGCAGGGCATTCTCAGCAGATTCCAAAATAATTTAGCATCATCCCTTCTGCCTGCAGTGGGTGCTTGTGGCGGAAAAAGAAAGGGAAAAAAAACAGGCCACATAAAGAACCCCGAAACCCCCTTGAAGGGCTGGTTAGAGCCTGAAGTTTATTTTTTTCCTGAGGGCGGCTGTCTCCTCTCCCCGGTTCTCTCTGTAAATCACGCCGCTGGTGTCGGATCGGCAGCTCCGTCTTTCCCGCGGCCGCTTCCCCGAGGCCTCCCCGCGCGCCGAGGGGACACGAGCGCCGCCTAGAACGGCTTGAAGGACACGGGCGCGGGAGCCGAGAGGACGATTTGTAGTGAATAATTTAGTGGAGGAATGTAAAGCTTTTGTTCTCATCACAAATTACCGGCAAAACTGTACGGGAAGGCTTTGATCCTACAAATTCATTGTACATCATCTCTGCCTGCCGGCAGCCCCCCTGCCTCGCAGGGGTGGTAACGGATGTATTTTTCCCTCCACATAATTGTATTTTGGGGGGGTGGGCTGGCCTGTAATTAACCTGTTGTTTTGATGGGTGCGATTGTAATTACCGCCATAGGATTGCCTGTCTGGGTTGTGGTGGATTTTGGAGAGCGATGTTTGTAAATAGGAATAATTTATTGGCGTGAAGTTTTTGGGACCACCCCCCTTCGCATTCCCGTTGTTTTGTGGGGTGTCGGTGCCCCCCTGGGAGCATTTTGCTTGGAGCTGGAAAGGGACGAGATGGGCACCCAGAAGGGATGCCTGGGTGTGGATGCCCGGGCAGGGATGCAAGCAAGGGGTTAAGGTTGCTGTCCCCCTCCTCGCCCCAGCAGCTCTCCTCGTGCCCCATCCAGAGGTTTTTTCCTGCATCCCAGCCTCTTTGTGCTTGGCCTGGGCGGTCAAACCCGAAGCACCGAGTTCGTGTGGGGCTGGGGAATTGCGCAAAGCGCGTGCGAAGGAGGCTGCAGCCTGCCCGACGGGAGCCGCGTGAAATGAAGTTGTATCTCGCTCTGCGATCAAATGATCCCTCTCGGCTTTCGGGGAGAGGACTCGCCGCAGCCGCACGTGTGAGCTCGCCACCTCCTTCTCCCGGTTTATATCCCCGGTCCCCTGGCAGACGCCGCGAATGCTCGCTCATCAGGGCTTGCTCTCGGTGCTAATGGCTCTCTATAAATAAGCCCCGGGAACAGGGAGAGAGAACAATCATAAAAGGCAGGCGCATAAATTAGAGCCAATGTTATAATAAAGCAGACAAGCCCTTCATCGAGGGTTTTATGTTTCTCCTTGAGTCGGCAGCATCGCCAGGAGAAAACGATTCCTGCGCGCCTTGGCCCGGTTCTGCGTCTCCCTGCTCCGCAGGCATGCGCGGGTGGGCGGCAGAAATAGTCGGCACCCCCCTTTTTCAGCATTGCGGGTCAGGAAGCCTCAGGGATTTCCCAGAACAGCTCTCAGCTTCCCTTACTTCGGGTGGAGGCAGGACTGTGGATTAACTGTCTGGGGTGGCTTTGGCTGCTCTCTGTAGCCTCTGGGTAGCTAGAAATGAAATATAAGGCACCTGGGTGGCCAAGAGCTCAGCCTGTGCCTCCAGAGACAGGCAGAAATCATGGCATTTGCCCTGGGGAGCTGCGGTCAAACCTGGCGGGCTTGGGGGGAGATGAGGGTGTGCACAAGAGCAGCATCTTGGCGCGGATGGAGAAGCACACATGGTACCTCCAAAGGGATGTTCCTTCCCCTTGGCTGGGCCACTGTGCATCGGCGGCCGGAACACCGGCTTTCTGCCGTGCCCCGGGAGTGCTGTAGACACCGTGCCGAAACCCCTGCCTCTCTGGGTGAGGTCAGAGCTGTCTATCCGTGTCACATCCCGGATGGATGAACCTTGGCAGGGTGAGCAGGAGCAGCAGGTGGAGCCACCCGCTCCCAAAGTACCAGCTCCTCATGGTGAAGCCATCCAGGAGATGCGGGAGGTCATGGCACAGTCGTGGGGTTGGTCGGGGCTCTGGTATGTGCCCCAGGGAGAGCGGCAGCCGGTCTCCTGGCCCCGTGGTGCTGTGATGCTAACTTGTTTTTGCCCAGCCTGGGTCTTGGTGAGGTGCCACCGGCCCAACCCGCTCCCCAACCCAGTTAGCACACTTGGGACCTGGGCTAATGGTCGTGAAAGCCATCAGTGAGGATGCAAAGTCCTGCTCTGGGCTCTGAACCTGCCTTCGAGCCTGGCCACCCATCCCTTAAGGTCCTTGCAGGGAAATCCAGACAATGTCTCAAAAGCAGGGAGGGGATGGGGGAGGCAGTCGGTTAAGGGGCCCGGCAGGCTCGGGTGCCCCAAACCTGCCATGGTTTGGCTCTGCAGAGGCTGAGCTCATCTCCACATCCTAACTGCTGGAAGGACAGGGCAGAAGGGTGTGCTTTGGGGGGGAAATGTGGCCCTGTGTCCCTCTTGTTAGGGGCTGTGCGGAGTTACGTGACTCTGGGGGCAGCTGGAATACATCCTCCTGGTCCCCGAGCATCTTCTCCCCTGGCATGGTTTATGGGGAGTGCTGGTGTGGGGAGGTGATGTCCAGGAGAATTATATGTGTGGCCGTGTGGGGCAGGCAGAGGGGAAGGAACGGGGCAAGGAAGGAGAGGAGGGAGACAGATGGAGGCAGAAAGGGAGGGAGGAGGAGAGGGGGTGGCTGGGTGGACTCCACTGCCTGCTCCCCACTCCTGTGCATGATCCGTCCTGAGCTCCCCCTCGTGTTCAGCTGCACGTATGTCTCCAGCGTTCTCCCGATGGTCCAGTCTGAGTTAAAGCAGGGATGTTCGAGCTTGGCTTTGGGCATCCTGCTGGCTGCCGGTGTGCTTTTTCCTGCAACTGATGCACGCCCCCTTTCTCCCCAGTGACAGTGCAGCATCCAAGGTGCCTCCAGCCTTTCCGAATAATCGGGCCAGAGCCAGACGAGCTCCAGCGAGAGCCAGAAATCCATAGTTTTGATTGTGCGAGGAGAGGTGCGTGCCGCAGGCATGTCCCAGTGCTGCTCAGGTGTCTGCCGGGCTCCCTCGAGGGATGCCGGTGTGCTGTGCCACAGCGCGCCGGTGCTGGTGCAGCGCGGGTTCCCTCCGGAAGCCGCCGGGCCGGTCCTCGTCAGCCCCTCGCTGGTCTCGCACAGGGTCGTTTTCTGCTCCATTTTCTCCCGCAGCCTTTGGATCCCTGTCCCCACCCTGCCCTGAGCTCTCCGCTTTCCTTTTTGTCATTGCAGCTGGGATAAAATACAACCGCAGCTGCGATGCGCTGAGACCGCAGCTCCCCTCGGGGACTCTCTGCCCATGTTAGCTGTCCGATCAGGAGACTCCTAGTCCCTGGGAAAATATGCATTTCAGGCGGTGGGGGTGCTGATTTCCAGGCCCATTACTCAAACGCAGCATTCCAGTGGCCGTGCACGTGGCCGAGCCATTTACCGCGCCTCCCCCTCGCTCCGAACTCCCTGCGCCAGGTATAGGCTTCCTGTCAAGCCCAGGAGCCCAAAGCAAAGATTTATTGATAGGCACCCTGACGCCAGCTTGCATTTTAATTCTGTCGCCATCCACCCGCACCGAGAATCACCTCGGTGGCTATGGTGTTATCCTCGCGTCATGTTTCCTGATGAACGCGCCGGGTGAGACGTGGGTTTATGGGGTCCCTACGGGGGACCCTCTTTCCTTTCCCACATCCTTTCCTCCCTGCTCTTCCACAAGGACCAGCAGAGCGGCCGATCCCCGCACGAGGCTGGGAGGGAAGGATGCGGGAATCAGTCCCGCGCATCCCCCGCCGAAGGCAGCAAGCGGGGACTCAGCGAGGAGCTGGAGTCCAAATTACTTTTTGGAGGGCTGGATTTCACGCTGTGAGGAATGGAGAAGCCACGCTTGTCAAGGAGGAGATGCGATGGACTCGGGAGCGTGGTGGTTTATTTTCTGTATCTATTGGAGCGCGGGGGTGTGTATAAATATCGCGGGCGAGCGCCAGACGACACCGGTGTCGCGCTTCGCGTGGGCGCACAGTTTGACCTGGCGCTTTCCGGAGGAAGCGATGTCTATGTATCAGCGAGGCGAGGGGTGGGAGCGATCCCCTCGCTCAGCGTGGCAGACGCTATCTCGGCATAACGGGGGCTAATAATAAAACAAGCCCCAGCCCAAGCAGCTCAGCCGTGACCGTGTCTCCCGTGCTAACTTTGTTATGGAGCAACCTTCTCGCAGGGCAGAGGGGGACCGGCCGTGGAGGAGATGCTCTAGGGATGCTTCCAGCCACGCAGGGACCGGCTCTGTGGGCTCCCGCCCCTGCAAGTGGCCTGAGCCTGTCCCCTGCCTCAGTTTCCCCATCAGTGGCAGTGACATATAGACGTGACGTAAGGCGTAGAGTGCAGCGCAGCGGAGAGGCGCGAAAGGCTCCCGTCATTAATAAGCGCCAAGTGCTTTGATATTTTTAGACGGCCGCGCCACGTGTTGATATAATATTACCGTGCCTCATTTGACTTCTTTTTCGAATGTGAGCCCCCTCTTGATCCCGCTACCTGCGCTAGCAGTTATCTGGCTCTATTTTATCATCTGAATATTTCAATTACATTACTTTAAGGGAAAAAAAAAAAGCCGTCGTCGAAGTTGGAAATGATCACTGTATCACTCCAACTTCCCTCCGTTCCCAGAAGGTTAATTGAAAGGCAGCCATCTTGGTGACGTTTAGACAAATGAGGATAATTATGTGTTCTCTAGCTCTCGGAGAGGTTAATTGCCTAGATGTACGAAGAGTGGAAGAACAAAGAAGGAATAAATCAGAAGCGGGACGATGATCCGATAACGTAATTTGGTAGAGTCACGTACAAGTCCAACGAATAAACCCCCCGATCGCACCGTGTCGTTTGGCTGTGCGGACGCCCCGCGGG
This sequence comes from Pterocles orientalis, assembly GCA_011057875.1. NCBI lineage: Eukaryota > Metazoa > Chordata > Aves > Pterocliformes > Pteroclidae > Pterocles > Pterocles orientalis. The sequence goes on from WKFP01015146.1 coordinate 1,569,862, forward strand.
GTCGCCAGGATCGGGACCCAGTCCTTGTTCACGGTCACAGATGAGGTTGGCGGTAGGAGGAGAAGCCTTTAGGTGGGTCCCACGCGGGGTGGCAGTTGTCACGTCGCGCTGGCGATGGCTTTGTTGTCTGGTGAAGTCAACGGCTCCTTAGTGCCCGTCGGATGGAGCGCCCTGGTGTCCTCCTGGTGGTGAAACAGCCGGTGGGAGGCAGAGGGGTCAGCAGAGGATTTCCTCTGGCACGTCATTAGAGTTTCCCTAATCGCTGGAGAAATTTCTGCTAAGCAGCAATCAGGCTCCGGGGCTGACGGCTCACCCAGGTCCTGTACGGATGGTGCGTTTGGCCAGAGTGCGTCACGGTGTCGGCTGTCAAATAAGGCGTCATCCTCCATCGGCAAATTTTTTCTCTTTCTAGAGGTTTTAAGGGCTGCCCGCAGAGATTTTGCATGTTAAATCTTGTGGCCATGCCTTCCTGACATTTGTACGGATGTCGGAAGATGACTCTGCACCCCTGATGAGCGAGGAGCCGCGAGCCTCCGTCCCTGGCACGCCAGCGAGCGGTGTGTCTGCCGGTCTGTCGGGCCCGTCTAAATGGCAGTTTCATTCTCTGTGTTTGCTCTTGTCGTGTGCATTAAGATCCGTCGAGTTTATCCAGCAGTCCAGCTGTTTTGAAGATAATTACTACAGAGCTCAACCCGATGTGAAATGATCCTCCCGGGCAGGCAGCCAAGAGCCGGAGGCTTATCCTCCAAAGACTGAAACCTCTCCATTACCCTTAAGAGCCGCAGAGATACGAGCGGGCGTCTCACGACAACTATATTTTTGGTGACAATTGATGGGGGGTCGGGAGAAGAGATTCATAGCTATCGGGGAGGGCGGCACAGCCGGACAGACCGACAGAGGGCTAGAGGACCACCTGTTTGTCGTTTTTTTTGGGCCGCCAGCGTGCTTTCCTCTGTTGGAACCGAGGAATGCCCACACAGCCGCGGCTGCTCTCTCCCGGGTTGAAAGCGTCCCCCTTGCTGGGGCAAGACGTTGATGGTTGCCGGTCCCATCGGGACGGCGGATGCGTAGCGGCCGGAACCTTGTTTGGCCATGGTCATGAACTGTGAATGTGCAATGTTTGTTTCTGTCTCTCCTTACCTGGTAAGGACGAGAAAAAAAAATAGGAACAAAGCTGTAGCAAGGGGGAAACCCACCCCAAAAAACCCACCGGCGGTGTAGAGAGCTGTGGGTTCTCGCCGGTTCGGGTCTGCTAGCTCCGCCCGTGATGAACTCGTCATTTCTTCTCCTCCCGTTGATTGAAGAACACTAGAAATCAGCCGGGGCGCAGGTGTTGCATTGTGCGAGATTAGCGCCGATCGAATCCGTACGCGGGGAGCTGATTGAGGCGCAGGGCTCCGCTCACGGTGTTGTACCGCGCGCAGGGGGGGGTTGCAGGATCGTGTCCCTCCATCAGCACTCTCGAATGGTGGCAATGGTGTTGGTGGGTCTACATCGTCAGGTCTTTTCTTCCCCGCTGGGGCATAGGGCAGGGCACTGGCATAAGGTCAAGGGGAATTGGGTTTCCCAGGTGAGAGGACAGTTCTGTGGCCGTGTAGCGATGCCTTGATGGCAAATGCTTCGGCAAGGATGTCCCAGTCCTCTGCCAACCGCAGGATGGCTGCCTGGCCACAAGCAAGTAGGAAATCGGTACCCGGCAGTGTCTGGGAACTGACCTCAGGTAGAGAGTGCAATCATGTGAGTCCGGTTCCAGGCCAGGAGAGATGCCTTCCGGCACATCTTTCGATGCCCGTGGTTTTCCCGGACCGGCTGTCCCCACTCGGCGCCTTCATTTCCATCTCTGGGAGACCAGGCGTGGCCGTCGGCATCGACCGACTCCGATGGTAGCATTTAAGTGCCACCTGCTCTGTAAACATCCCCATTGATTTGCTCTATTCAAAGACCTCCCGCTTGATTTCCTTTGCTGCTGCCTCGTATTTCCTTCTCAAGATTTCTCTGAAGCTAATATCAGCTGTTGGCCCATCGGGGCCGAGGCTGATGCTTGTGACCTTTCCCACCGTGCCAGGGGACCGTCCCGAAGCAAGGCTGCGGCCGGACCGCCGGTCCGTGGGGAGTCGGGGGTTGGCAGGCTGTGGGCAGAGGCTGTAGCCAACCCGACGCGGTCCTGGGGGCAGGGAGCACTGCTGTTTTTTTCCGATCGGCGATGCATTGCACAGCAGATTGCAAGCGATGTGACTTGTGCGGGGCAGGGACAGCAGCCAGGAGCTGTGCGCGGGGCAGGGACGTGCCAGCTGCCTGCAGGAAGGGTTGGGTAGGGCTCGGATCTGGAGTGTGCTGGAAGCAGGGATGTCTTTCCTGGGGGCTGCAGAGGGTTTCTGAGCGGACCCCGAGTCCTCAGGGTATGGATGCTTTGTCGCGTGAGAAATGATGGAGTCCCGGTGGGAAAATCAAGTCAGAGCCAGGAGCAGAGTGTGCCCGAGCGCCCGACCCCGGCATGTCAGCCTTCCCCTGGCCCACGCTGTTGTTGTGCATCCCCTGTGAACAGTGAAAGAAGAGCTTTAGGAATGCCAGGGGAAGCCTAGGTGACTGTACTTTTAGGAGTTGCTAGATGGGGAGTGTTAATTCAGAAAATCCCTTCAGTGGCTCTTGAGGGGGAAGACGTAGTCGGGTACCACTGCTGTTCGCATTGTGCCACGGCTGCAGCAGCGCCCAGGTCTGCGGTTCCCAGGCGGGGGTACAGGCAAGGGGCTGGCCCCTTCAGTGCCAAAGCCAGGCACAGACCCACTCCCTGAGTCAACGCCAGCTTGAGCTTGGCGCCGACTTGGCCCTGGGATCCGAGGTTGCGTCCCCACGGTGGTTGCAGAGGCCCCCCGAAGCGTGGCGTGCACGGTGCGACCCCTTTGGGGGTGCTGCACGACGAGCACTCCATCCGGGCTTCCGACGCCCCGTGCGCGCAGCTCCCGCCTTCCTCATCATCACGTTATTCCTCTGATGTCTGGGAGCTGCCGTCATGGACCAGAACACCATTAAATGATCTGAAATGGAGCAACTCGACAGCGCCTGTCCTCACAGGCTGATTATTGTCGCAGATGGATATTTTATATTTAGCAAGCGCTAATGTATCCAGTTGGGCTGTGATTTTTCATGAGGAGCAGCGTCTATTCCGATGCCGGGCAAGCGGGCGGGCAACCCACCCCCATGGGAGAACCGGTGGAGAGAAAACCTCCCTGAGCAGCCCCCAGCCTGTGGGGAGGGCAGGAGGGTCCCGTCGCCCTTCTGAGGGCTCTGGGGAGGGGCCGGTCGGTGGAGAAGGGTTTGCTGGGGGTCTGGCAAGCAGCACTGGGAGCACTGGGATGGAGTGGGAATGGAGTGGGGATGCACATCCTGCATCCCGGCACAGGATGGATGGCAGAGATGGGAGAAGGGGTGCCGTGGGGGGCTGAGAGAAGAGACCGGGTGGCAGTGGAAGGAATCGGCAATGACGACAAAGTGCCTCCCACCCCCCACTCTGAGAATAAATATCAGGGGTGACAGGGACGGAAACCCAGGCGGCACCGTCCCGCCCTCGGGGAGCCGTGGTGCGAGACCCGCCGTCACGTGCCGCGGATGCCATTGTACCCGCGGCCGGTTGGAGGGCTTACATTGTTGGGAGAGGATTAGAGGAGCCGCGGCATTTTGATAACGTGCTTCTAATTTGCATCTTGAACGAAGCGGGAGCCGGGCCAGCTTCTGTTCTTTTGTGTTTACCTCTGAGGAAGTGTGTTTATTTCCGATGATTACAAATAAATCTCCTCTGCCTGTGCTCCAGCCGCCCGGAATAAAAGGCATTCGGAGCCTGTTCACTCCGCAGCCGGGGCACGGAGCAGAACAGAAGGAGAAATCCCCTTAGGAGCCCCCGGCAAGCGCAAGCAACAATGTCTGCTCCAGGAAAAGGGTGCCGGGGCGTTGGCTCTGCCCCTGGGAGGGGTACTTTCAGTCAGTGGCTGCGCTGGGTGAAGTACCCCCCTGTTGCTGCCGAGGGGCTTCGCTCCCGATCGGGGTGAGCTATTTTATCTGCTGGAATCTGGGTCAGCCAGCGAGTTTGCGTCTTGTCTTGGCATCTCCATTTGTCATCTGCATGAGGCGCGTTGCCTATAGGAGCGAAGCACGAGTTGGGGTTGAAGGGCGGTAGAAGTATGTAGAAGTAGGACGGTTTTGGCTCCGCTAAGGCAGCGTGAGGGGTTTGGGTTGATCCAAAGATGAGCTTCTCCTCCCAGTCTCTCGGCTCAGCCAAGGACCGGCGGTCACAGCTTTGCCAGCAGCCCTGCCGGGCTGATGGGCTCTTCGGTCGCGAACCGGTTGGGTGGACCGCCCGGGATGCATGTCAAAGTGTTGGGGTCCCGAGATCCCATCCCTCAGGACGCTGTATGACCACAGACAGGGGGTTGCAAGGCTCCCTTTATTCCTCAGAGTCTTGGCGTGACAGGTCTCTCTCCAAACTGGTGCCAGGACACTTGAGCCATCCCTCGGTGTGAGATTTCCCTTGCCGCAGGGCGGATTTTCAGGGCAGCCAACGCTCCTTGTGCTCGGCCACGTCAACAGCACCGGAAATGGGTGTGATGCGGACAGGGAAAGGGAGGCAGGGAGGAAGGCAGTGAGCGTCTTATCGTGTCCCATGCGTAGGAGAAGCGCTGTCAGGGTGGTGGATGGGACCAAGCAGGAGCCGGCTGCGAGAGTGACACAGGGGTCTCTACTAATAGGTCCGGGGGGAGGGAGATGGTCATGGCGTGTCGCTGAACACAGCGAGCGTGCCGGCGGAGTTATCTGTATTGTGGACACTAAGTGAAATAAGTCATTGGCAAACCTCAAAATTTGCATGTAAGGATGAGGAATAGGGGCAATTAGAGGGGCAGCAGAGCAGCGCTGCCACCTCCGTCTCTCTCCCTCAAGTGTCTTTTTGCACGGCCGCATCCAGGTTCATCACCTGAGAGGAGACTTCTCTCAGAGTGAGCGATGGGGGTCCAGAGCTCGGGCCAAGGCCACCCTTCGAGGCTCCCCAGCAAGCTGCTCTGGCCAAGAGAGGTGGAAGTGGGGGGCAGGCCAAGGGCTGTGGAGGGTGAAATATCTCTGTGTGAAGGCTGCCAGCCTCTAAATGGGATGCAGATGTGCAGGAGCAGAGGGGTCGGGTCCTGCTGCAGCACGAAGGGCCCCGAGGGGCAGCCACGACGAGTGGGTGCCGGGGGCTCGGGTGGGATGAACAGTGTCGGTCCTGCGATCAGCCCCCCACCCCACCGATGGGTTTTTTGATGGGTGAACTGTGGACCCAGGATGGGGTTATCTGTCACCTGTCTGGCAGGTGCTTTAGGGTCTCGTGTCCCTTTTGGACTTGTAGGGCAGGGTTTGGTCTGGAGATGGATATGGCGCCTTGAGAAGACTGGTCCTGGGGCTTTGTCTTTGTTCCTAATTAGATCCCTTTGAGGGAAAAATCTCCTGGCCCGTGTTGGTATGCAGCTTTGTCAGAGCTTGTCCGCTTTATCTAAACACTTTGCACAAGTCTCTTTACCTGTTTGCTTACTGGAGACATTATCCTAATCCTGGTCAAATGCAAAGAGGGGGGAGAGACACTGCAGCAGGTGAGGGAGCGCCGGTAGCGGCTGATGGAGGTGGCTTTCCCAGGCTGCTAGCAAAGGCGGCGGGGCATCCTCACCTGGGGGCGTAGGTCGATATTTTGCCCTGGAAGGCCAGGGCGAGGGAAAACTCACGGTGGGAAGGTGAGGTTGCGCAAGAAGGCACCTCCCCTCCCGAGACGCCCCGCGGCACTACGCGCTTCTCGTCCCCGTCGCTCTGAACCTTGCTTGCCGCGCGTCAGCCCTAATGAGGGGACCCAAGAGGACCTCGCGGGGCTGTAGTCTGGGTATTTATATGAGCGCAGACATGCAAGTTGTCTGTTTTACATATCGCTGCCCTGATTTCGCAGCGCACGCAATGAATAATTTACAGAGGTGCCGTGTAAGTATCTCTTTATTATTCATTATAATGAAGTGAGGCAGTGGTAATAGTCCACTAGACCGGAATCCCCCGGGGCCAAACTTCACTGCGCCGCACCTACCTCTCCCCCAGTTCATTCGAATGAAGGGAGGGCTCGGCTTCTCGACAGGGACGACGCCGGCATAAGGCCACCTCGAAGTGGCGTTGCGGAGCTGGCGCCGCTGCCGGCACGGGGTCGTTTCCAATGCCCGGTCAGGCTCTCGGCATGCCGGCGGCGCCATGGCGGGAGTGGAGGGCGATCCGTCTTTCTTGGTGTCTGTACGCCCTGCGTCTGGTGGAGATGTATAGCTCCGGCAAGGGGAAAATTACTGGTTGGTTGGCGAATATACGGCCGGTTCCTCGGAACCGAGCGCCCAGGGGACCCCTCCAGCACACCAGCCATCGCCCCTTCCCCCTGCCTGATTAATAATCGCGATCGAGGTGTTGCTGTGCGATCTCAACCAGGGAGGCATATATCACCCCAAAAGCAGGAGAGGTGGCGTGGCAGGGAAGGGGAGGGGGACAGCCTGCCAGCCTATCTGTGAATGTGAGGCTTGCAGAAAGGGTCTAGCGTTAGTGTCTCGATGGACCGTAGGGGCCTTTTCCCTAAGATCTCGGCCGTGCCAAGCGGCCGCAGCATTGCCGGCAGCAGCGAGAGCTCGCTTCTAGCTTCCCCTCCCTGCTTTGATTTAATGTGGAGAGAGAGAGGTCCCTGACTGAGGCCCTTGGATGGTGAAGGCAAAGCTCCCGAGAAATGCCGGGATCCCAATGGAGCCAAATGATGGTGGGATTGGGTGTAGGTGCTGTGGCAGCAGTGAAGTCCAGATGGAAATAGATGGAGAGAAATCTGTTAAATGGCATGAAAAAGCCCAGCTCCATAATATATCTTTTCCTCCCCTCCCAGCCCCTCTGTGGTCTTAAGTCAGAGCTGCGGAGCGAAGCTCCAGAGCCGCGGCACATCCCGGAGCGGGGAGAGCGGCAGCCAGGCAGGAGATAAAGGATGGCCATAACTGCGCCGTGTTTAGAAGGGACCTGTAGGATTTTCAGCTTCTGATCCCAGTGTTCCCTTCTCTTCCCGGTGTACCGGCAGTGCTGTCTCTGTCTGTTTCTCTTCCACCGTTCTCTCCACGCCTGTGCGGTGGTCCCTTGTCCCCGGCAGTGGGCGCGTAGATCGCCCCGGGGCCGGCCAGAGGGCTGTGCTGACAAGCTGAGCTGTCAGCAAATCCTACAGCTTCATCTGCAATAGCGCACATGCAGAGAGGGCGAGGAGGGAGCATGGAAAGTCTGCGCAGCCCACAGAGGTTGAATGTAATGTGGTTTTTGTTTGCTGGCCCGTGTTGGTGACCTCTGTTTTTTTTTTCTACTATTTTGCAGGTGTACCGTGGATGACCGGGTGACGCGGGTGGCGTGGTTGAACCGCAGCACCATCCTGTACGCCGGCAACGACAAGTGGTCGATAGACAACCGCGTGGTCATCCTCTCCAACACCAAGACCCAGTACAGCATCAAGATCCACAACGTGGACATCTATGACGAGGGCCCCTACACCTGCTCGGTGCAGACAGACAATCACCCCAAGACTTCGCGCGTCCACCTCATCGTGCAAGGTAGGTCTTTCCGTGCAGCGTGCGCATGCGGAACAGACCTGTGGTTGGACCAAAGGCTGTCTGTAGGTAGGAAGGGTTCGGAGGCTCTCTCGGTGATGAATATGTAGGGATGAGGCGAACAGCTGTCCCTTCGGGCTGTGACCGGGGTGGGCACAGAGGAATGGGCGATTCCTTGCCACTCCAGGGAGGAGATGGATCTGTGTCCTCTTGGCCTTGCTGTGTTGTATGGTCCTAGCACGGGCCCGAGGACAACTGAGAACAGGAATGGGAGCCCGTGTCGTATTCCTCCTGCCCCTTTGCCTGTCTTAGTTTTGAAAGTGACCCATCCTTGCTTCTCGGGACCCACCTGCGTCGGGGTCAGGTGGCTGCACAGGGGAATCCCTCGTAAGGTGCCCGGGCAAGAATCTGACGTCGCTTCGGGAGAGCTGAAAACGGAGTGCCGCTAGGCACGGCGGAGCAGGGACCTCCTCTGGCAGAGAGGGCAGAGCATGCAAGCATATCGGTGACACCACAGGGCTCAGAAGGATTTTTGGGGCTGCATAGGCATGTATGTCGGCGTTGTGGATGCCATAGGGTTCCCAAGCGGTCTTCCTGAGGCTCTGTCAAGGGGGGTGTCCGAGCACTAGCCTGCCCGAGATGCCTGTAGCAGACCGGCGGAAGCCGCCTCCGGAATCTTGCCGCTTGGCACCGGCCACCGGCTTTTGTCCTGTCTCTAGATTAATTTTTCAGCGTTAGTGTTCGTTCAGGTGAGATAAAGATAATGAAAGTTTCCTAATCCTCCTAAAGAAGATTTATTGGGCCGAGTAGAAAGCTCTCGGACTACAATGAAGCGTGTATAAAACCAGGACCTAATCTGTCCTTTAATTTTGAGCGGCCGATGGGTATTGATTTTGCAATGAGCCCATCTGAGCAATTTCTCGGCCCCGACACGTCTGCGAGAAGCCCCCGACACAGCTCTGCGTGTATGTATGTATGCTTCTTCGGAGGAGGTAGGCTAGGATTGCGGCCAGCCATCCGAGCGACGCTCCCACCTGGTCTCAGCGGGAGTGTGTCCCAGGGCCCCGCGCCGGGCACCGCTCGGCCGGGGAAGAGGAGCGCGGCGGACCGCGGGGAGCATCCCCTCCATCCCCCTTTGGGGGGGTTCTCCCTCTTTCCCTTTTTGAGGTGCGTAGGAGCTGTGTGTAGGTGGAGTTCCAGGTATTTATCCTGAGTGCTTTGTAATGGTGCTAATCCATTCCGTCAACACCGGCGAGGTATCCGAGCGTCCCACCTCATGGAAAGAGGCCAACTGGCAGCGGCGGTGTGCGCCCGCTCCCCTCTCCCCTTTTTTGGAGAAGGGCTGTGACACAGGCCCTCAGCAGGACCGGGCAGGCGCAGGTGTGTTAACGGTAGTGAAGGTGCCTGAGTGCAAGGGAAGAGCCAGGTTCCTAGCAGGGCGCCCCAAGGCAGATGACGATGGTGAGAAAAAGAGATGGTGTGTAGTAACTGTGATGGGAAACGTGTAGTACCAAATGTGGGCCCAGGTGCCCAGTGCTTTGGGGGGCCGGCTGGACAGGTGGGATGGAACAGACACCTGGGATGGAGGATTGGCCGGAAGGGCGAGGGCGGTTCCCGGGGCTCGAGGTGCATCTCTGGCAGGAAGGGAAAGCCGTGGAGAGAGGCGGCAACCCGAGCAATGACGTGGATGCAGAAAAGCATCCGGCCTCTGAAGAGCGGGAGGTCGCAAAGGGGAGCCAGGAAAGAGTAATGAAAGAGCGAGGGTGAGGAGAAGGGGACGGTCAGCACAGAGGAGGAGCCTGCCGTGTGGGAAGAGAATGGCTCCCGCTACGAAGGCAGGGATGTCCGCTGTCCTCCTAGGGGCTGTCAGGAAGCACTAAGTAGCAATCCGATGGGAGTAGGGAGGAGGGACGGGACCGGGAGCACAGAGGCACCGTCCCAGGGCTCGAGATGTCGCACAACAGGCACCGAGGCGCCGCCGGGACCAGAGAGGTCAGGTTCGGCCGCAGGGCTCGGGAGAGGACGGCGCGAAAGCCAGGCGGCAGGTGATTCATTAGCACAAAAAGGGAAAACGGGCACGCGTGGGGAGAACCAGAGAAGTTATTTCCCCATCCTATAGCTGAGCCGAAAGCACCTATTAGCGTGCGCACAAATCGCTCCCAGGGAAGCACTCTCGCTTCCTAATTGTTCATAAATTTTCTGACAGGTGGTTAACACAGTAAGTAAGTGTCTCACTCGGAGTGTTGCCTTTATTGCCTTTTCTCTCTCGGAGTGAACACCTGGAGACAAAGGGCACACGGCGTGCGGCAGGGAGATGCCGCTCGGCCCGGGGCGCTCGGAGCTCTCGTTTCGTTTTGGCGACGTCGCGGTAGCGGTCCCTGGCCGGGACGGTTTTCGCCTCCGGCGAGACCATGGCCTCCGCGCCTCGTGTGTTCCTCGGCCGGCGAGGCGAATGGGTTTGCTGGAGTTGAGGTCGGGTCTCACGGGAGGAGGACAAAGGATGGGTACCCACCTGCTGTTCCTGGGCTCAGAAGGCATCCATCTGTAGGGCTGTCGTGCTTGGTGAGCGTGTCGACTCTCCTGGAGGGAGCCGTGAGCCCCTGCCGGCTCGTAAGGTCATTTCGGAGCAGCTTAGAACAGGTGGCGTTGCCGGTGGGAGCGCCCGGCACGCCGTTCTTCCGGACTGAGAGGCTCCCGTGGGTCAGGAGGTGGCACAAGCCGACTGGGAGGTGCCTGCCTTTGTGTGGTGGCATGCTTGCCCACAAGCAGGAGTGCGGCATGCCAGGATGTAGGTCTGGTATGGCTCTGAAAAATAGAGAATGCCAGCCCAAAGTGTGGGCTTGCGTTTGCTGGAATAGCGTGCCAAGCATTGCTCCTCAGGTTGCACGACGTGTTGCACAGGGGGTCCTCCCAGAGAAGCTCCTGGGAGGGCTGTGGGCAGGAAGAGAGT
>WKFP01015146.1:1598505-1633102 GCA_011057875.1 Pterocles orientalis
TACACGCACATATATATATATATATAAAAAAATATAAAACTGGCCTATATGGATCTCCCTCCATCCCTCAGTTCGCTTTATTCTGTCGCAAAAGGGCCGGGGCCGCGTGGCAAAAGGTGATGGAGAGGGGCCCGCTCCGCCCTTCGTCTCCGGCGTGGCGGCGACCCGACGGCGGACGAGCGAGCAGGCGGAGGGATGCGTGGACCGAGACACTCGTCTCGTTGAGGACCGATTACACACCTAACTCCATATACAGCATGCAGTAATGGCAGCGGAAGGACCCTGCTGGGCACCGTGGCTCGAACGCTAACAAAAACAAAAAAAAAATTATATATATATATGTATATTTATATATACTGTATATATATATATCCCATAAAAAGATTTGCATCTCCCTCCGCCTCGACACACGGCGAGCGTCGCCCGTGCCCTGGGCGGAAACTGTTCGGATGACCGCTTCTCGGGTCGCTTTCGGGGGGTTCGGCGCCGGACTCCTCCTCCCGGTCGGAGCGGGCTCGCCGACCTCCTCGGCCGGGTGCCTCCTTGAGGGCGTGGCTCTTGGCGAGCCCACTTCCACCCTCTCCTGGCTGGAGTTACTTCTTCCATCGTGTAAATTTTTTTGCTCCTCTTTTTTTGCATTTCTGTTGTTTAGGAACTAAGAGTTCTAAGAAGGCTCCTCTCCGAAAATATAATTAATAACATTAACCATGACTCAGAATCCCTACACATTCACAATGTCCACGGGTGGTGCGATGAACGCGGGGCTCGACGCCGGTCTCCTTCCTCGCTCTCGGTGCGTGGTGGCGTGGAAACTGTTGAAGATCAATATAACTATACATATATATATATATGTATAAGTGGAGATATATGTATATATTCTGGAACACAAATGGCAGCACGGTCCGTGAGAAGACGGGGACATCTCGGCAACGAAGCAAACCGGCGCGTCCGGGCGGAGGGGGCCCCGCGGGAGGGAGCGGGACGGGCGAGGGGACCGTGGAGGGCGGAGCGCCGTGCCCGATCGCCGCGCCTCTCTTCTGTGCTGGCCTGTGGCGGAGAACGGTGACGACGGGGCAAAAAGGGCTGGGAGAAACAATATTTAGGGGGAAAAGTAAAAGACTCCGTTGTGTTGCCTCTTCAGCAGGAAGCCTTGGATTTTTTGATTGATCTCTCCTCTCTCTCCTTTCCAAAATCCCATTGCATCTTTAGAGTGTGTTCTTTCCTCTCTCTCCCCCTTCCCCGGGTGGCCTGGCCGGATACTCTCTCAATTCGTATGATTATTTTCGAAAACGGTGAACACTTCTTCATCCTCTGCATTCTGCTCGCGCTCGCTGACCGTGGTCGTCGCCGCCGCTACGCCGCGGGCCGGCGCTTGGGTCAAAACTGGCGGGCGAGGTGGGCGAGCGAGAGGACCAGCAGCCACGCGCTGCCGCCTCGCCGCCACGCGCCGTTGTTCCCGTCGTGCACAGCGCCGGGGCCTGCGGGAAGGGAGAGAAACACCCACGTGGTTAGCCACAAAGTCCACAAAAACCATTAAACCCAAAATATACTTTCTAAACACCTCAACCACACCATTTGGGGCTCCAGAGCTATTACATGTGGTCACTTGCCCCGCACAACAGCTCTGCCGGTGCCCTTATCTGCCCATGCTGTCCTCAAGGGCGCGGCGCCAGCCATTCCCGTCCCCGCAAACCCCCGTCTTGGAACTAGACCGCCCACAGTCCCACTTGGGCACCAAGGCCCCATCCCAAGTCCATCCACAGCTGATTGCCCCCAGTCAACCATATCCAACACCCTCCACCTCTCCCCCAACCTTCCTCCAAGTTTTCATCCACCCAGGGAGGGGAGGTGCTGATAGCTTTCGTTCAACACTGCCCATGCTCTGCCGGCCCCACCAAGACCAGTGCTGGGGCGACCCCCGCCCACATTACTCTCCACATGTCTCGCCTGGAGTGATCGGGGGAATAACTTCCCACCCAACTGGCCGAGACCCTGGCGGCAGCAATACGTGCGGCATTACGCGGGTTGCGGCCCACACCGCGCTCTGCCCGCTGCTCCTGACTGTCTCAAAAATAATAAGGTGGGATCAAGAGGGTGGGGAGAAAGAGCAGAGTCCTTAAGATGAGGGGAAGCCCCTGCCAGGGGTCAGAAGCACTAAGCTCACTGTGGGAAAAAGCACAGAAGGCACCTGACCAAGTGGCTTTCACCACCACTCACCAAAACATGGGCCCTGGGAAACAGTCAGGTTGAGGACACATCGGAATGGCAGCTGGGCTGGCACTTGGCCCATAAGATCCAATCAACCCATTCTGCCAAAACCCCGAGACACATCCCCTCGCTCCACAGCCCAACGGGACCCCAGAGGACCGTGAACCTTTCGATCTCCCACCAGCAGTACTCTTCCAACACACTCCCTGACACCTCGATACGCTTCCCACTCAGCCCCAAATCCCAGCATGGCCAGGAAGCCGTGCGGAAGGGAAGATCTGGAGACGCAATGGTCTCCACACTGCCTCCGTCACCTGACATCTAGACATCATCCCACGGGGCTGACCACCCAACACACTGCCAAAACCACCGGGCTACGGGGCCCCAGAATATAGACTGACACCAAGCCCGCTGGCCTGTCAATACCAATGGGGCGGTAGAGTGCCGGCTACCCTGGCCACGAGTAACGCTGGGAAGAGAACATGACGCTTCTCTACCCCTACTGCATCCTCAACATAGGGCTGTAGAGGCATCCCAGAGGAGGACAGACCCTTCTACATAGCAACATGGGGAGCTCAGACCACCACAACCTCCCAGTTTTCCCCCCAGCAAATAGGGGGAGAGGACGGGGATGATAGGGAGGGAGCATGGGAGCAGGAGACAGGGCATGCAGAGGGGGCAGACCACCACAAGACAGATGCTGTATGCTGGTGGGGAAGAAGGAAGGGAGAGGAGCCAGACTACAGTGAGAAAGCCCTAATTCATTGCTAGACTAACGAGAGCAGCAGGGTGGGAGGTCTGCTTAGTGGGGGGTGTGGCTCCCACCAGGACAAGTCGAGGTGGTAGCCAGAGGGACCTGCGGGAAACAGGAGCAAGGAGAGCACTGGGGTTGCAGGGGTCCCCAATTTACTGACCTTTCCAGGGTGTCAGGGCGGTAGTTGTCTCTTCTAAAAATTAAAGAACAAGGGAGAGTTAGGGCACAAGGGCAACGGCAGGCACAGGCTCGAGATGCTTTGCTCAGCCCGCCCGTGAGCTGAGGCTGCGGGAAAACTAGTGGATGGGGCGGCAGGTGTGATGCTGCTACCCAAATCATGCCCGCATCCTCTGGGGCCTTGGTCCCCCAGGTCAGGAGGAGCACTACATGAACTGAACCGCCTGCGGGACCCCGGACCTGCGGGGGGGGCCCTGGCAAAGTCTGTGGTTGCACCTCAAGAAAAAAGCAAAGGGTACGGGCAGCCCTTTGGATAATTGTGGGGGTTCGGCTCTCCCCCGCTCACCTCCTGGTCCCCTCTGACACAAGGTCAGTGCCCACTCCTCTCTACGGCCCTGCAACATCCCAACTGGATTTATCGCCCAACACGAGCCTCTGGAAAGCGATGTGGACCGCAGGGTCGGGGAGAAACTGAGGGCTGCTTTTTTCCCCCCAAACACCTCAAAAAACTCTGATGTCACTGAGCACTCCGTTACATCGTGGATGCCACCGCAAGAGCTGCTGAATGGGGTGGCAGGGCTATTAAAACAAGTCCTAGATGTTAAATACAGCACTAGTTGACCTCCCTGAAAAATGACATTAAAATACATATTAATCCCTGAACGCTGCCTCAGCCTTTGTCGCCCTGCCCCGGAACGGCTCGCCTCGCGGGACCCCCTGGGATTAGGCTTTGACTTGCGGGGCTGGTGGGTGGGGAACACCACAACGCTATCTCGGCCTCATAAAATGGGGATATGAGCAACATCGGTCCCCGAGAACCTCAAAGGAGAGACATTCTGGTGACACAGGTAGCACGGGCATTGCTCACCATTTCCCTCTCCTCTCTCGTTAGGAAAAATAAAGACACATTAATCACCAGACCTAGGGATCCACTCGCTTAGGGACCGAAAGCCTCAGCCCTGGGATGCTCAAAAGCAGCACATGGCGCCGACTGCCTTGCTGCTAATTATGGGGGTCATTCCCCATGGTGCCCGGGAGCCCAACGCTGGGAGACTGGGGACCCCCTCCCGTCCCTGTCCCCTGCCTCAGGGCAGTTGGGGGAAGCGTCACCCCCCAAGGGGACTCAATTATAAATTACTTAAAAGATCAATAAATCTATGAGGCTGTAGGGAAATCCCAGCCGGTCCAAGGACTCAGATTTCCTTCCACAACGGGAGTCACAGTTGGACCAGCCCAGCTAAGGGGGATCATGACATAGGCTTAGACTTTGTCAGGATGCTTTGCGTCCTGCCCCACACGGCCATGAGAGCACAAGTCACCCACAACTTGTGGGGATGGGAGCTGACATAGTTCCTACACGACACTAGTGATGCCTTGAAGGGCAGGTAAAGATGTCCACATTCTCCATGTACACCACAGAGTCGCCTGAACTGCCCCACCGAGGGACCTGGGAAAGAGAAAGGCTTGTCTCCCCACTCCGCTCCCCTCCAGACATACATGAGGTGAGGGCAAGACAAGGCAGAGAACTCAGGGACACAATGCTGGGCAACACAGGGCCCTGCGAGCCACGCGGCACACGCTGCTTGAGCTCGTGCCCTCAGGAAGAACACATAAAAAAACCCAGTACATTACGATAGATTATTTACAACTTGGCTAAGACGCCAGCACAGGAGTTGCCCAGCATGACCGAGGTGCCTGGGGTGATGGCGGCTGGTTGCCAATACATCGACCCCTCCAGGGAGAACAGAACTATCCAAGAGGAAAAAAGGGTGGGCTGCTGGGAGGTCAGGGGGACACGACACACTGTGTGGCCATTGTGCGAGGGTGACACTCATCACTAAAGCACCTATGGAGCCCCTGCCGAGCTGGTCTCTGTGCCCGCTTGCACCAAACTGATACGCTTTCCCACGCACATACACCACAACAGAGGACAAACAGGTGTTGCCTTCTGCAGATACACAAGAGGACAGCACCCAAGAGACACTATTTCTAGGGACACCCTGCCTCCTACCCCTCAACACATCCTTCCTTTAACCAGGTTTCCCTTCCGCTTCTTGCCATCGTCATGCACCTACAAGCCGCACTAGCCCCCTAGCTAGACCCCCTTCGGAGGTCCCGAAGTCCTATTTCTCCGAGCTGGTTGTAGAGTGAGGACCACCTGCCCGATGTGCCAGGGTGGGACTGCTGGCGGGAAAATGGGTGGCGGGGAGGAGGACAACATTGGGGTGATATTGGGAGAGGATGGAGGTCCCCAAGCCCCATTTCTCCTAGCTGGTTATAGAGTGAGGACCACCTGCCCCCTATCCCTGGCAGGGTAATGCCCCTGTGGCAGCAGCCAACAATGAGGTTTACCATCCAGCTCTCTGAGGGGGTCCATGGTGCACCCTAAGCACCTCTCCATGGGGGCATATGTGGGACCCCAGTCAGGAGCTAGCTTTGGAAACTTTCCTGTTTCCCTGCACTCATTACAGCCTCCAACCCACACGTTGGGGTAGAACAGACCAGCGGCAAGTGCACCTCTCCCCCAGAAGACAAAACCAGACCTGTCCCGTGTCAGTTGTCTCGCGGTTACGCCGTTGCCCCCTCCCCAGTACTCACCGTATAGGATCATGCTGGCGTTGGTGTTCCCTAGCTGGTTGGAGGCTACGCAGGTGTAGTTGCCGTAGTCCTGCTCGGAAACGTTGAAGAAAGTCAGTCTGGAGAAGAAGGCTTTGTTCTCCACTTTCACGCCTTTCTGCCCTTCGGCCAGCCTGCGAGGAAGGCACAAAGGGACAGGGTCATGGGGATGGCACTGGGATGAGACCTGCCCGCTGTTTCCCATGAACCGCTATCCCCTGGTCCTGCCTGAGAGCAGGGACATCGAGCTTGGGGGAAAGATGAGGCATTAGGAGGGAGAGGAGAAGGCACTGGGAGAGTTAAGGGAGACGGATGCCTCTCTGCTGGGCCTTATCCCTTAGCTGCCAGCCCACACCATCCCCATGCTGTCCAGACCCGTCCTTGTGGATGCAGTCCCTGGCTTTAGGGCTTGCCGAATGCCATGCAGAGGGAGGGATGCTCGCACACCCAAGGAGGGGTACCTGGCAAAGGCTCCCTCCCACCCAGCAGAAGAGAGCAGCTTCCCTCACTCCTCAGCCTCCAGGGCTCCTGGGTCCTCCTGGCTCTGCCGGATCCCTTCTCACACCTTCCCCTCCCCTGACCCCCACCTGCACCCTTCACCACATAGCAGCAAGCTACTTGTCAGCCAGCAACAATTCCAAAGCATGAACCACGTGCCTCCACTTCCCTGCTGTCCCCTTCCCGTTCCCCTCCAGCGGCTCTTTGATTTGCTAATTCCTCCCGGGAGGTGCCACATCCCCATCATCTGCCGGGCTCCCCGACGGCCGCCGCTTTGTGGGCCCTCGCAATCTGACCTACTTCTCAGCCCGGACTTTGATCTGCCGCGTCGGCATCTGCCGCTTGGTATGCTCCGCCTGCTCCTTTCCTCCCAAAACCAACTAGGCGCCAGCCCCAGCCTCCCCTCCAGCTTCTGCGGCATCTCCCAGTCCGCTCCCCGGGCTCTTACCGCTTGTCATCTTTGTACCACTGGAAGTCGGCGGAGGGGACGGCGGAGGCTTCGCACAGCAGGATGCCCTTCTGCCCCACCGGCACCCCGGTGCTCTTCGCGTCCGAGATGTACGGCGGGTCTGCAGGGAAGAGGGGAGGCTTGGGTTACTGCCCGGCAGCCCCCAGAACATCCCATCCCCTCCCCTTGCTCCACAAGCTCCCTTTTCTTGCCCCACTTTTAGGAAGCAGTCTGATTTAGATTCCAGGTGTGACCCTGTGCCCATCCCGTGCGGCTGAAGGGATGCCCACAGAGGAGTTTAGGAGGGTGTTCACCTCTGGCTGAGCAGAAAACATGCTGCTTTCGGCCTCGCTCTCTTTTCTCTCACACATTTTTTTCTAAAGGAAAAAATTCCTATTTACTGCTCACTTCTCTCCTCTCCCTGGAGGTTATCGGCACAGCATCTCACCATGGGCAGAAAACCCAGGTTGATGAAGACAGCTGAGGAGGAGGTGGTGGCAAAAAATAGAGCTCCAAAAGAAATGGCAAAAGGGGCAAAACACCACCTGCTCCAAAAACTGCCACTGCCTGTCTTGGCTCTGGGACCCGCAGGATGGGTTCCTCCTGCTTCCCGGTGCCAACATCCCATCCCCTCGTGGGGTGGCACACGGACCCGCTCCCGCCCCGGGCCCCGATGGCCCCCGGGGTACTCACAGTTGACGGTGACTTTGACTCGCTGGACGACGGGTGCTGCCACGTCGTTGGAGGCGCTGCACTCGTACTCGCCCGACTGCTCCCGCGTGATGCCCGTGATCTCCAGGTACTCGTCCTCGCTCACGAAGCCCACAGCTGCAGGGACAGAGGGAGGGGACCGTCAGTGATGGGGAGGTGCTGCACCTCTGCGGTGGCCCCGGCCCTGCCCAGAGCATCGGTGGCTGGAGATGATGTCCCCAGCAGGCACAGGGTGGGCCAAGTGGTCCTGGCCACACCTGCGCCCTGCTAGAATGACCTGAAATTGTCTCTCCTTGCCATCAAAGCATCCCACCCCAGCCGTGACAGTCTCTGTGGTGACAGAGATTACAGTTTTACAACAAATGCAAAAGTTAAATAAAGAAACCCAACTATTATGACATGTCCACTGACCACCCCAGAAAAATGCCACTTGCCCCTGAATGAACCCCGTAGGAACCTGACCACGGAAAACATCTCCTTTCCTTTCCATCTCCCCATCACATCTTCTGCAGCGAGGTGCTGTCATCGCTGGCCGAAGCACCTCCCAGACCAGTGTCACACTTAATGTTCCTATAAATTTCCACCGGTAGTCCTGGGTACATATGTGTGGCAATCGGTGTCATATTTTCATTACGCTTGCCCTACACCAGCTGCAATTAATAATAGCTCGAATTACCAGTGTAATTTATAAATTAACATTGCTGCCGCATTAGGAAATAAATTAGCTCTGGACAGCTGTTTCGGGGAGTGAGTGCCAATGGCACCGAGACCCGGTGCAGGTCCCTGGTCCCCGGGGGATGTGGCGATCCCACCTCCGCCCTCACTTCCCGCCTGCCATCCTCTCTGTGCTGGCGTGACCCCGTGGGCAACTGCTCGCCACGCTTGACCGCCCAACTGTATGCATCTTGCTCCTAACAAATACATGCAAAAAATACTCGTGGGAGGATCCCGTCAGGGCACGCACCGTCAGCATCCTGCCAGCCGATGCTTTCAGAGCATCTCTTCCCGCGGCACATAAATAGCCAGCGCGGTCACACTCACAGCCCCCTCCAGAGCACGTGTACGTGGGGGTCTGCACGTGGGGTCCTGTGCCGGCACCGATGCCATTTCTGCTAAATCCACACACATCCAGCCACAAAACCGAGGACCCTGTGCACATAGGTGTGTGCATCCCGCTATCCCGGATGGACCTGTCTGGGAAGGCAGCCCTGCAAGCTCTGGAAAGTGTCACGGCGAGCTCTCCCGTGCCACCTGACATCCCCCCGCACCAAAATTCCCACCCGAAACCGCTGAGCTCATCACGACTTAGTGTGAGCAAAAGGCAAGATGTGAAGGCACCACCCCAAAACCAATATCCTGTGGAGACACACAAATTGCAGCGTTCCATCCAGCAGCCCTGCAGCACTGTGCGCTGCAAAAACAAGGAGAGAGGAGAAAAAAACCCATCCCTTTGATGGCTGACCTAGAATCGGCTCCTCTGTAGCACAGCGCTGCCTGCTGATAGAATAACGACACAGCCAGTGGCCGACAGATGCTCCGTGCGCAAATCTGACTCGTGCACAGGCTCCGACAGCACTTCGCTTCCTACCGAACCAAAGTCTCTTCCCCAGGCTGGCTCGCACGCGGTGAGAATTGGCTCTCACCGTGGCTGAGCTCTGGTGCGCATCCCCGGTTTGATGTGGGAGCAAAGCGGCTCGAGTGCATTTCATCACCCCGCCAAAGGCTGCATTACAGCCACAGCAAGGGTCAGCTTTCCACCTGGAAAAGCTCAAGAAGTTGGGAGATGAAGGCTTCCTCTGCACTTGTGTGGCGCTGAAGTCTGCGATGAGTGCAGGGTCATCAGCCGACAGAGAGGCAGACTGTGAAAAGTTCAGGGATTGAGGGGCTGGCGTGCTTAACATTGGCACCCATGGGATTTGCAAGAAAACTGGGTCCATAAAGCCGCTTCGCCGCTAGGTCGTGCCGGCGCCCGTGTCGGCCGAGGACCGAGAGTAATTGCCGAACTGCTCGGCTCCCTGCCCTCTGCCGTTTTGCCTATTTATAATGGGAAGTCTGGCTGATCGTTGGACAAATCTCATTCATTAGTGACTGCCACCAACAGAAAAACAAATAGATGGGACTGAGGGAGCAGGGCTGGGGTTAGGCAAACGCAGTCTACAAGTGCAGACCTCACTTGATCGAAAGCAACAGGGTGCCCATGTCACCGTGGCCGCTGGGGTCCCTCGGGGCTGCCAGGGCACAGAGGGGACATTTATCTGCTCGCTGGGTTGCACAGGCACACCAAGGCTGCTGTGGGTTTGCTCCTCTTGCCCAAGGCAGCTGCTGCTGCGGTCCCTGCCTCCGAAAGCACCCGGAGCTCGGGGATGCTCAGGACAGGGCTGGCCCGTGGCCCTGCAGCTCCAGGAGCTCCCCCTGGCCCGGCTCCGCCTGGATGGATGGTGGGAACTTTTCAGGGCTGGCTCTGCTCAAGCACAATTAGGAGCTGAAATATTGCAGGAATTAACGGGAGAGAGTTCTCATCTCCTCAGGAGCTAAAAAACCACCACCGCCAGCACCCATCATTATAATTATTAATACTAATAATATACTCCAGGCCAGAAATGGAACAGCCACCAGCTAGGCAAAAGCTCAATCCTTGCTCATCAGCCGAGGATGATGAACTAACCCGGCACAAGCTGGGGAGATGGAATACCAGAGCCTGAATCCATGTGCTCAGCGAGCAGGAGCCTGCACACAGTTTGCCAGGTACCAGTTAGGTGTTGCTCTGCCAGACCTGCAACGCTGCAGTTCTCGAGAACTTGTGTCTTGAGACACCGCAAAGCTGCAATTGGGATCCCACGTGGTGCCTATGTGACTGGGAATGGGGACGTGGGGTCTCATGCATCCATGCTCCTCCCTCCTTGCCTGTCTCCATCCCTGGCTTCTCCTTGTTTCCCCAGCCCTGCTCATCTCCCTTCTGCCTCCTCCTATCCGCTCACTTCCGTTGCATCTCTGACCAGATCATAACTCACCAGAAAGCTGACACATGTTCCCAGATTAATTACGTGCCACCGTCCCCTGGCTCACAGCTGCAGCCATGTTCAGGTCTCCTGGACACGATGCTGACAGTTTCCCTGGATGCACGCTGCCCAGCGGCGATGGCACATCTTTCCTGCTGCCACATCCCCATACCAACTCCCCGTGCCTCGGACCAGAGCCAGCCAGCCCAGCGGCGCGGGGCTGCAATATTTCCACCTCTAATGTTCAACCCCAGCATCCATCCTGCACTGGGTTGGGTCCCCCCACAGACTCCGGATGCCTGAGGTGCCAGGGCCGGTCCCCGGGCGCTGCCCTGCCCTGCGGCACTGCTCCGACTGAGCGGGATCGGCCGGGGAAAGGGAATATTTTATGGGGATAATTTTATTAAAATGTTTACAACAATGCAGATATTGACATCTGCCTTCGATCAATAGCACAATTTATTGTCCTTCAAGGTGAACATTAAGCCAAGCTTCCCATTAGTCAATATTTACCTCCCAGGTCTATAAATCTTTATATGGGCTTCAGCGCATGTTGACAGCAGCTGATTCCCGATAAGTAAAAAGTAGGAGCGTGAAACATCGCTCCTTTTGGAGGTGAAATAGTAACTACTTAATTACAGTCCCTACAGCCATTGTGTACTATCAATTTATGGCTACCTCTGGCAATAAAAATTAACATCGCGCAGACTCCCGGCTCCAAGCAACGTGCTAAAACCGAGAGCCATCTATCTCGGCTGTCGCCCTGATGCGGTAATGATGGCCATCCTATAACGCTTTATAGTAAATAAATAAAACACACAAAGGTAATCAGAGCGAATTGTCGGTGCCCGAGATCCGCTTCACCTCTCCTCTGCTGCGGCGGCGGGTGGAAAAGCGTGGGGTGGGTGATTTACTAGCACCCACAGCAGGCAGCTGGGCTCCCAGTGTGCAGGGAAGGAGGTGGGAGAAGGTTTCACCCCAGTCCCAGGCTCTCCAAGAAGGGAGGAGGACCCTGGGGGTGTGGGAAAAGGCGAGCTAAGGCTGGCTCCAACGCATGCCCTGGCCTAAGATGGGGGAAGCGCCTGCTTCACCTCTTATGAATCAGCATCACTGCTCCTCGCTGCTCCATTAACACACCCAGAACCAAGTTCAAGCCGTTCAGACATTCCCTTTCCCCTTTTCTTTTGACCAGGTGCATGACACCAGCAAAGGCAGCTTCCCCTCAGCACACCCCGCTGCCAGCTTAACCCACCGTGCTGTGGCAGAGAAACACAAGGGGGGATTTAACCTGCTGAAACAATCCCGAGCATTCATTTAAAAAAATAATATTTTTTCATGGTTTATTTTTGTTTTTTTCCCCTATTGACCCAGGCAGGCCAGCACACGATGCTCCTCTCCTCCTCTCCCAAAAATTACATCCCTGTACCACGGGCTCCAGCCCATTTCCATCAGCCACCCCTTTAGAAAGCACACCTACACAACCAGCATACAGCACATACGGGGGTCTCACCTCCTCTTCTTCATTTCTCACAATCCTTCAGAGCAAAAACCGTCACCCCGGCTAGAGGCAGGCAGCATATCAAAGCCTGCATTGTGCTTACACGGGGCCAAGCCTCTCTCTTTTTGAAGTTTCCCAATGACAAGGAAAGACATCTCTCCTCTAACACGTTTCTCCGTGTTAATTAGCATGTTTCCGTGGCCTGATGTTGTGCGAAGCCCCGGGGGACGGAGCTCTCGCCGCCTGCCTTTCCCGCGGCGCTCGGGGCTGCGGGAGCTTTGCAGCGGCTGCCTCCAGTCCCTCCTCATCCTCACACCCTGGGGCGGGGGACCGTCACCAACTTGTGCTACCAAAGAGAGGCGAAATATCCTGTTTGCCTCGCTCTTACCTTTCATTTAATTAGATGGGGCACAGCTTTCACAGCCGATTTCGCTCCATGCCCGCACGTATGGCATCGTGGGCTGCTAGGAGGGGGGTCCCGACGCACCCCGAGTGGGTGCAGACACAGCAATAGAACCGTGCTCCCCATCAACTCCTTCTCCTGGCCTGGGATCCGTGTCCCCTCCTCCCCTGGGCTGCGGGACCCTCTCCCTGTGCATGGCCATGCAGAGCTGGGGCTTGCCTTCCCCTTGCTGCTACTATAGGCATCACAGGGAGCCGATGGAGCCCATGTGTCTCCTCGACATGAGGAGCCTCCAGAGCAAATGCACACCAAGGTGAACCTTTCTGCAGACCCTATCTCCAGCTGCCCAGAAGCACAGGGACAGGACATGGGGACTTCAACAGGCACCCTCCAACCAGGAGCACTTGCAGAGGCTGTGGCTCTGCAGCCCGCTTCCGAACCTCAGCTCCTTGGTGCCATTCCCTTCATCTTCTGCTGCTCAGACCTAGATGAGAACCATGACCCTCCTTTGTGGCTACATTTGCTCAGCGTACATCCCGTGGGCCCCAAGACTCTGCTTGGGGCTCCAGTGTCTTACAATAAAGCCAATATTTACCTATTAATAGCCCCATGTCATGAATCTCACAAGTTATCCCAACATCCAGCTTGCAGAGACCCTCCAGGTGCCACCGCATCGCCTGCCCCAAGGCGCTCAGCCCATATTCCCAACCTATAGCCTCTGTTCACCACGCACACCACGGTGTGCGTGGTGAACAGAGGCTATAGGTTGGGAATATGGGCTGAGCAACTGGGCTCAGCCCAACGCACGAGTGGGCTCCCCCAGCACAGCCGCCTCGCTGCGTTACGTGCCTGAGCCGCTCCAGCCACCCATTATAGCCCCATTGTGCCGAGTTTTTAGCTTAAAAGTCCTTGAAAGTTTCCCACTGGGACTCGTCACACAAGATCTCTTTCACTTTCCCTCTCTTCTCCGCTAACAATATTTATACTCATTTCTTTTATTGAAATCTATCCGCCGCCTGTTCTATTAAAGCCGCCTGAGTGGCAGCTCCTATTCTCCGCGAGCCCGCGGCCCATCTATTCTCCAGACAATGAGGTACAAGCAGTCTATCTTCTATTGTGCTTCCCAGCCTTCGGCTCGCTCCTCTCCCATCTCTAAAAGGCAGGGCACAGACACCTACAACACAAAAACACTGGAATCCCGGGGTGCCTCGGGGCTTCCCGGCTGGCTGGGTTCACCACCCTCCCTCTCCGGACGAGCATCTCTGGGGAGATGCTGCCGTGCAGTCCCTGGGGGATGCTTCTCCCCCATCCCATGGGCGCCACGAGTCCGTCGCCGTCGGGATGCACGCGCGGCTCGCCGCTGCCGGGATGTTTGCGTGCCTCAGACAACTTCTTTGTTACCGGGAATAAAAGAAGAGCATTAAAACCTTTTGTCTGCAAGAAGTAGTTCCTTGGGAAATAAAAGGATTATGGAAATTAATATTTAAAGCAACAAAACAAAACAACTCAGGGACCAACCACCCTGGAACGAGGCTTTAACTCAGGAGCAAACGAGTCGAATAAGGAATGAGCCTTTTTGTTTCAGCATTAGGGAGAGCCGGGGAGCTCACAGACAGCTCAGGGCTCAGCAGACCTGCAGCGACCACCCTCAGCCTCTCCTAGCCTGGGCCATAAAGGTCTGGATGGCACGTTCCACCCTGTTGGAGCAAATTAGCCATGGGTGCCATTCACTAAGCACCTAGGTGTTGTCAGATCCCCACCAAAAAGAGGAGTAGGGCTGCTTTTCTTACTAACATCCATGCATTACTCACAAGCACAGAGCAGGACAACATCCTCCTGGGCCCCAGGGGTCCCCATGCTCAGGGCATGAGGTGGTGGCCCTCGTGGTGGCACCAGGAGGGATGGATGCTCCTAGAGTGAAAGCTTCGGCACAGACTGCAACCGGCACCGAGCCACTTCCCACACTGCTTCTCTGCCTCCTTGCAGGAACACATGCAAAAGGCACGCACAAAAATCACCCATCCTGGAGCCAAGCCCTCGACAGAGAGTTCCTGATGTTCAGCATCTCCCAGCAGCGCCATGGCCCCGCGCCAGCACCGCTCCCGGCAGCTCTGCCTCCCACGCTCCATCCCGCAGCCTGGAGCCGGATCCTCCGAAGCCCCCCAACAAGTCCTCTTCCCTTTCCTTCCCCGCTCCTCCTTCCTCCCCGGATTTTTTTCCCCGTTGCCGCTCGCAAGGTGAGAGAGGACGGCGTCGGCGGGATGACGGATTCTCCTGCATGCCCTCTCCCGGCAGCGGCCCTAATTCATTTTTCATGGCCCCTCGCAGTGACAAAAGCCGCTGCTTCTCTCTTGTAAGCGTGCGCCGTGCAATAAGTCAAAGCTGATGTGCATTTCCCCCCCGGGTGCCCGAGCCGTGCTTTTGATTTAATTTGTCCTGTTGTTTGGCTCTCCGCCTTCGCCGGTGAGTTCCTTTGGAGAGGCGGCGAGGTAGAGCCCCGGACGTGCGGCGGGGCTGCCTGACAGATGGGGTACAGTGGGTAGTGTTTAAATAATTTGCTGCGACGCTACCAAGATGCTGGAGAGCGACAGATGCTGCCGGAGAAAATCGCTCAGACAAAACGCGCGCATCCTGTTTGTGGGAGCGCCGGCGATGCCGTTCCATCCTGGCACAAACTTGGCTTTCCTGCAGCCCGTCCCCTTTCTGGCAGCTTTCTTGCCTTCTCCAGCAAAAGCAGCATGCAAGGCGTGGCGAGGAGAGCGGCAGCTTGGGAAAACATCAAGAAATGAGGTGCTCCTGCTATTTGCAGGAGTCTTGCAAAACACCCCAAAAATTCTCATGGCGCTCCCCAGTTGGGAGACCCACCGCATCCCCTCCCAGCCGTGGCGTTGCTCTGCAGGCAAAACTCGAGGCCAAACCCGGAGAGCCCTGCTTTCCTCCAGTTTGCCCTGCAACCCAGCTGCTGGCAGCCAGGACCGCAGGGTCCCTCTGGCTGCAACTTTAAACCCAACGGCTTTCTCCGCAGGACAAGCTCTTAAGAAGCCATCGCAATCCAAGGCGTTAAATGCCTGGAACCTCCGTTAAGCTGCATTTCAGCCGCATTAACAAAATATCCCTAGGATGGAAAGCGAGCGGCATAATGGCATTAGAGGGGAAAAAAATAAGCATCAAGTGCTGGCTAAATCCATCCCCAGCGCTGGCACAAAAGTCACAGGGATCTGGGAAACTTCCCCTTCTCCTTGCACAGCCCAGCATCACAGCTCCCGGTGAGCCCAGATGCCACCCCTGCCATGGTTTTCTGCTGGCGGGGGACATTCTCCTTCCCTCCTTTTCCCCTGGGACTCCCCCCCGGCCCCCTGTCACCCCCTGGAACCATCCGAATGGTGGCGAGGTGACTCTTGCTGTCACCTTTCCATCATCTTTAGCCCATCTTTATTTTTTTCAGACGCACTATTTTCCAGCCCACTGGCCTTGCTCTGTCCCTCGTGTTTGATGGCACCGATGTCTCCGTTTCGGGAGGATCATCCGCAATATTGGGGCTTATTAAGAGAAGCTGGGGAAATGCACGGGCAGGGAGAGGGATGAGCTCAGCACGGCTGGGGGGCACGGGGGGCTGGCCAGGATGCCCTGACCACGGAGAGGGGAGATGGGAAGCCCTGCCAGGAATGGCCTCCAGGCACTGGAAGACCAGAGAGCCCATCATCCCCTCTCCAGGCCTCCCAGGAAGGTTTCGGCCCCACGATGGGGAGGGCAGCATCGCTCTGCCAGGGAAAAGCCTTTCTAAATAACAGCAGTGTATCGTAGGAAGGGGGAAAACCCATGGGCTAGGACCTTGCTCTGCCTTTAAATTATACTGGAGGAGGATAAAAATAAAAGAGAGGAAGACAGAGAGAGAGACCGGCAGGAAAAAGAATTGCCATTGTTTTACCAAGCAGATGGGAAAGTTCAGGGGATCAAAAAAAGACTATCATTATCTTGACTCGACCGAGAGGGGATGGGAAAGGAAGAGGCATTTTTTTCCCCTGCAGTGAGGAATGCCGTGGCAGAAGTCATTTCAGCAAAGAGTCACAAGGAAACGATACCATCGGCTCTGGCCAGCGGCCGAGTTATCCCCATGGCCTGAGCACACTGCTGGGATTTGCCATGTTGTCCCCTTCCCTGAGCAGTGACACTGCATCGTGCTCTGTTATGGTAAGGGCTGGGCAGTGGGCCGCGCATCCCTCACCGCATCCAGCTGCGGCAGCGTGCCAGCTGTGCCGCCAGATGTGCCCGCTGCCAGCGGTGCTGCAGCTGTGGGCATCCCTCTGCAGCACCACCGGCTCCCGGTCCCCCGTGCTGTCACGGGATGCCTGCCTGGCACCACGGTTGGACTGCCCGCCACATCTGCCCAACATCCTGCTGCCCTGAGCACAAAATTTAAAATCACAGATGCATTGAGGTCAGAAAAGACCCTTAGGATCATCGAATCCAACCACAAACCTGGCGCTGCCAAGTCCAGCACTACACCATGTCCCCAAGTGCCACATCTACACATCTCTGACACACCCCTGGGGTATGTAGTTTGCTGCAAACCATGCAAGAATACACTGAGTATGTGACAAATCTCCCTCTGCTTCCTGCTGGCCATGTCCCCATGAGCAGAACACTATTTTTTCCCCCCGGTTCCCATGATAAGCCCTTTTTCTGCACGTGCAACGCTGCCTGCAACTCGGGGACTATTTCCTGCTGTTCTTTAGCTTGGTACGGGGCAGCCGAGCAGCTCTGAATCGCGAGCATGTTCCAGCTCCTCGCTCGCACGACCTCCGCAGGATTTCTCAGCCTCACCAGAGACAAGACACCTCTCTTCCTACCCATCTTCAGGCTGGGGGAACCTTGCCTTGCCACCTTTCCTTCTCTTCATGCCCTTTTCCCCCTGCGGCCCCGGGATGCCGAGAGGGGCTGGCGACCTGCCCTGCCTAACGCTGCGGCTACCCGCTCCTCGGGCGCTTAATATTCACGACAGAGAGAAACATTTCACGGCGAATTGGACGCACATTCAACTGGAAATGGAAATTTTATGACTCTTCTCACTCTGCGCCGTAGATTACACCAGCTGAGAAAACATGGAAGCAAATGAACAACCCGTGAACTGTAAAGTATATTAATAATGAAATCACAGCCCGGGAAATGAAGGCTTGATTCTGTTTAGATTCTGCTCCATTAATAGAGAGCGCTCGCCCTAGCTCCACCCCATTAGCCGGCAATCTGTGCCCAGGAAGAGTGTGGGGACGGCGGGGGGCGATAACCCCCTTCCCGACGGGGCTTCCTCCCTCTGCTCCTTCCCATCGCCGGCCAGGCAGGGTCTGAGCATCTCCCCCACCTCTCCGGGCATCCCTCCCACCCCTCATCACAGCATCCCGTCCCTCCAGGGAGGAGGGTACCGCTTGCGCATCCGCAGCCCCGAGGGCACGGTGATGGCCACAGGGCCCCGTGTGACGAGGACCGGCCGGGCTCTGTCCTCCCTAAAAACAACTGCGGCAGCTTATGCAAAGCACATCATGGGAGCTACAACGCGCCGGAGCAGAGTTTTTCTATAGCTGAAGCGACCTGGTGTTGACAGAATGGGGACGCGTTTCCACTGCTCGGATTTTTATAATAATACCTCGGGGGAGTCGCCGGCAAAGTTTGGCCCAAATATAATTAGTTTGCACAGCTATTAGGGCCTGATAAAAGGTTTTAATTTGTGTGGAGATCTCTCCAATCTCAGACACTCCCGTCCCTTGCTCTTCCCCACACTGGCCGAATGAAAGGCGAGTCCCGGGCAGGGAGCGAGCTGCTGACACAAAGCCACCAATTTACCAGGGAAGGAGGGAGCCATGCTCATCGCTAAAGAAAAGACAGAAAATCCAGCAGGAGTGTGTCTTCCTCATCCCACCAAGCCACAGAAATAACTAACATACCCTGCTTCTCCCTACGGTTAGCTGGGGCACCACCGTGGATGCAGAAAAGCCACCAGCGCAGGGTGATGCTGCCCGTGGGGTGAAAATCGCGGAGTGGGAGATGCAAGGGCTGGGGGTGTTATCCTGGAAAGTAATGAGAAAATTGCCCTTTGCCCCAACCTGGTCCTAGCCCAGCTCTGCGGGGCTGCTGAGACTGTCAGGCCACTGTTGGCTCCGAAGCGAGAAGCAATAATAATCCGAAATTCTTGTTAATAGCTCCCTTGTGCCAGACACAGCGGCAGCACCGACTGGGAACATTTGCAAGACCGTGACGGCTCACACCCTTGCAGAAAAGTTATCCAACAACTGACGGGATGAACCAGAAGATAAACCCTGGGGATGCAGGCAGAGAACCTGCTTTCGCCCTCCGGTAGGACGGCAACCGGCTGCGCCGCTGCTGCCGCACGGGAGCGACCGGGCCACCCGCCTCCCCCAGCTGCGATAAGGAGCCGAGCGCGCTCTGCCTCTGGCGAGGAAGGAAAGCGTGACATTGCAAAGCTGCGCTGAGGGAATATGCTGAAGCTGAGAGGGTTTGTTTTTTTTTTCCCCCCCCTTGTTCTTAAGGGAAAGACATTGCCTCATTTGTAGCTGGTAGGGGTCTTGTTATTTTTGTTCCAAGATGCATGTTTTAAAGGCGGCGATGCCAAATATGCAAACAAATCGGCTCCGAGTTCATTTTACACCATGTGGGAAATCTAAACATATTACTTTTCTATATATACACCTACTAGTACATCATCTCCCATTGCTTCGGAAAGGCAGGAGGAACCAGGAAGAGAAATATCTTGGAAATATCCAACAGAAACATCACTGGAGGTCAAATATTAAAAGGAGCAGCACACAGCCAAGCCCTGAGCACGTGGCACTCTCACCATGTATAAAAACTGATGTCCATCTCCATGTTCTGCTTCTCCAAGAGCTCTCCAACCGATTTATTTGCACCCCACGCAGTGCTTCGGGAGCCGGACCGCCGCTGACCCTATTCCCGTCCGATCTGACCGGCGCGTGCTGATTAGGCGCCCATCAAAACCGACGGCGGATTTCCAGGTTAACAATGATTTAGTGGAGTGCGCCGCAGCCAAATTAATGCCGGCAATAATGGAGTTTACCTCATTAAACAAGGCACACCAAGATCCTGTCTGTTGTAAAACAATTGGTCTCTGAAGCCTAGTGTTCATCTTCCAGGGTTGCTGGGAGATAATAAATGGGTAATATTCCGGCGATAATGGTAATGGAGTCACGGCTCAGAGCTAATATTATGGCAAAGCTGTAATTATTTCAACAGTAAACAAGGGGACGGTTGAGCTGCCGACAGGATTGGAGCCGGTTGACATGCTTCAGTTCCTTTCGCTGGAGCCCAAGCCCACAACCTCCTCCTGGAAGGAGGACAAGGTCCTCGGCCACCAAACTAGTCGGATGAGCCTTCGTGAGGCACTTGGCCACCGTGAGACCAGGGGATGCATGCAACGAGGTGAGGTGGGACGTCACCTATGGCACAGGGACTGACCCAACCAGCGCTGCATCACGGCTCTGTCATACAGCCATGGGAGGAGGACTCGCGTCTCTTCTTGGAGTCACCACTTGTGTGGCATCTCCCCCAATCCTACCTCCTCAAGAGGGGCTCCAAACCCTCTTTTCTGCACAGCCCTACATGCTTTGGTATGCCTACTGTCCAGAAAGGATCCTGGAAAGGTGAAGGACAGCACGCGACATGCTTGGGACAAAGCTCTGAGAGGGGAGGATGCATCCCCTTCCCCGGGACATGCACCTCTTCAAGCTGGATTTTTTTTTGGCAGCCTCTCCTCCTCTTGTTCTAAGCCCCGCCAAGAGGCAAAAAGAATCAATATATCCAAACATACCGGACTTCTCCCACAGTCCCTCCGCTGCTTGGCTGCTGATGTATAGACAGATGCTCTCCCGAGACCTCTGCCACATCAGGCCACCGTGTCTCGTCTATCTTAAGTGCATATACTGCCTGTGATTACTGCTGCCTCTGAGCTCCTCACATCCTCAACACATTTATCCTCCCATCAGTGCTGTGAGACAAGGCACCGCTATTGTGCCTCTTCCAGGGAGGACGCAGAGGACCACAGAGGTTAAACGGACTGATCATGAAAGATATCTGGGATGCGGCAACACTGGGATGCTCCCAGCTCTCCCCTCGTGATGTGCCTCTGCCTTGCGAAGCACCCGCAAATCACAGCTTGGACTCCGCTTGGGTCTCTGGCTCCGCACGGGATCCAGCTTTCAGCACCCAGCCTAATCCTGAGATTAATGAGGGATTCCCGCTATAAAGACCTCTCCATCAGTAAATACACCGTCCAGCCAAACAATCATGTTTTCCTAGCCTGGCAGCCGCTGTCTGAAGCCTTCCACCAGAATCCATCATACTACAGCAATAATCAAAAAGCAATTACACAAAACCATGGCAGAAAAGTCCATCAAGGGTTGTTAAGGATGACGACTTGGACGCAGGCTCTGGCTCAGGACGTCCGCAAGCGGCAGACTGGTGCCGGCCAGCCGCATGCATCAGCAGAGATATTTGTGTGCATGCACCTGGTCTTCACTCCCTTTCCTCGTGCCCCTCGTCACCCTGTGCCCGGCAGCTCGGACGTCGAGCTTTTTCCTAGCTCGGCACTTCCAGCTTTTGTCCACTGACACCTGAACACCAGCCTGACAGCATGGCAATCGCCATGACAACATCACAGTTACCCCAAAAAACAAATAAAGAGCCCAGTAACTATGGAAACCCTTGAGTAACCCAATCCACACTATTACCTAGAACACCTCTCCGCTGTTTACAAATGGCATCGGCACCGCCAGGCTGGGGACCGTCATATATCTGAAGCCTTCAAAACACAGAGGTGCTTGGCACCCACGCGTGCACAAACAAATGCGTTGGGCGCACACAGCGCTGCCTTGCAGACGTCAGCGTCCAAGTCCCCAGCACAACCGACACCTCGGGACAGATTCTGCTGCCTTCCCACTGGATGTTATCTCTGCATCCTTCCCTCTCTCTTTGCTGGAGGGACAGAGCCCCGAAGTGGTTAAACGTCCTCCACCGAGGCAGAAGAAGCTGGGAGTTCTCCAGCTCCCCTCCTCATCCCTGTAAAGATGCTCTCCTCGCAGCTACGGGGAACTCTCCCAGCCCCCAAACCAAACAGAGCTTCAAAAACAGGCTTAATGGCTCCCATAACATGGCAACAACTGCAGATGCAAAAGTTCAGCGGAGCCTAGCAGACCATGCAGCGAAATGCCTATTGCACCAGACCAGAGCAATGCACGGGAGAGAGAACAGCCAGGTGGTCCGAGGAGCCGGGGGGGGCTGGACCAGGGTCTTTAGTGTGATCAGTCACCCGGGAGCAGGGCTGCTCTCAGTGTGAATCCTCTGAAGGACCTGACCGCTTGCTCTCCTGGTGAGCAAACACTCTTCTTTGCTCCATTTCCCACCAAGAGCCGCCTGGGAGGCTGACAGCTGCCAGGAAAATAATAAAGCCCATGAAGTGCCTCCGCACAGAGGAGCTCTCGCCGGCGTAGGCATGGGGACCAGCTCCTTCAGCTCCCGCTCTGCCCATGCCAGGCACAGACAGCGCTATCCAAACCTCTCCCCAGAGACAGCGGTGAGAGCCGCGTACCCACCCGCTATGTAAACCCTTACATGATGCGCCAGCTTTTCCTTCGCCAATTCTCCCCGGTCCCTGTTCTCCACCGCTCCAAGCGAGATCGAGAAAGGCAGCGAGAAGGAACGGGAAGCAAGACTTCCCCAGGGAGGAGCTGCGAGGCAGACTTGCAACCAAGAGGGGGGCTGGGAGTTAGCTTTGGGTCCCCGCTCTCTCCTGGCTCTCCAAATTCGAGTCTATCCTACCAGGGAAAGGTTCAGCATCTCCACATCTGCTGGAGCACCTCTGTGCACCTGCCCTGGCTCCTGTTTCAGTCTCAACGCTTCCCATCCTCGTCTCTCCTACGTGCGCTGAATGCAAAAAGGAGAAGTTGATGTCCCCCTTGGTGGCTTGGCAGACCCGGAGAGACAAACAGTTGTCTCAGGCCACCTCCGGGCTCAGCACCCTCCATCAGCGGGAGGCCAGGCTCCAGTAAATCCCTGTGATCATTTCTTCTCTTTGAGTTTGGGAAGCAGAATGCCTAATCATGGGCAAAATCAGGTAAAGAGCTGCTGCTGCAAATTACCCGGCGCCACAGGTAATTTCTGATTAGCTCACTCTTCCTCTCCCGGTGCATCCTCAGTTTCCATAGCAGCTAAGTCCTAAGTAAAATGGAAACATCTGGTTCAAGCGCAGGTAAAGATTCCCCGGGGGAAAGAAACCTGCCGGATGGCTGCAAACACAGAAAATAGCCCTGGCGAAAGACGGAGGCATCGTCAGGGAGAAGCCTGGTCAGGAGGGGACAGAGGATGTGCAGGACAAAGCAGCAATGGGCTTGGGAGTGGGAGAGGAGGGTCCTGGGGAGCAGGAGGGGGTGCAGGAAAAACAAGATGCCTGTGAAACACAGGCGGTGGGGAGGTTGAACGGCACAAAAAGCACTCTGTCAGGGCAGAGAAGGTGGAGAGGAGAAAGAAGAAAAGGCTTCAAGGTGGGAGCACATGGGCTCCCTCTACTACAAATGCTTCCTGCTGGTGACAGAGACAGTGACAGCAACTTGGATGTCACTGGGGATAGATGCTCGGGGCCAGAGGAGAGCACACAGATCCGTGCCCTGCATTTCATCACTCAACCACACACAGACCCTGACCAAAGGCCACCCTCGCGGAGGCAGGACCACCTAAGGCGGATAAGCCAACACATGCACCGGGGAATGGGTTTTACAGCAGCTCCTGTCAAGGGAACGGGCTGAGATGCCGCCGACTCAGCTCGTTCCCCGCCCGGGCTATGGAGAGTGATGGATCTGGCCCAGCAGATTGCTACGGCGCGGACAAATAGCACAGCAATCAATGGAGCTGCACTGAGACGCCGCAGCCACCGTTGGGCAGCTGAACAGAGAGAGCAGACGTGGTGCCGTCCATCACTGCCGCCGCCACAGCCTCTCCTTCCCCTGCCGGACAGCTCAGTCGGGGTGTCCCCGAGGAGAACCTGGGGCAGTTGTCTGGGACAACAGCCCATGCATACCAGTAAAGCCTCTGGGAAACAGTGACTAGGGTTGAACACGAGCGCTTGGAAGCAATCAGAGGATTTGAGCCAGGCACTGCCCCTTGGCCAGACGGCTCGTACCACCCAAAGCCCCCAGACCTTCACTGGTGAGAACCTCGCAACCCCCTGGGAACGAAGGGGCAGCCAAACACAAAACAAACGCCTAAAAACCAGCTGGAAACGGGGTGTGAAATCCTGTGTTCCCGAATGGGGGCAAATGGGAATCGGCTTCCCAGCACTCATGCCCATACAGTTCTGCTCAGGTTCCAGTTAACCCAGTAACAACCCAGTAACAAGTTAATGTGTTGTGTGTTTCTTGCAATATTTACAGTCCTTCTTTGAGGCAACGTGCAGGAATCCCACAAAAACATTTCAAAATAGGGCCAGACAAGCACATTCATTCCCTAAACACGCCAGCCCCTACGCAGTACCTTCTGCTGATCCTCCACACCAACAAAACCATCATCTCCCCTCCCTGAGCACCAGATGTTTCTCCACCAGACTCATCCACTCCTGCATTAAATCCCATCTCTTCAGTGCACCATCTGGTTTTTTTTTTTCTTGCAAGGTGAACCAGCCAACGACACTTCCCCAGCCGCTCCTGCCCGATGCTGAGCCCTCCCTAGAATATTCCTCATCACGGTCCGCTCTTACCTTTGGGTGAGATGTGTCTCCAGGTGATGGTGGGATCCGGCCTGCCTGTGGCTATGCAGGCGAGGCTGACATTGCCGCCCTCGTTGATGGAGATGTCAGAAGAGATCTCGGTGATTTTCGGAGACACTGCAATGAGACAAAGAGGAAAATGAGAATGCCACTGGGTCTGCTCCCCCTCAAATCTCCGAATGTGGGTGAAGGAGGCAGGATTGCCATCCTCCTTCCACCTCAACAAGCTGTGGGGTAGCTCATCAGTCTCTTCTGCCTTGACAGGAACACACAGGGGAAAGGGAGGGCTGAGAAGATGAAGTGGGAGGAAACTGTAGCCAGGGGGGATTTTGTCATTTTAGGGAGGCTTGAGACCTCCGTGGTGTCTTCTTCCCCACCCCTCTTCCAGTACTCACGCTGTCCTCCAGCTACGACAAAGGCTTTCCGGCAGAGCTGCATCCCACTGGGAATACAGCATCCACCCTGCAGCTCGTTGTGCAGCCCTGCAAGCTCCCTGTCATGCCCTTGGAACCAGCAAAGCACCACGGGGAGCTGGCCATGAGGACGACAAGTCTACCGAAGAGCCTCTTGGGTCTACCACCATGGAAACTTAATTGGGATGAAAGCCATGCTGCTGCACCAGCGCTGCCATCATCAACATCCAGGAGCAGGACAGATACAAGGGACCACGACCCAAAGAGGGGACACACACACAGGATGGGGGGGGAGGAGATGGGGGCTCAGAAAGGGAAGGGATGGGGAAAAAGCAGGGAGCGCTTGGCCTCCGCTGCTGTATGCGTGGAGGATGCGATGTGGCTGCTGGGGAGGGCTGAGGTTTCTGCAAGCTCTACAGCAAGGCTGTAGGAGACAAACGATCGGCTGCTGTTATCAGCCTGCACCTGCAGAACATAATAAAGACCATCACCTTCCTTGGTTTATTTATTTTTTTTTCCCAGGCCATTCTCCAGAGCCTAGCAGCGGATTGGCACCCCGCTGCGGCGCTTTGCAGGAGAGACACAAATCACCTGCAAAGCATCCTGCTCCTTTCACCCTCCCTGGGAGAGCCTCGTTCATCGACCCGCTGGAAGCAGCATCCCAGACCACAGCAAGACCCCTGTTCCTGACCCGGACCCCACTC
Source organism: Pterocles orientalis (assembly GCA_011057875.1). Taxonomy (NCBI): domain Eukaryota; kingdom Metazoa; phylum Chordata; class Aves; order Pterocliformes; family Pteroclidae; genus Pterocles; species Pterocles orientalis. Next base: position 1,623,717 of record WKFP01015146.1, read on the forward strand.
CCGAGCACCCCTTCCCCGCCTCTCCCCACCTTCCCGGGGCCGCGCCGAGCCGGAATGACTGCAATGGCCTTGCACGCATTGCCTCTGCTGTGCAGGTAAGTAATTTATTGATCCGTAAAGCACTCCGAGACGCTCTGGAAGGGATTATGTCATGCCAGTGCCGTGCAATAAAATAAAAAATGATGGATTTTTTGTGAACATGAGGGTGATTTAGGGTTTGTAGTTGGAAGTGTAGTTAAAGTACATTTTAAGTGGAAATCAAGGTGGGTAATGAATTATTCGCTGTTTTGAAGGGCTTCTGGGAGTTCATTTTTTTGCTGCTCTGGGCACTACGGCTAATCTGCTAATCATGCGCTGGAGGACGACGACGGATCAGACGCTCCCAGAACAGCAGAGGCTCTGGGGCAGGACGGCGGAGGGCGAGAGGACGACACCGAAAGAATTATTAATATGCATCGGTGTCATTAAGCCCAGCGTACGGGGACGGCACGTCCCTCCTGGGACCACCCGCCCACCCAGAGCCAGGAGATGCTCTGGCCATAGCCAGGTAGTCCGTTGAGGAGCTGCAATTAATTACAGCGGCTCTATGACTGCCCCGCCGCCAGCCAAGAAACCCACGTGCCCTTTGAAAAAACTCAACTGACAGTCTCGACGCTGAAAATCGGCCAAGGAGGTATTGCCATTGCCGTTTCGGAGAGGTGGAAAGAGACAAGCGGCGGCGCAGTGAACGGCCCTCCATTGCCTGCAAAGAAGCAATAGCTTCCAGCTGCGAGTCCCAACAACACGAGAGCAAAATCCATCATCTCTAGTGCGATGCTCGCTAAATCACAGAGGAACCTTGGCGATGCTTTAGCTACTGAATAGACATCGACCCAGTTTTGCTTGTTTTGCGGAGCTCACCGAGATGTTAAAAAAAAAATAAAAAATTCAGGACAGACTTTGCACCGAGACTCTGGTACTGCACGCACGGATTTGCACCCACCCAGGCGAAAGACTAAAATCTGTAATCAACTGACCAGATTCTAAAATTTAATTAAAACAAATTACAGTTAGATTTCCCAAAACGTGAGCATCACATCCTCCTCCTCAACAACACAACAAGCAGACTTACATTTTGCTCAGGCCAGGTAGGGGAGCAGAGATGATGGCGTTGCGGCTTGCCTGGGCAACGGGAGACTTTGTGGCTCTCCCAACACATGCAAAGGCAGCTCGAGCTGCCCATGTGCCGTGGAAAAAGCCCAGCCTGCCCCGGCGAGCTCGAGACACGCTCGGAGAGAGGCGATTTACTGCAGCCCACCTGGGAGGAGATGAAGGTGGAATGGCTGGGAAGTACACTGGAGCGACAACGTCAGCGAAGTCGTTAGCTAACCCTTCAATTAAATGTGCAGCAGTAGGATTGAACACGACAGTTATGGTATGCTAATTAAACGTTTGAACAATTAACCACACAAACTATTTAAAATGCCTTTCTGGAGACTGAGCAGGTATGTTGCAAGGCTTTTACGACGCCAGGGAGGCAAACCTTCATAAATACGTGATGGCAGGTATATATTTATTATTATTTAACAGTCACCGGTGCTCCTGTTCCCGCTGCATTACGACGCTTTCACCGTCAGTCGGCATTGCCGCGGCAGTGGGGCAGAGGAGAAATTTCTTATGCTGCACGCGGGACGCAGATGGAGCCGTGCCCCTATGGGAATGAATAAATAAATCAAGCTAAATAAATGCAGGCTTCCCAGGCGGGAACCCTCTCCTTGCGGGCAGTCCTTTTGTGTTCAGCATCTCTCTCGCTCACCAGTGATTACACATGGCAGTGTTGGCCAAGCTGCTCCAGTGACACAGCGCAGATTTCCCCGGAGACGGGCTGGTGTTTTATCGATCTGGCTGCTTCTTTTTTCCCCCCTACCCTTGCCACCAGGACGGGAAAGGTCTCTGGGCTGCTCTCAGCCCTCCGCGGGTGCCCGGGGCATGCACCGAGTTTGCCCGGACTTGCCTCCCCCTCGCACACGCAGAGCCCCCGGGACAGCAAGCAGCTTGCTTAACTATGAAACCCAACCATATGGCGCGTTACACGTTCGAGGGTGTTCAGGCAGGTGATATATGTCTTTACGGATCCAAGCATATGCACTTGCCTACACAGATCTATTCCCTGGCGCTCAGACACCCTCCTGCCACTGGCACAGGCTATATCCCCGCTACGCTTTCACCTCCAAACACCCATCCCAGAGCCAACGCAGGTGCAAAAACATCCCACGCACGTCCTCTCGACCCGGCCGCCTCCTCTCACCATCACTTCCCCATCCATCTCCCTTGCGTGCAACAACCACGCCAACAACCTGTGCTTCCTTCTCCCCAACACCGCTGTCTCCTCATGGACCCCTTGGCACAGCTAGGCTCCCTGGGCACCCCAAATTTCAGCCAAACATCAGGTGAGAGGCAAGAAGACCCCTGAGTATTAAGGGAGTGTGGATTTGGAGCAACCTCTCCATCAGAGACAGGGAAGGACCTCAGATGAGTCCCACCAAGTTGGGTACCTCCAAGAACTCACCTTTTGGGGTTTTTTTTGGGCTTACCTACCTCCTTTCTACCTACATTTTTGGGAGCCAGGCAGGTGGCACAGAAATACCCACATCAGCTTCCCAGTCCTGCAAATCCTTCTGGTCTTAGAACCAAGGAGGGCGAGTGCTCGCTCTGGCTGACAAGCCTGGCAGCGCCTTGCTTCCCCCCTCATCAAACATGCAAACCTCCATCTTCCAGCACCAGCAACATCTGCTCCAGATCAAAGGAAACAACAAAGAACCACTCTAAAAGCATCTCAAAGAAAGAAGAGGAGGGAGACCCAGACTCGCACCCTGCGGGCGATCTGCGATGCGCGCCGGCTGCTTCCTGAACATCAGGCTGCCGCGCTCTGGCTTTAATAACAGCCTCTTACCGCTGTCACCCACAGACTTCCCCGTGTCTGACAAAGCGCTGCTGGCATGGGTTCTGCCTCTGGGACTCGGCAGGGGGAAGCCCCGGCCCTGCTCATGGCAATGCTACAAGTCAAACCGAGCCTATGGTCCCAGGTCAGCAACAGTGGGGTCCAGCAAAGCCAGTTGGGACTGGATGCACAGCAGAGACCCCAACAATGGGTCCCCATCCAGCTCCTCGAGGATGTCACCACAGCACGTTCCTTCCTCCAGCAGCAGTCGCTGGTTGGGAGAAGGTATGATGCTCGGCTGCTGCACCTCCATTGTGCCTTCTCCCTCTTTTTGCCTTGGAAACCTTTCTGCTTTTTAAGGAAGGCAGAGAGCTAATAGAGAGAGACCTGCGCCTTCAATAACAGGTGTATCATAATGGGCTTTTAAATCAGTTTGTGCCACTCTACCACAACCATAATTAAGGTAAAAGCAGAGAGGGTTTCATCCTTTCTTCATATCAACACCGCTCAAGAGCCGTATTGAGGAAGCCCACGGGGTGCGAGGAAGGGAAAACACCGTCTTAGAGCCTGCTGCCAGCTATTTGTCTTGGTCACATAGGCTGGTACCCAAAAATCTGACAATGACAGGAGCCGATCCTGCCCCCCAGGGCTGCCTCTGCCCTGGGTTTGCACGATTATTCCCTTCCCCACTGCATGCCGGGTCTGGCTTGGCTTTGCCCAATCTGCACAACACCAAAGACACGAAGAAAGGAGCCTGGAAATGATGAGGACATACGTAATGACATTAATAAGCAATTAATAAATAACTAATGGCAATCGCTCGCTTTTAAGCGGGGCGTAATGAGATGTGTCATACAGCACCGAGGATGTGTCTAAGTGATTCCCCCAAGTAGATCGCGGCGCCTGTTACCGCAAAGCTTTCCTGAGCTTGGAGGACACACAATTTTTCACGCCCGTCTCTGCAGCAGGTTCTATGGCACGGCATCATCATAACTCAGAGGAGGAGGGGGGGAAACAAGATGTTTCCAATCCTTCATTAGTAAAGTATTTGTGAATGTGGGTATCATTCACCGCATAAGCAGCAGGGTTTCTGCAGACAAACTTTACAGCTGGGTGCCAAAAGGGAGCCCGATCTGATTCCACTTACAGCAGCATAAATCAGTGCTACTCCTGCCACAGTCACCAAGGGATATGCCAGAATAAACACAGCATGAAAGGAGAGTCGGCTCTCCAGCACAAGGACTTTTTCCTGACTTTCACACGGGTGCAAGCCACCAACCTGGATCCAGACTCCCTGCGGAGTTGGGGTGCTGCCTGGGTAGATTTGGTCCCCTGCTTTCAAGACTCTGAAGGGATCCACAGCTTTTCTCCTACCTCAAAAAGGAAGAAAAACCTGAGACCAAGCCCCGCACCTTTGGGGAATCACGCCGGAGCTCGCTTAGCGTGACTATTAACAGGCAACTCTATAGAGCGGGCAGAATCCATCACTGCGCCTTGGGAACCCGGAGTTCTGCTTTCACATTATGACGCCCCAAGGAAGTCGTGGCACTGCTCTGGACTTTGTTGCCTGCTCTAAAAGGAGACTAATGATGATGAATGACAAGAGAAAAAGAAGAAAGATGTAAAAGTTAAGTTTTTGCCTTGTTACCCAAGAAGAAATGCAGCCGAACGAGGACTGCTCGGCGGTTCAGCTCCCTGTCTAGACAGATCTCATTTTCAGCTCCACGCCGCACGGAGCAGGGATCTCGTTTCCAGCTTTTGCACCCCCAGACACCTGGGATTTCCCCTGCAAGTCAAGCGACACCTCATAAAAGGCAGAAAATTGAAGGATCTCAAAACCTTAAGACACCTGCATCATCTTTCCCGTGTTATTGACACCTCTCCTCAAAGTACTACAGCCTCTCGTGCAACCACCTCCGTGGTGATCATCAAACCGACACTGACCCCGTCTAACCGCGCACAGGGACCCTGTCGTGCCACCAGCCACCAGCTGAGGGTCTGTTGGACCCCCTGGGAAAGCCCCCGCATGGGGATGAGCCATGACATGCCCCCAAGAAAACTGGGAGCGCGACTCCCCGTTAATAGAAAGCTTGTCAAACCCATCACCTAGAAATGCTGAATGTCTTTATTAGATTCCTTTATCTCCCCCCGAGATCGGAGGGACATGGCGAGATGATTCTCAGCGGAGATGTCATCATCCAGAAACTAATTAAAGGCTGCGCGGGAAGTCAGGCCACGCGCGCTTGGGAGAACAAAATGCATTAGCAACCCGAGTCGAGAAAAATATTACAAGTGAACTTCAGATCAGAAAGGGTGAGCTGGGGATTTGACAATAGCTCTCCTCTCCTTGTCTTTCCTGCTGCTCGTCCCCATGCTCCCTTGTCCTCGATAGCCGTCCCCCAAGCAGAAGCCAGCTGCCCGGCATCTCGCGGCTGTCTGGGAGCAGTCCCTGCACTGCCATCTCCTGAGGGGTGTGGGACACCATCGGATCCTCTCCTCCACTGGGTCACATTCCAGGAGAAAAATCCTGATTCCCTTATTTTTTTTTTTTTCCTCTTTAAATAAGAAGACAAAAGCCTCCTTGATGTGGGTCAATAGGCTGCAGAGAAGGATGGAGTGAAGCCTGCACCGCTGCCTGCTCCAGAGGACTCCTGGACAAAACACTACCATTTCTTTGGGTTCCATCTCTCTATCAACACAACGACAGGTATTTCTCTTCCTTGCACGCTTCTTACAAAGACAACAGCATAAGAGATGATGGGATACCCAGAGCCTCTGCTCACAGGACCTGCCACGTCCTTTGTGTAGCCAGAGCTCACATCAGCCAAGACGCACAAATCTCATATTGGGCACGCATCCCGAGCGCACGTTCCTGCAAACAGCACTTCCCAGTCAACCTGGAGCCTCCCATACCAACCAGCAGCAAGTTTACACAATATTCCTCATCTGGTCCATCAGCGCGCTCTATCCCGCATGAAACCTCAGCTCCTCTCCCAACACCAGCCAAAAAGAGGGGGCCATGCCCCACCCTGGCAGTGCAGGTCCTGCTCCCAGCTCCCAGCCCCGGTCCCGGGGGCTCTCCCCGTGCCCCCCCAGCTCTCCATCCATGAGAAGAGAACATCACATGGAGAGCCGAGCATGCCCAACCGGCCCTGTGCCACTTCACTCGTCAAAAGGGACCCAGCAGGAACAAAGGAGCTCGAGCATCCTTTGCAAAGATAAATCAGATGCTCTAATGCAGCCCGCATCTCCAATGAATATAGGGCAGGTGTCTCTGAAGTGAAGTATTAGTTAAAATTATGCTCTTTAAATTACATTCCAGCTATTTCAGGCAGACAGGTTGTGTGTGGGTTGGGCTGGGCTTTTTTACCATCTATCTAGAGGCTTAAAAAGACATGGAGAGAAATAAATCTCCCTTCCATTAAAAACACACTATGCTCTTGCATATTTGTTCTTATCTCCACACTCGCGCGCTCCCTCTCCCCTGACTCGAGCACAAAGTAAGTGTTGATGACGGCACTTTCCACACTGCCACTAATCCCATCTGAGGAGCTGCGCTCTCCTCTCCAGGCTCCAAGAGCCCGCACCCATCCTCGCTCCTCCGTCCTGCACCCTACCCAGGGCATCCTGACCCAACACATCAACTGCTCCAAACCCAGGGGATCAGCCCAAGGCTTGGCCAACGCTGCCAGAAACAAGCCGGAGACCCAACACCAACGAGCCAGAGCCCATGGGATGATGCACATCATCCTCCCCAAAAGCACCAGCCTTTCAGGCTCCGCGGGGCTCGCAAAGGCACGGGGATGGCTGCCAGGGCAGATATTTCCAATGGGCCATGCGAGACAGGAGCACGGCGGTTGAAAAGTAGTCATCGGGCTGCAGAGAGTACTGCAGGATGTTTACCTGCACAGAGGGGCAATTAAAATGTCATTACCGACTTCCAACCCGAATAGGCTGTGTTTCACCCAGTTAAAAGGAAAAGGAAAAGCGACGCTACCGCAAGGCAGAGACATCGGCGTGCCCGGAGCACGCGGGGGCTGTTTGCCTTTTCCATGAGGACTGCTCCTCCGTTTCCCCTTTCTCCTAGACAAAGCCCTCGAGCCTTCTTCTCGGCCACCCTCACGCCTCCAAGAACGCCAGAAAAGCCGTGGGGAGTTCTCTCCCCCCCAGAGCATCCTTTAATTTCCCTATTTGTCTTTCTCACGCCCAGCCTCGTCAGCGGCACCGGCTATTCCCCGTGTGCTCCTGCTTTTCACAGTCAGACTATTTTTACCCCTTCCCTCCTCTGCCTCCTTCTCCTCCCATTTAATCATTTTGCATGCTCTTTATCCACAGTTGCCTTTCTTTCCTCTTTCCCTTTCCTTTTTAAAAAACTGTGCCTCTCCGATTCCAAATCATTACTGTTTTTAACTTGGCTCGAGCCTCTTTAATTAAGTTACTTTCCATTATTTTTTATCTAGTCCATTTGTCTCCATCCCCCGCACCCTCCCTCATTCTTCCTTTCCTCCCCAAGGCAGCCTGGGTATGAAATCTTACATTTCCATTTGGCTAACAATCACTTTGAATTTTTAAATGCTATTAAATTGGATCACACCGGTCACTGGACGGGAGTTGTCGAGCTGTGATATTTACTCGCTCCAGTCAAAGGGAAATGAAATTGCGGCGGTGGCGGGGGGGAGGCGATGGGGGAGCGCGGATTTATTCTGCCCGCGGTCTTTGCAAACAGGCACCATCTCTTTGGATTTTTCCGAGCGAGTTCAAAGGCAACTCTTACGCTCAACCTCAAATGTATTGTAATGTCTTTAATAAATCAATTACTTGTTGCCAGGGAAGTGTCACCGCATCTCCAATCCTTGTAATCGCCTCCGCCTCGCTGTGTTTTCAATGCTGAAAAAAAACACAGAGGTAGACGGGGAGCCCGGGGCAGCACCGGGGATGCAAACACTTGGGAGGGACAACCACAAGGAGGGTTCACCGTCAAGCCCATGGCAATGGGAGCAGCCTCCTGCTCCCACCTGCCCAGGGCTGAGCATCCCTCTCGCTGGCAATTTGCAAACCGGCATTTTCCTGCTGCCCCCAAGAGCGAGACAACCTTTCGCTGCACGTTAATTAGGGGTCTGAGTTGTGTGCTCCTGCCTTGGGGAGGGTGCCGGTATTTCATTTGTGCTCAAAGTGGCTTTTTCCATTTGACAATTTGCTAAAAAAGACGCAGAGAGGGGGATTTGATTACAAAGCAGTCCTGGCCAAAACCGGCCTCCCCTCGCTGGGCTGACAATATCCTCCCCTCCACAACAACCATCATCCGAGCGCAAACAGACAACGAAGCTTTTCAGAAAGTAATGAACTCCGGTCGGAGCCAAGGCAGGAAGGGTTTAATGCACAGAAAGCTTGGCGAGGCCACCAATTATATAGCCCTGCTGTTGAAGGAACAGAAAAAGACAAAAATTATATATGTATGTATATATATATCAGACAGACTCAGCCAAAAAGAAAAGATAGGGGAGAGAGAGATTTAATTCCACCAAGTATTTGCAAAAGAGGAGGAGGATCAAAGGCTGAAGCTGCCAGGCTGGCTGGGAGGAGGAGGGATTACCAGAAGGGCAATCCATGGGGAGGACTGCTCTGTTGACCCCATCTCAAGGCTGGTTCATGCTGGACACCAAGCCAGCACAGCGTCTGCCACCTTCACCGCCTCGTCCCAGCCTCACGCTAGATGCTAAAGAAAGGAAAATGGAGCTGAAACCTTCTGGGAGATGCTGGCGTGATGGGACATGAACAACGACTGCATGGGTCCACCCAGAGCAACGAGACCTCCCTGTCCCCTCGCCTGCACCCAGTGGGACCTTCCAGGGATCCAGCCCTGCGCTAATGACCAAAGTCACCTTGTTTCTAAGGCATAGGGGACTCGCTGCTATCCCACACCACCAGCTGCTCACCACCAGGTCACACCAGCCAGACCCAGAACACCCAAGCCAGAACAATTTCAAGACCACATTCCCATCTCTTGTCTGAAGGACCGTGCTCCCACCTCTTTTCCAAAGGTTCTCCACTTCCCACTTCTCCTCCCCTTTCTCCTTTTCTGAATCTTTCTCCTCCATTGCAGCATCATAACAGACAGAAGAAGGGTAAAACATCACCACTCTCCCCACGTTTCACTGCAACTCCCCTCTCACAAGCTTACACCTCTATCCTTCAAGACCAAAGCCCAACCAGAGCCGAAAACACCACGTTTTCCTCCCATCCACTCTCCCACAGGCTCAGCGACCCTCTCCAGCCTGTCTGTAAGCTCGTGGATACTTGACAGAGTTTTTCCAGCAGTCGGGAGGCAGCAGGGCTGGACCAGCTCTTGGGCAGCTGTTCCCTTGGCCACTCTTTTATCTCCGGCATTGTGTTCACATCTGCTTCCCCCTCTGCCTCCTTCCCTGCCGCTGGGAGCCTGGTTTTAAATCACTGCTCAGCGTGCCAG
>WKFP01015146.1:1633670-1648431 GCA_011057875.1 Pterocles orientalis
AGCAGCTGCCGTGCTGAACAGACCCAGATTTCTGGTAAGGCTGGAGGCTGGGCTGGCAAAATGCACCCAAATGCCAGTTTCAGGTGCACCAAGAAGGGATGGAGATCTCCTGGCAAACCAGAAGGTAGCCCAGGGACTCCAAGCTGAGGGTAAAAACCTGCCTGCCAAGCAGGAGAGGGGTGGTGAAAGTAGTTCTGGGGTGCTAAGAGAGCAATTGGGGCATCAAACCCGTCCAGCAGGTGTGGTGGCACGGCAACCGCGCATCCCTGGGATGCGGCAGGGATGCGATGCTGGGGCCAGCTCTGCCTCCCTCCCCTGGAGGCTGGCGAACACTGCAGCAGCATTGAGATGTCACCTGCGCCCGGGGCACATGGCCAGCTAGCCCTGCTGCCACTCTCCACCAGCGTGTCGCCGCGCAGGATTTGTCAGGTTTGGGGTAAGCCTGGTAAAAGCGAGCTGAACGAGCGCGCTGGAGGGACAGATGCTCCAAGACGTACAATCCCACAGCCCCAGCCAGGACACCGCTTGCTGGAGCCACATCCATCCTCACCGCTCCCACGCCTGGGACTGCAGGAAGCACCCAGAACTGATGCTGAGCTGCTGAGCATCCCTGTAACGATCAGCACTGCAATAAGAAATACCTTTTGCAGCAGCAATCCTCACTGTCTGCCTGCTGAGCCTTTCCAGCCCTGAGAGCAGCTGCGCTTCCAGCTGGGATGCAGGTAAATTTTCCCCATGCTCACCCCAGCAGCGGTAGGTGCTGCCCGGAGCACACAGCTCAGGATGCACACAGACCCCTGTCCCATCTCACAAAGTCTGGGGACTCTAGAGAAGTCCTCAAAGCAAAAAAAAAGACCCTCACTTGCACAGGTACTGGTGCCCAGTGAGCTGCGGTGCCCTTGGATGGAGCCCCCTCCCCTTGCCCGCAGCGTGCGCTGGGTTGCCTGCCCGGTCGTGCGGCGCGGCAATAATTTGTAGCTCGTGTTGGGATCCTTCACGATGAAAAATATGACATGGAAATATAAAACGTTATCGCTCCATAACAGCCACATGCTATAAAACGCTGGGCAGAAGGATCTGGAACTAGACGGAGGCAGTGCTTTAAATCCTTCCCTGCAGAGCTGCTGCCGCTAAAGCAACACACCCGCTCCCAAGAGCTCCGGAACCAAGGGGCAAGAAGAAAGCCCCGATAAAAACACCGTGCTCGTGGAATTAGGCAAATCAGGTGGCTGCACACCAGCGTGACCTTCCTGTGCTGACAACCCCGGGGTAGCTGTCGTACCGGCGCACGGGTGCCGGCTCCTTCCATTCATCCCCTGCCGCGACTTTTGGCGGATGCTCGCGTTACTATAGTAACAACGCCGGGCTGGTACCAACATTACACTACAATGAGTCGACTCTGCTCCCGCGATTACGATAACAATGCTGTTACTGTAGTAACATTCCATTGTTGAGGTCTCACCATTCTCCCCTTAATTTTATTGTCGTAAGATTAGATTGCAATAACGCTATTGAGCCGCCATTAGCGTCGCCATGGCAACAATAACATTAAGGTAGCGATATCGCTTTACAGTGGTCCGACCGTTCCACCACAAATATTTTAATGTAGTAAAACAAAAGAGATTACTGCAGCAACATTAAACTGCAGTGACCTCATTAAACCACCGTTGGCTTTATCACGCCGAAGGAGGGTTTGGAAACTGTGCAGGGCGATGATGCCCGATGTGCATCCCGGGGACACGGTGCTGCCATGGGGAGCTCAACAGGCTCGGAAAGGCTCCAAGAGGCTCATGCTCTTTTTTTTCTGGAATAGGGGGGATCAGAGGATGACCCCCACGCTTGGAGCATCTCCAAGGGAGTTGTAAAGAGTTTCACCGAGCTCGCCCTGCTGCAAAAGTGTGCGCAGCTGCAGCTGGGGAGGAAGGAAATAGCGAAGCCACGGGGGTGCTGGAGGTGGAAATGGCCCCAGCAGACATCGATGTGCTGGCCTGGCAGCAGGACACGGCGCAGCAAAGGGGTTCGTGTCAGCACTGCTTGGGGGGAACCCCGCGACACGCCGGATTACAGCGTTAGCAGGTCACTGGGGGAGAAAAACAGGAATTATCCGTAGCCATAGTGTACACGAAAAAGCCAGCTACGAAGGAAATGCAAACAGTCGGTGTGTCCTGTGAATCACTGCTTCTTCCCCTTGCGCCACTCTCGGGACAATTATTTCTCCTTGGGAACAGGATCCATCCTCCTGTGGCTCTGGCGGTGCCCATCGCTGGGCTGCCAGACCAGCATGGAGGATGCTGCCCTTCACCGCTACTTCTCCTTTACCAACTTGGGACACGTCCCCGGTGGGACACAGCCCGTCCAGTTCCCTCCAGCAGCACAACAGGCACGTAACTGGGGCAGCCTGACACTGCCCGGAGCAAGCGCTTCTTGTCTGGCATCTGGAGTCTCTGCCTTCCCCCCCTCGTGCCCCACGATCTAATTGCTAATTAATAACAACGTTTAGCTCTCAGATAGCGTGTTCCATCTTCAAAGACCTCTGTCGACATGAACGAATTAATCCTCATCAACCCCCCCTGTGAAGGAGGTGACAATTATTATCTCTGCCTCGCAGATGTTAAATTCGATTTGCAAAGAGGTCAAGTGACTTTTGGGGGAGACCAGAGGGAGCTGGGTCCGTGGGCATGCCATGGACCAGCCAATGGATCCCCATGGAGAAGCCAGGGATGGGATAACCTTGGGAGGGAGATGGGGAGATCCAGGGACAACGGCAGATGCAGGAGCGGCAGAGAGGAGGGGATGCTCCCCCGGAGGCAGAGCGAAATGGGGATACCTTCAGTCTACTGCAACAGCCCCCATACAAAAAGAAATGATGCTTTGATGGATGGACGGTGATTAGCAACAAAGGAGAGATGGAGAAGGAACACATCGGTCAAAGGAGCCAGGAGCACAGGCGAAGAGAGGGAGGATTCTGATTTTTTGCCGTGGATTTCCTCCCCTCCTTGGGTTTGGGGAGCCTCTCCCAGCACCCACAAGCCTTTTACAAAGTGTTCTCTACACCTGCTTTGGATTCTAGAAGGAACGACCGCTCCCATGGGGGGAAAGGTGTGAATGGCAAAAAAAAAAAATAAACCACCCAGCGCGATGCATTCCCATCTGCTCTGTTCTCCCTGCGAGCCACCTTGGGGCCTTTGGACAAGAGTGATGATGACTGCAGGGGCTGAGCCTTCCTCCCAGCCGACGCTGCCCCTCTGCTTTCACTCGGGGAGGAAGAAGGATAACGTTTTGCAGCCGCTTTTGCAAAAAAAAGTTCTCCTTGTTCTCCCACGAGTGAAAGGGGCTTAAGGCATCAAAGGAAAATTAATTGGGGAGAGTTCGGCGCTTGAAACAAAGCTGCCGCAGCCCCGCCGGCGGCTTTATCTCGCCGGCACACACCTTGGCAGCGATGCTCCCGGGGTGGCCCCGGCGCGGGGCGAGGTGCCACCACCACATCGCCTGTGCCCCCTGTCACCGGGACGGCCCCGCGCCACCTGAGCCCGCAGCCCCCCGACTCCTGCGGCAGGTAATTAACTCCCTAACAAAGGCAGGGATTTGCAGATTAACCCGGGGCTGGGGAAAGAGTGGGAAAACTCATTTACACCAAACAAAAGGGGAGGGGTGATTAGTTGCTCCAGTGACAACAGAAAGAGGTGGATAGGGCGAGGGAAAATGATAAAGAAGCTGGAAAGCGCTAATATCCCCTAGTTGCCTTTTTTCTTTTTTCTTTTTTTTTTTGTGGTCCGTCTTTTTTTTCTCTTTCTTTCTAAGCACTAAAATTCCACCATTTTCTATCATGCAAATTTTGCGTGCCTAAGTGAGATTACACTCCGGCAGGCGAGGCGCCGTGCCTCCTTCCCCGAGTCCATTTCCCCCGCCGAGATAAGGCCAACTTCCCTTAATGCATCTCACAAGGCGGTGGGAGGGTTTTACCGGCGCGCGTTGGAGATGGCTTATTATCAATACAAATACGAGCTTTCCAGATACCTTCCTCCTCCTCCTCTCTCTTTTTCAACCCAGCAACCCGGAGAACGGCTTAAATAGCTGGAGTGTCCTGCAGCGAGCGGGGAGAAGGGGGAGGCTGCGCCCGAGATGCTGCTGCGGGGGCAAGAAGTGGAGAACTTGCAAAGGAAACCAGAGCGGGATGCAGGAGAGGAGAGGGAGGGAAAGCATCACTCCTCAGGGGTCAGGGGGGCACAAGTCTTCTGGGTTTCTGCCTCCCTCCGAGTTTAGAGTGGGGTTTCCCTGGATTCTGTTTTCTTTGGGATTTTGACCCAGCAACGCCTCTCTCTTTCCAAGGGTCCCAAGCAACTCCTGCAAACATGGGCAGTGCTGCTTCCCTGTGCTTTGTCTGCTCTTAGGACAGCTCCTCCTAAGAAGAAATGAGGGCTGAGCAAGCCGGATGGGCAGGGAGGACCTTCCAGACACCGCAGATGACATGGACACTCCCTGAGCTGCTCCTTTTAGTCTGGCAGCATCCTTCCTAGAGCGATCCCGGTGCTCAGGACCTCCCTGTACCTTTTGCAGGGATGCCGTTGGCTCACATCAACTTGGTGTTACCAACACTCAGCCCGACCCCATTTAAACCAGTCCCTGAAATAACACATCTGAAGTTTGATGCCTTCAGCGCCAAGGGTCCCTTTTCTCATCCCCGGGCTCATTTGTCCCACAATAGCGCAGCGGGAAGGAGGGATGCGCTGACCCGCTATTCCTGGCTCGGCAGCAATCACCTTTTTGCCTTTTGTAGCAGGATTTCAAGACTTGACAAGTTGTTTCTGAAAGCCTGACCGATGAGGAAAGGTAGGAGAAACGGGGCTGGCATCGTTTCAGAAAGAAGGTGGCTAAGGGGCAACACGATAACAACCTTCCCAAAAGCGAAAGGTTGTCACAAAGAGGACATTCATCCATTGTTCCCCACGTCCGCTGGGGATAAGCTGAGAAAATCTCCACTTCGTTTCCAACAAAGGAGGTTTAAGTTAGATATTAGCTATACATTTTCTAATTATAAAGGTAGCGGAGCAGCAGAATGGATCGTCTTGGGAGACTGAAGAACCTGCTTTGTTAAAGATTTTCAAGAATAGCTTTCACACACGTTTGCCAGCAGTGCTTTGCCTCGTTGCAGGGGGACAGGCTAAATTAGCTCTCGAGGTGCCGTCTACCCACCTATTTTGGGATCTCAGCCATCAATACCATCAACCTAGATATCAATGTGCAGCGCTTTCCTTGCTGCTGCGTGGACATCCTTGGTTCCTGGTAGTTTCTAACTAATTCTCTCCTGCTGCCTTGGGGGACCATCCCCAACCCTCACACCCTACAGGAAGCTCCTTCTCTCATCCCTATCCTTCCTCTGGTTTTTGCTCTCACCCCTCCAAAGCACTGCTTCCTCCAGCACCCCTTGCCATGCACCAGGGATGCCCCAGCTCCTCCCTCCCTCCATCCACGGCCGTTTCCCAGCAATTTCCCCTAAACATGAGGAAGAGGAGGGATGCACAGCATGGGCTGAGGGTGCCCGGACCCTGGCTGCCATGCACCCATCACCTGGGGGAGCAGCAGGCTGCTGGAATCCCAGCTGGAAGGGGAAGAGCTCCCTGCTCCCTGCAGCCAGTCCCTTTGGAGAGCGCAGCCTGCCCCAGGGCTCGATTTAATTGCATCCTGCGAGGCTGGAGTGCTCCTGCCTCCGGAGCTATGCCCCCAGGCTCTTTCCTGGTGCACGAAGGGGAAAGTCACGACCTGCTTAGAACAACCTGCACACCTCTGTCTTTCCAGCAGCACCTGGACTAACCCTGTTTAGAAGTCAAGTCCCCCTTTCCCAGCTCCCCTCGCCACTTCTCCTTTCCTGTTAGGCTGCGGGGAAAGGGACAAAAGGTCCCACCGCCATGTGCTGACCTCGGAACATCCCTGAAATCTGGCGCTTTCCTGGGAGGGAGTTGTAAGCGCCGCGTCCCACGGGCTGAACATCATTTAGGACAGGATTATAACCGATTGTGCAGGAATTTCCAAGGCATGAGGGTTAATCCTAGCACCCCAACTAAATTTTAATGATGATCAACAGAATTATGCTCTCACCACCTTATATCCAAGAAAGGACTGGGTGAGCCCTGGAAATTAGGGGGCCTTTCCCAAGAGCCACTATTTCTGTCCGTAACATCGAGGATACCCACCACCTTATAGGACTAAGCCCATCACTGAACCCTCCAATACTTAACTGCTGCAAAGAATTAGGACGTGACCTTTTCCTCCAGTCCCCAAACATCTCTTCCTAATGATACAGCAAGACACCGGAGGGATGGACCTGGATGTCTGGTGATATGGGAAATTTAGGTCAGGAAATGGGAAGAAAACAGATAGAATTCGTCCTGCATCACCCCCAGCGCCTGATAGCGACTTCAGAACTTGCGGGTGATCGACTTTGGCTTAAGAAAGCCAGGCAGGTAATAACAGATGGCAAGATAAACAGCAAAGACCCTGGCTGGCAATGCATCCGCTTCCCCTTTGCGGTTAATGGAGATGGAGAAAGTTCGCCTCTGTTTAGTTTGCTCGATGGCTCGAAGAGGAAAGAGAAAATGGAAAGGGAGGGAGGGGGGGGAAATAAAGGCCCTGGGTCTGGGTTTTTTCCCCCCTTCTATTCATTAGGATGTCAATAATGCTCAGGCCTGGTATATCGACGGTGGATTAGCTCAACCCGACTCTGTGTACAAGACCAATGCCTTTTTAACCCAGCTTGTTTCCAAATCAATACACCCATCAGCATTCGAAAATTAGCCCGAGACGAGATTCCAATACTCAGGCTGGTGTGTCATGCTAAGAGAGCTCCCGGCCAAATCACAGAACAAGGAGGAGGAAAACAGGTTGCTAGCAAGGGATTAGAAATTTTCCATTAATCTTCCCCGAGGCTGCCTCCATAAGAGCACGGCAAGCCCCGTCTGTGCCACCATACCGGCTCCCCCTTGCCCAGCACATGTCCCCACCAAGTCCCACGGCACGGACACAGGAGCTATCTTGCATGACCATCCATCTGTTTGACCATCGTGTGGTCACGCTCACGCACTCCCCTCGAGAGCCCGTGTGCCGAGCACACGCTTGGCCATCGCAAGCTCTCCGCCATCCCATGCTGGCCTTCCTCCGCCTCCTCCTCCTCCTCCTCACAGAAGGACAGAGTTTCACCGCACAAACACATATTGTTGCTAGGCATACACACACCCCCACAAAGTACACAAATCTGCCAGCTCTCTCCTCTCCCCCAAACACAAGTTTTCCTTCAAGCATCGCCTCCAGCATTGGAAAACAAAACAAACCATCAAAATACAACAACAACCACCAGCAACACGGGTTTGCCAGGCACCGCCTGGGGAGACAGAGCTGCCTGCAGCAGCGTCCCATGACTGGTATCAAAGCAAGAGGGATAAATGCAATTGCAAATACCTGGGACATCACTGGGACCTTCCAAACCCATTGGTCAGCCTCTATGTTTGCACCAAATTGTCTCAGAGTAGCAGCGATGGGAGGAGAAGACACCAGGGCAAAAGAAATGAACATAAAGCACAGCCCCAAGCCCAATCCCTGTAGGAATTCCCTTTCTCTTACCTTGCACGATGAGATGGACACGCGATGTCTTGGGGTGATTGTCTGTCTGCACGGAGCAGGTGTAGGGGCCCTCGTCGTACACGTCCACGTCTTGGATCTGGATGCTGTACTGGGTTTTGGTGTTGGCCAAGAGCACCACCCGAGGGTCCAAGCACCACTTGTCATTGCCAGCATAGAGGATGCTGCTGCGGTTCAGCCAGGCCACTCGGGTCACTCGGTTATCCACGGAGCACCTGAGGAGAGGCAGAGAGGTGACCCATCAGCACCATGCTCTCAGGTGTTCTCCCCTCCCTTCCCCAGCCCCTGCTGCCACTATTTTTAGCTTTGCTGCCAGCAGCACTTTCGGAGACTGAGCGCTCCCAGTGTCCAAAGAGGACAATGTCAGCATTTTACCTGCCGTGCTCAGGGCACCGATATCCATCTCAACTGGTGGCTCCAGAGATTTTCCCAGGAGCTTCCCATTGATTTCAGTCCTGGAGAGATCAGAGCCACCCAGTACCAGCCACCCAGTACCTTTCATCCCTCCGTCCCCCTTTGCTCCATTGCAAACTCAGCGACAATCAGAACCAATGCCAAAACAAGCCATCCTGAGTCCAAACCACACTTTCCTGAAGGGTGCAGGTTGCTCACTCTTTCCCAAACCCATCACTTATCATGATCTCTGCAGACCTTCCCATCCCTGCATCCAGGCAAAGAAATGCAAAGCACAGCCCGGACAGCAGCTCTCGCTGCTTCACAAAGGGGCGAGGAGAATTCATCTCAGGAGACAGCCAGCTCTGACACATCCCTAAAGAGAAACCTTGAGCTTCCTCCCCTATGTCCCCTCCATCAGCTCTTCCTTCCCCATCCATCATCTGCATCGCTGCAGGTCCCTCACTCACTGCACCTTGCCCCAGCTCAGCATTGCACCTGCCAAGGGATGCTTTGGGGGCAGAAATCTTGTTTCCAGCCTCTTTAGGAAACGGAGATGCCACAAACCTCAGAACAGACTTTCTCTTGAAGGGGATTATCAGCTGCGGAAGCAGAGGCCAGTCTGGCTTCCCTTGCTGGTCTCCACCAGCTCTATAACCGTCCATCCCCACATCCCCACACAAGATCTGAATCCTCCATTTCCACAAATCACCTCCAGACAGGTGAAGAACACGGGCTCTGCTGTCCAAGCTTTTCCCTATGCAGAAAAAAACCTGCAGCCCCCCCCCAGCAAGCCTGATTCTCTCCAAGCAAGTTTGGGATTACGGAGCCATCACGACTTCTTTGCTGGATGCCAGCAAACGGAGGATAATGTCCCTCCATAAAACCACTCAGCCTCAGATCCACTGTTTATGTTCTCCCCAATCTACTTCATTACTTGTGCAATGGCTGGGATGCTAATTAACTTCAGAAGCACTGATAAAAGAGCACGGCAGCCTCTGGGAGGTCTCACATGGGGTAACCTGACCAAATGCAAGGGGTTTAAGGGGCGATGTGTGCCAGACCTTGCTAGCAGGGGAGCCTGTCCCCTCGCTGGTGGGCTGCTTCCCTCCCCATGCCACCAAACACACCGGTACCCACCTGGGGACAAGATGCTTCACCTTATCCAGCCTCTTTTTGGAGGAATCTCTTTGGCCCCAGTGATTCGAGGAGAAGCCTACATAACCCCCTTGGCCTCAACACACACCCCTGTGGGGTCGGGGTGATGGGTCCCACGAGGTGAGGTGCCCAAGGTGGGACGGGTGGTCTTCAGCCCCGGACCCCCCTGCTGATTTGCTGGGCAAGTGCCCAAGCTACCTCACCATCCTCCCTCGCTGATGTGAAAAACATCTGATAAATTAACCAATTTTACTGCTGTTCCATCATGACATTACGATAATAATAAATTAAATGGGAGCAGATTTTTATTATCAACATAAAATAAAGCAATATCTTCAGCCTGGGCTGAACACCAAGAACTCATCTCTCTCTCTCCGCTGCATTACAACTTGAGCAAAAGCTGAGAGTTTAGTTGCTCGACCTGAACAAAACTTCAGATTTTTTTTTTCCCCAGAGGGGAGATTTAGTGTAGATTGTACTCTGGACCTCAACTGTGCAGGCAGGTTAGAGCTACGAGGTTGGAATGAAACACAAGTGGGAGATTTGGTGCTCAGCTCTGGCCAGCCCATCACCATGCCCTGAAATTGGCTCCTGCGGTTGCAGCAAGCAACACTTCTGCACAAACACCGCGGTGTCCACCCTCATTGCCAAAACTATATCGCAGGGAAGAACTGGGTGATGAGGAGCCAGACAGGGCTTGGATTTCTCAGTCTGGTCCCTTCTGCAGAGATTATCCCTGAGGACCTGTAAGCAGGCTGAACTAAAAATATATATTTCCTCTCTCCTCCTTCCATGCCAGTTTTTTGGGGATGAAATGCATCAGCTTGGAGATCCTTGGATAATAATGGAGCCAGACAGTGTGTAATCCAAGCATTCCCTCTATCATCTGGGCATTTAAGTGCTTTTGAAAAGCGACGGGGCTCAGGTAACGCATGAGGCACCAGTGAAATAAGTGCTTTCGCCCTTCACAGCACCCGGTCACAATCTCTTCTTATCACCTAGACATGCTTCTCTGTCCCTGGGATCGGCAGGCTTAAAGGTGCTATTTTATTTTCTTCCCTGCCTCTTAAAGCTCCCAAGCCTCTCTATATAAATAAATAAATGAATATATATATATTAAAAAAAAAAAAAAAGAAAAAAACCTCCCAGGAAAGATGCACATTGACCTCAGGATAGGGTGTTCTATTTTAGGGATGGCAGGTCGTGCTCCTACCAAACCCCCTGCCAACCCTTCTCCTCCTCGCGCCAGCACTGCTCAGGGTCCCCGTGGCCAAGGCTCGCTGCAGCGACCCGATGCTCTCCCAGCCCCTCCATCTGCTCCCCTCTCCCCCAGCCTGGTGCAGGGACGGGGAGCCCTCCTCTCCCGCAGGCAAGCAGCTGAGCGGAAAGCCTTTGGCTTGGGTTGGGAAGCTGGGCTCCAAGCACAGGTGGGGAGCAAAGCCTCCCCCTTCCCTCCCCGCTCCTAGCGAGGTGCAAAGCCCCGAGACGCTTCCTCCACCTCGCCGGAGGCTCTCGCCCCACGATGTGCCAAGGAGGCAGGAGAGAGAGTGCCAGAAAACAGCACTTGCCTCCAAAAAGGAGGTGTAAAAATAATTAAGCACAGGTGACGTAATTTTCTCTCTCAAGACCCTTAATCCTTGCTACGTTCCAGCTTGGACGGGAAGGTCTTCTCCTGCAGAAAGATGAACAAGTGCTGTCTGCCTGCACAGGGAGGAGATGCTGCTGCTCCCTCTTTGCTGTCTCTTTCCCTCTAAACCCAGGGTCCTGAGCCTTCGGGTTTCTCCTCCAGGATGGGGAAACACTGCTCACCCTCCACGGCTGCACCATCCTGGCAGCGCAGGTTTGCAGAGAGATGCAGCTCCTCACGCTGCACCAGAACCACTGCACCTCAAATTGACCATGAGCGATGGAGTTTGGGCATTTTAAGACTGCTGCACACACTGACCAAAGGCAAAAGCTGGGTGGAAGCATCTTCCCTACCCACCCCAGCTTGTTCCAATGCCAACAAAGCCCTCGGCAGGGACACACAGCCCTGGCCAGAGGGGAGCAGGATGACTGCAGACACAGACCTGCTCCCAAAGAGCCCACGACCCAACTGCAGCGGCTGCAATCCAGTATCAGGAATAAATAAACAACAAGGTGCCAAAGCTGAGCGCCCGGACCGCTGATCCTGCCCCCGCCCAGTACCTCCCTGCATCTTCGGCGCAGGCACAGATGGCACAAGCCCTCCTGGATTTCTCTCTTTGCTTTCGCGAGTTTGCACACAGGAAACAACGGGAGAGGAGGTGGCCCGGCAGTGGGGGGAAGGAGGTTTTTAATTACTGAAGTGCAGTAATTGGCACACAAGGCTTTTTTTTGTTGCCTCTTCTGCAGCTCGCTGGTGTTGCAGAGGGCTGGGCTGGAGAGCACAGATTGTCTCAACCCAGCAGGACACACACGAAATGAATAACGTTAATTAGAACTGAAAAGAGCTCAGCGAAATTACCAACCTGATTGCTGCTTTCGTTGCCATTATCAGGTACAAGCTCCATTGCAGGGATGCAGGGAAGGCTAAGGATGCTAAGCCTGGCTCACCCCAGCAAACTTGGGGTCCCAACCTGGGGCTGTGACCAAGCTGAACCCCCCCCCGCCCCCGTCTGGGCTCGCTGCTTCTTCCACCACCACCTCATTGTCACTGCATGCCCATCTTTTCTTTTTCTTCCCAGTCTAAACCAGCAATTCCCAGACACCTCTGGATTTTGAAGCAATCCCTTCCGCACCAGCAGTGTCGTGCCTCTGCTATGCGTCAGACCAAGCTGGAAATCTTATAGAGGAACTAGCTTGGGGTTTAGTTTAAAACTAGGTACAAAAGCCTCCTGTTGAGGCTGGGCAGGGAGACCAGCTGCACCGGTCCTGCCTTGTCCCCAGCATCCTGTATCCCAGACATCACCTTCCAGCCTCTGCATCATCAGCCACGCTATAAATGATCACCTAAACTAGACCGTCGCCGGAGGCAGGAGCTTCACATCTTAGATTTATTTCTGTGATTATCACATTTTATTGTTATTTATTAGGATTAATTAAAGGCTGGGCTGTGAACAACTCAATCCCATTCAGGCACAGTCCCACCGCTCTCGTAGACTTTCCTGTGATGTTTATGCTCCGGTGACATGAAACGTCTGGCCATCAATTCCTGAGCAAAGGGAAAGCTGGGGTCAGATTGTCCCCAGTTCCCTGGGACACGTGCTGCCCACGACCCTGTAAGGCTGGGATGCACACACCATGGTTATCATGGAAAAGCTGATCTGGAAGCTTTTTTATTAATAACTATTAAGCCAAAACCCTCACTGCAACAACCCAGTCTAGTTTCTGTCTCTCTGCTGTGCTGGTTTAAGTCATGCACTAGCAATTCCTACCGATCCAGCCCTCCTTCAGCAGGATTTACAGCATCTGCTCCTTTTCGTGTGCACTTACACGCCCCCACTGCAGCACCGTACGGCTCACGTAGGCACCGACACACAGTGCTACCCTACACACCAGACCCCATCTCAGCCCACTAGGCTAGACACGCAAACCCACACAGGTCACAGCCTCCGTGCAGGGCTAAGCCGGGGACGTGCACAGGGGCAGATGGTCTCTAGGATTAAAACAGTCCATAGGTTTGGTCCTGGCCTCCAACGGCTCACCCACGCGGCTCTAGAAGGGGCTCAAGGCTCATCCCCACCGGGGACTGCATCCCTGCAGAGGTTCTTGGCACGTCCATCCCCACCTGCGCCCCAGGACCAGCCTGGCCATCCTCAGTGTCAACTGCTAGACCAGCTGGAGGGCACTCCTTGAGCTCACCCTGATGGGAGACCACCAAAGACACCGCCCGAGGACATCTTCACAGCACAGCACGGCTGGCAGGGCTGAGAAACCGCCTCCCTGCGCGGGGAGCCTTCCACCTGCCAGGCAGGAGCTGACGGAACAATTAACCCGGCAGCGGGGTCCTGCAGGAAAGGGGGGACCCCACTGGGGCTGGCGCCAGCCTCCAGTGCCCCCCTGCACCAGCCGGAGCATCTCCAAAGGCCGCGGGGTGAGGAGGTGCCCTCAGATCAGCTGCCGCCCCGGCATCTCTTCGAAATCACGCTGAGCCAGTCAAAAGCAGCGCTCAGAAGTGGAAAATAAAAACCCTTTGTGCTTCTCCCTGTCTTCCCTGCCCAGACAGCTTCATCGCGGGGGAGTCAGGGCTCTGGACCAGGAGGTCCTGCCTTTCCCACCTGCAAGTTCCTTGCAAGTCCCTGCCCTCTGCACGGCTTTAAAGACAGCTAATGCGTGTTTGTAAAAGTACCTGATCTCCTCAATGGAAAGTTTATACATGCAAATGATTCACACTAATTACATTAATACTAATATTCCGGGCTCGAAAAAGATCCGCCTTGGTTCACTGCCCGGGATTCGCAGAGCTGCAAACAGCTCCCAGGATGCTGCCTTAGACGAGCTTCTTGGCAAACGCCAAGGAAAACAGGAGGAAACTGGCCTGGGGAGGAAGGAAGAGCTGCAAAAAGAGCCGGAGCTCCCACTCTGCAGTCTGCTGACCGAGCACGAGGCAGGGGACGGAGCACCCACAACCACGGCAGCACCTCTGCATGCACCCACCAGCACCGTCGGTCCTGGGAGACCCCCGTGCCGGCACCGAGAACTGGTGCAAAGCGGGCAGGTCGTGATGCAGCAGGCAGGGATGGCTTGTCTGGAAAAGTCTGTCTCTCTCTGCAATGCAGCAGTGCACTAACACCTTGTCCAAGTCCCCTGCTCCCACGCTCTGCTCAGCCAGCCTTCCTGTTTATCCTCCTATTGTCTCTGCTAACAACAGGGCTCTGCACATCCACAGCATCTTCCCATCTCAGCATCACACAACACCACCCAGGGCAGCCGCACGGCGAGGGAGCGTGTCCCCAACCTGGGCTCCCACCCCTGCGGCTGACCCGGTGGAGCAGCACCGGAGCGTGCTCCTGGCCCATCTCCTTGGGCACCCTCCAAAAGTGCTAATGGTGCCAGGGAACGGGGGTGACGCCAGCACCGAACCGCCTGCCGGCAGCTGTGCAGGGACACGGCCAGTTTGCTAATGAAACTGGGAGCTCCCGCAGCACTGGGAACCTGAGCTCAAGGGATGTTTTGTTCCTCCCTAATTTCTCCTTTTCCACATTCCTTCAGCCCCGGTAATTGCTGGGGGGTTCCTGGATGGCAGCAGGCAAACAGCCCTGGGCAAAACTCACTCCGCTTTCCCAGTGGCCTTCCAGGTCCTCCCTTCGGCAAGGAGAGCATCACTCCAGAGCAGGTCCAGGCTCTGGCAGCTGCCTGCTTGAGAGGCTTCAAAAGGAGGTGGGAAACGCCAAAAGAAGAAAATAACTCCGCAATGATCTCATTCTCTCCCCCCCAAGCGTTACAGAGCCTTTTAAACCCTGTAATATAAACTCTCCTCATCTGAGGAGGTGTGGAGAAGTCGTCTCCTTTTCTCTGCCTCTAAAAAAACCTGCAGAGATCTCTCTTGCTATGCCCTTTTCTGTAGAAAAACATTCCTTTGCCATCTCCAAGCCCCGGGTTGAGCTGCTCAAGACCC
>WKFP01015146.1:1648451-1668801 GCA_011057875.1 Pterocles orientalis
CTCTCCCCCCCAGCCCGGCAGGGAAGTTCCTGCAGGCTGCGCTCCCAGCAGTTAGCTCCGATCCCCGGCGCTGAACTCGCTCAATTACGAGCTGTGCCCTCTGAATAAATCCCGGTTCTGCTTGGCGCTATTGACACTAATGGCCCAGGAATAAAGCGATGCCATCCACCCCGACGGTCTGCAAAAGGAGCGTGTTTAACTACGCACGCAGGCAAGGGACTGCTGGGCTTAACTGCACTGAAAATGTATTCCAGAGGAAGCCATGCACTTAACTTATTACAAGTGGGAAATTAGCCCTAAAGTGCCTTTTTTTTTTTCCTTAGAAGTTGAGGCACCAAATGGGAACGGTGAGGGGAGAGCGCTCTCTGCCAGGACTGCGGAGAGGAGCGAGCAGGAGCCGGTGGATAAAGGATGCTGTGGGTTCGGAGGCGGCAGGACAGAAGGAGAAGGGTGCTAGCGGGAGCAAAAAGTGCTGCAAAGAGAGGGCTGAAGGGCACTGACAGGGACAACAACACAGGGAAATCAACCCAGGGAAGAGCACAAGATCGGGTACCAGATTTTCGGGGCGCGGGCAGAGCTCTCCAATAGCCCAGGGTGTGTAACGCAGGGCTGAGATGAGGAGATCTTGCACTCACCTGGCTGTGGCTGGCCAAATACATTTTGCAACACACTATCTATATATTTCCAGTCCGAAATAATTGCAGGTTACCACGTCGCCTTCCTACAAGATCTCTCCCTCACGCTCCTAATGGCAATTTCACCGTAACACCCAAACTCATATTGCTGCTGCTGGCAGGTGGGCAGAGATGGACAGAAAGAGGACAATGAGCAAACCCGTAAAATTGAAACAGAGTTCGTCCAGGCAACGCCAGACTGCGTGGGAGGAGCAGGGCATCCCAGGTCTTTGGGGATGAATCCCCAAGCCTGGCAGTGCCGCAGTGGGTCCCAGGGTGATGGGGAAAGGATCACCCCCTTTGGCAGAAGACAAGGCGTCCCCATCCAAGGTCACAAGAGACCGAGACAAGAAGGTAACCCACGCTTCTGGCTCCGACATCTAGCTACCAGACAAACCAGCTCCCTAGCAAGAGCCTACACAGACACTCAAAGCCCACCACACAGCCAGATCTTCCCCATCACATCACCAGAGGGTTGTTTGCCACATGAACAAAGTGCAAGCACCTTGTCTCATGACGTCCCATCACTACGAGATGGGGACACATCCCTGAGAGACATCAGTGCCACACAAGTGGAGAACCAAGTAGGGGGAGAAGATGGAACAAGAGCCATGTCAAGGAAGGACACACGATGGAGCCACAAGCGATGGGACCTTCTCCAGCCACGCCGCTTGCACGGATATCCTCTCCCCATTTATACAATGGCACTAGTAAGAGCAGAAAACAATAGAGGAAGGGAGGGGAAGGACCCTTCCCAGTGCAGATCCCCCCCTTTCTTCCCCTCTCCCCTTGAGGACATCATCCTTAAAATATATTTCATTTCACAGCTGCATTATGGTACCACAAAATCCTGCGAATCCAATTTAAGAACAGATTACCTCCTCACTTACTTCATTTGAAGCAATTACATGTTAATTTTCATTGAGACCAGCCTAATGCATACCAATCTGATGCTGCAATCTCATTTGAATACTTGAGGGAACACTAGTTGGGCTCCGGGCTCTGGAGGCTCATATTTAAAGGGCCACTTCACATTTCCTTTCCCTTCTCCCCTGGTTATTTATGCTTTCGTCGCACTTCTGGTGCTCCCCCCCCTCCCTTCCCAGCGTTCCCAACAGCTGGTACCACTCAGGAGACCAACTAAAAAAGGACCAAGAAGTTTTTCAGCAAACCTTGCAGAACAATGCTGCACCCATCACCAGCCTGGTCCCCAAGGTGGGACCATCCCCAGACCAAAATTCAATATCGCCAACATCCTTCTGCATCAATCAAATAACCGTCCAGCATCAAAGTCGCCGGTAACCATGCGCCGCTACCACCCATCCCTCTGCAAAGCGATCCCTCCTCCTCCTCCCAGGCCAAGAACAGCCTCCGTCAGGTCTCTAGCTGATGGTTATCTTCTCACGTTCGCTTCCAGCTCACTATCCAGCCAAGCCCACGGTATCGATTGGCATCTCGGACAGCGAGCTTGGAGTCATTAATAACGCCAGCAGAGTGTGGATTCAGCTCCTGGGTGAGGTGCGGAGGCATGCCGCCTCTGCCTGGCTGTACACATCACGGCGATAAGCATTCATGCTGGGGGCTGCACCTTAATTAGATTTTTCAGATCGCTAAGGGCCCTGACACAACTTGCGCAGACACCATATAAATGCATATTGCATTGTGCTGTAATTAATCCGAGGTGACGCAGAGGCAGATGGAGCAGGAACGTGGGACCGATGCACAGCGAGACTCCAGCACATCGCCAGCCCAAGCCCACCCTACAGCCCAAGCTCCATCAGCTCAAACCAAGAAATCTCCCTCTTCGTGCCACCCACCGAGCGCTGGGCTACCACCACAGACAGGTTGGACAACCGGTATCTGGATGAGCATCTTGGCAGCAAAAGGTTTCCAACAAAAAGCAATAAAGACAAGAATTGCAGCTCGCCCTCTCCAAAAGAAATAATCGATCGCAGCGGGCAGCTGTCTATGCCACTGCTGAAAGCACTCGGATGTCACAGCCGTTGCCTGCAGCGGGGAGTCCCCAGGCATTTGCGTCCCACCTTGGACAGATGGGATGCTTCACAAGCACTGATGGAAGTGATGGGATGAGGCTGGTGAGACACTTTTTTTGGAGAAAATCTTTGGGGATGGAGTTTGCGGTGAGGATAACTCAGAAAAGGAGCAGAAGCCAACAAAGTGACAGAGGAATAACTATTGTCTGAATCATCACTCAACCTCCGAAAGCCTTCAGCCCCCATGCCTACAGCTGGGGAAGGGCTTCTGCATGCCAGGAGCTGTGGGACCTGGTGCTGGTCATTTTTTGCCTGACTGATGAATTCCCCTGAGAACAGCCAAGGGGTTTCACATGCATTTGGGAACTCCCTTTTTTGGCAATTACTGCAATACAACTGCTCGAGCCCACCAGCCTTTGCCTCCAGGATGCCAGCAGTCAACCCGGACCTACAGCCCTACGACCAGCACATGGACCTCTTTACACACCACTGATGCCACAGCCCTTGGGATGGATGAGACCCCCTGGGAACGCCACGGCTGCACCAAGCCCCACGGAAGCTCCTTTGATGGGTCCCAGAGAAGATGTGGGATCTCCATCTCTCCATGGACATGATGTGTGAGCCTCAACTGCACCCAGGTACCGACCCATGGGGGAAAAAAACCTTTTAGGGAGGGAGGGCACCAGGCTGGGAGGCAAAAGGGGAGCCTGCCCTCTGCCAAGGCACCAGCGGGTCTGAAGAAGCACCTGCACTCTGGCTAAAACAACAGGGCTGCGGTGGCTTGGGGACATGCTCTCAAAGCACCAGGAGAGACTTTGGTTGCCTGTTTCCCACCGAACCAACTCAGTCCCCGTACAAGTCTTTGAAAAACGTGTTCTTTATAGTTTTCCATTTTGATGTCACATCTGTAAGAATATATGGTGGGGTTGTGGGGTTTTTTTTTTTCCCCTTCTCCTCACCCTCATCTTCTTTTTAAGATTTGTCACACTTTGAACTCTAATTTTTATTTATTTTATTACCCTAGGAAAGGGCTGACTCCCCACTGAGCATGGAAGGAGAAAGAGAAAAGGAGGTGGGGAGGAAGCCTTCAGAAAGTGCCCAGATTTAAATTTTTATCAGAGGAACAGAAAGAGGAATTTGTTGATGATCAAAGAGACTCAAGTACCTCAAAAGAAAGGGACCGTCAGTAAACGGAAGCTACTTAAGGAATTACATGAAAGACATGGGAAACCCTCGAGAAGCAGACAAGATGCTGTAACCAAGTGCAAAGCCAAAGCCATCAGTCCCAAACCACCGGAGCAGCGAGAATCAGTAGGTGAAGTATTTGCTCTGCAAAAGCAGCAGATGATGGAAGAGCCAGCGGTTTGGAGAGGTGCTGAGCCGGCTCAGCACCAGCGGCTGTCAGAGGGAGCCCAGCACCTCTGCAAGAGCAGCACTGGCATGCTGTTCACCTGCTCACGCCCTGCACAGCTAAAACAAGTGCATGCAGTCACATCAAGGGCTGCATTGCTTTGAAAAACAGCACCCCAGGGGCTTTCTGTTTTCCTTTTCCTCCTCAGCACCTTCCAGCTTGAGTGTGCTCAGTTTATAAATCCAAAAAGGGTGAGACTGGTTTATTTATTATTTTTTTTTTACCCCTTTGCTTTGGTTTTAATCCACTGGCAGCACTTTGCAACTCAAGTTGGGATCTGAAAAGCCCGCAGAGCCCTTTGAGGGTCAGGCTACGGGATGCGGAACAGAGTAATTTAGGGCGGCGATGAGCAAGAAGAAGAGGAAGGCGGTGGGGAGAGACCACGACAGCACCGAGATAGCCTGCAGCCAAGTCAAAAGTGCACAGGACTTGAGAGACGGAGACCGATCCATCCTCAACCCCTAACCCGCCTTCCCAAGCCGCTCCTCGCCAAAGCCTTTAAGAGGCCAGATCCTATTGCTTCCTGAACTGTGACCTGCCCGGCTTAGCTGGGAAAATCTTTTAAATAGGAAAACAGAGCTGCCGTTTGCTTTCACGCAGAGTCAGCGGTGAGCAAAGCCCAAGGGTCGCGTTAGATTAGCAGCCGGCTCCTCCAAAGGCATGGAAACTTTGATCATTTAATATGTATGCACCGTGTCGGAGCCAACAGGTCTCCAAACCCCAGTAAATGTTTTATTAGGGCAGTGTTCGTGCCCAAGCCTTGCTCCTTTCGGACTCGGGGGATCTTGTTGCGATTGGAGAGACATCTCCCTCCCACCATCTCTCTCTCTCTCCCAAGAAGGGCTGCACGGCCGGTGAGGCTCCTGCCTTGCATCACGCTTAAAATTGGGGGACAATGGGCACGAGCACCCCAAAATCAGCCCTTGCCTTCTTCAAACCATCTGCTCCTCTTACATCATGCAAAAAGACCCAACGCATGGATGGAGATGTCAACACCGATCGTGGCAAGAGCGGGGCTCTGCTCTTCCTCCTCCATCACCACCAAAGCAGCCACCACGACTGCCCGGAGCTTCCAACCCCGCCACCCTCTGCCAGACCCCACCAAACAGCAGTAGAAATCTCGGGGAGAAATTACCCTGCTCCTCTCCTGTTAAAGCAGGTCCCATTTCTTTCTTTTTTTCCCCGATTCTAAAAAATATTTACATCCAAAATAGACAAGAAAAGCCTTGTGCCAAGAAAATAGGGGATTTTTATAGATCTTGTTTCTGCAAGAAATTACCAAGACAACAAGTCACTAAGTTCTGAGCAAGGATTTGACATTTTCCTGAGTAAAAATAGCACCTGAAATGGCAATGCTTAGGATAACACCTTATGGGCCAGCCATACCGAAGCAACCGGAGAATATAACCTTCCCACAGCACAGCAAAACTTGCCCATGGGATCCCACTGGGGACGCCTCTGTGTCTACCCTTTCCTACAGGATTTCACACGGGTTTCCACAGAATTCTACTGGTCTCGTCCTTATTAAGTTTGGATTTCTTTTTTTGCCATAAAGGATATTAATGGTCTCATGACACCCAAACCCTCCTCCTTCACCCAGCCCAGCAGTTCCACTCCTTCCTCCCTGCCCATCCCAAAAGCCAGAGGAACACAGGGAAAGCAGAGACAGGGAGAGGTGGGGGTTTCATCTATCAAGGGGCTTGCTTTCTTCCCCTGTTTAAAAAACAAGAATAGCAATGTGTTTATTTATAAACCGAAATTCAAACTAATTATTAGCCAGAGCCTTTCAAGTAAAAATGTAGGTCATGCAATAAATATTAGGTGGGATAATAGCAATTGTTTCAGCTTCAGGAAGCGCATAAGTGATGGAAACTCACTAGCTGTCCAAGGACAAGCTGGACATGACATTTAGAATATTTAAAAAGAACAATAATAATAATAAAAAAATAATCAAACAGACAAGGAATCACATACTTCAAAACCAGGAGCGTGGGATACACTTTTTAAGCTACTCCTTAAAATAGAGGTGAAAGCATGACGAGACCTCCCTCACTCTGCCCCTCAGCCATCAGCACCGACTCCACTCATTGCTCAACAGCAACGCTCTGTGCGGCCGGTCCTGCTTCGAGAGGAGCCTGTCTGATCGGGGGATGTGAGGAGCTGCGAACCGTCAACAGCTTCTCCCCGCTGCCAGGGCTTGTGGGCAGCAGATGCCAAAGCCAGAAAAAGTGAAACGGGGAGTTTACATGCAAGAAAAGGTTTGGCAGCAGGCAAATCTTTGTGCCAGCAGCAGAGGAAAGGAGCAGCATCAGGAGAGAGCTTCTCCAAGCCCGCCCGAGGGCCAGAGACAGCACGCAGAGCTAACGTAACCTACTTGCAGTCAACTGCGATCAAGGCGAAGCAGAAAGGTTGCCAATTAAAAACACTGAGTGATTTCAAAGAACAAAGAAATCCGAGGACATTGTTTGATTGTGCACATTCTGCAAGACATACAAAAAAAAAAAAAAAGAGGCTAAAAATAGGCTGGATGCTGTGAGCATTCAGCAAAGTCACCAGCTTCGGGGAGTTACGCGGCTTTACCCGTGCAGCCGTCATTGATGCTAAGTTCTGATCTCTCTTTAAACTTGCACAAGGTTTTCTTTTCCTGAAAAAATACAAGATTATGCCCCCCTCCCCATCCCCATCTTAGAGCTCATCTCTCCTAAAGCAGCTCACATGATGATGATCAAAAATAAGCCCTCCAAGCCTAAGCTCGCTAACATTCATTGCTCTCCTGCTAATGCTGGACTTCTTACGGTTAATCCTTAAATATATCCTTAAACAAGAGTGACAGTACCTGAAGCGCCTAACAACCCCGTACTGAAAACAGAGACAGCCTCTGCATCCCTAATTTCCCTTGCCACATGAGAGCTGACACTAATCCCAGATCCCGAGTCCCGGATATCTCCAATGTCAATGCCATCGCCTTGCTCACCTTGACGTTACCGAGCAGCCTGAACTTTCCTCATCCTGCTCAACTTTCACAACTGAGCGTTGGGTTACTGCACTAAATATTGCCAAGTTTTACAACCTGCAATTGCAGATAACTCTTTGTAGGATTAAGAGTCCAGTTTTCCAAGGGCTCCAGACCATCAAATGGTGAGAAAAAGGCATCCAGCCTCCTAACCACGAGTGAACAATACCAGCAACCTGGGTAGGAGGGTACACTTAGGATGCAGGAAAAGAGCACTTGGCATTTTGCAGGGACTCCAGATAGAAAGGAAAGTCAGGACTGACAAAGAAGAGCTTGCCCATCATTCCTGGGTGGACATTAGGATTTATCTCCAAAAAGGCAAACTAAAAACAAAAGCCTACAACATCTCCTTGCAAAGCAGACACCAAACCCAGCGACTAAACACAATCTTTAACACATAAAGCAGAGAGGAGGGAAGGATTTTAGCCTCGCTCTGCAGCAAACTTCAGCCCAGCTTTAACCCTACACCAACTTCTGGGGCTTGCAAAATAACGACCCCCATCAGGGTGAGGGTTAGCACGCTGCAGCTGCAAACCAGCCACGAGCCGGAGACAAGAAATACCACCGGAGCAGCCAGAACAACTTCAAAGTGCCAACAATAAGCCAGGCGCAAGCTCTAAACTTTATTGCGAGCCCCCGCGGCCCCGGCAGGCACACCGTGGGCCAGCTCCAAGCTGGCGAAGGGAAGGTGCCAAAGCCCATCATCTTGTCAAAGCCGTCAGCTGGCAGGTCTGCTGCGGCACGCCGGGGTGGGTGGCCTCGCACCGCGGCCGGGGGACAAGCAGCATCCCCCTGCAAAGCATCTGCTGCTGCGGTAGCAAGAACGAGTCGGAGCAAGCGTGCTTTGCTCTGGATTTCTGTAAATTTGCATTGCATAAGCTCCGGGCTCCCCGGAGCCGAGCAGGGCGCTGGGTCTGTGCAGTCCAAATTGGCTCCACTCTGCTTTAATGCATCGACCCTCGCTACGGCGAGAGCACCTGCAACTGCCGGAGGGGCTGGGGGTCTACTGGGGCTTTGGGGAGCCTGAGCACCCAGCGCGAGGTGTGAGGGGCACCCCGAATCGGTGCAGGTGGGCATGCTGGCTTCAACGCCGTCCCCACAGGCTACTGGCATAATGCGTGTCTGCATGAGCGTGTCTTGAATGGCAAAACAGGGCTTGGCGTTGCTTTGAGTGCCAGGGACCGGCTCGCTTTGATTTTCATCCTGGGGCAAAACGGAAAGGCTAACGCCTGCCTAGCTCCCAGCTACCCGGAAAGACCGACAGTTACACCGTCCTTGCTGCAAAGCACTGGGCACAGAAATACTCACAGATTTTCTGTATGGACCAATGCCCCCAAGGCTTACACCGCCGCAGGACGGGGCAATTACAGTCCAACAGTCAGGTGCTGTGACAGAGGATAGACACACATTTCCAGGTTTGATTCCTATCGCGGCTGAGATAAGCAGCAACTGTGGTCTGGGAGCAGGTTCAGAGCTTGAGATTTTGCTTTGGGCCCATCCTTAGCCAACAGTGAAGTGGAACAATGGCTAGAGAAAAGCAGTTGGCTTCTTCCTTTCTCTGGACAAGGTCTGGTTCCCCCCGGCTCACACTCTGGTGGCTTCAGAAAACAAAATCGTGCTCCTTCTGCTATCAGATCACACACAAATGGGAACTGGCACACGCCGCCACCGCTCACCGGCAATTTTTGCTCAAAGAAGGAGACTCAGATCTAAGCTCGCCCGCCGTCTGTACAATTTACATCCCACTTAAAGACTTAGAGGAGGAAATAAGGGGACAGTGCTGCGCTTGCCTTCTGCCAGACCCGCTTTCATCCTCGGATGGAGCCCGCGAAGCTTTGTTCTATGCTATAACACACGAGGATATTTCTTAGCACCGTCAAACCTTACAATATGACCAAGTATTTCACAGCGTCTCTTATTTTCCTTTCAAGCCCCAGCTCTCAGCCCTGTGCAGTTACACAAGAACCTTGCCTTTCATTAAGCAAAAAGCAACCCTCCGCACTCCTCCCTCTTCCCCTTCCAAAAAAAAAAACCCAAACTCAACCTAAAAACCCCAAATCAAACAAAAAAGACCCAACAAAGCAACAATAAAACGCTTCAGAAAAGCACCTCCAACTCTTCAGACAGGCGGATTTAAAAGCGAGGCTCCGGGTTTTGAATCCCCGAGCTCCGTGCAGGAGCCCCTCTGAACAACTCTCAGGCTCCTTCCTGTCTTTAATCTGTCTCAGCGGGCACAATAAACAACTACAAATGGAATAACAATATCGAGAAAGGAGGCCGGGAGGAGGGAAGATGCTGTAATGCGGAGAAGACCTGAGATGCCGGCAGAGGCTTTTAAGAGCCATCCACGCTAATGATGGTGTTAAAAATCTGTCAGTCGAAGGGGCTGGATATCAAACGGAATTGGCTTGAGATGACAGGGCTGAACTGGATTTTTTTTTTAAAAAAATATTTTTTAAAATGCTCTGGATACAAATTAATGTTCTTAGTTCAAAATGTATTCTTGTCTCGCTGGCTTTGATCTGCGGAGCACTTTGAGCGATGAATGGGGAAGGTTGTCAAATCCCCCTCTCACTGACTCCGCATCCCTTGCATAAACACTACTTTGCGATTCCCTTCAGCAACACCTCTCATTACAACCCCAGAAAGATCTGCACGCCGCCGCTGTGCCCTGCAGCCCCGGCGAGGAGCGGGGTTTGCTCCCCAGCCCTCACCCCGGGGGTGCTGCTGGCTCCATCGCACCGGCTGCTGCCAGGCTTAGGGCCAGCTCCTGCCTGCTGCAAGGTCTGCTGCAAGGTCCCGACTGTCCCCATGCTTGGGTCTGATGGAGAGCTTGCTGGAGCCAGGGAGAAAGCTCTCTGACCCAGCTTTTTATAGATGCTTTGGATCTAAGAGCCAGCACTCAGCATTACCAGCAAAAAGCATCTTTGGGAAGGACTCGGCTCTCCCCTCCTGCTGCTTGCAAGCAGTGATGCACACCAGGCAGAGAGAAAATGACTGATGTCTTCTAGGAAACCTGAGGCTGAGGGGTGCTGCCCAAAACCAACGCGGTAGAGAGGCCAGGACCAGTGAGCAGAGCTCGGATGCAAATCCCCTCCGGTGAAAACCCTCAACGTGCATTTTTGGGCAAGCCCATCACTGCCCTGCACCACGCCTGGGCGCGGGGAATGCAGCCCGGCTCTTCCATCCCACGCAAAGCCAGCAGCCACCACCAGCCACGTGCCTTGGCTCTCTGCAGAGTTCACTCCACTTGGCTCCCAGGTCACCTCCTTCCTTCTTACTTTATCTCTTCTTATTTTATCTCTTCGTATTTTTTTTTAATATTTTTTTTTTCTTAAACAATGTCTGTACAATTCCACTCTCGATAACACGCGAGTTAATTAAGCCGTGATCTCCTGGAAACAGGTTGCTACAAGGAGATAAGCAGCAGCTTCTGTTCGCCATAAACAGCTGTGTTCCTGACCAGCTTCTGGGGATTTGCTGCTTTTGTACAGGAGACAAAACAACCGTTGCCAATTAAACCTGGACATCGTATTTTCCCCACCATCGGCGAGACTCTTGACGTCACCTTCCCCAGGATCCTTGCCGAGAAGGCGGGGGTGCAGCCGTGCACCGTGCGGCTTAGGGGAAATTAATACCTGAACTCGTAGCACGCCAGATAACGGTGTTAATTCAACAGCACTGCTGCTTAAAAGACGAAAGCCATCACATTTCAATGTTGTGTCAATAATGCAGTTTGGTGGATGAACAAATGCAAGGGGAAAAAAAAAATAATTCCAGGAATTACAAAAAAAAATAATTCTGCAGGGTCAGGCAAAGCGTTTCATCTGACCCAAACAAAACTTTTCATTTTTTGGCATTTATATTCTGACGCCATCGCAGCGGGGAGCGATGGCAGCTCTCGGCAGCGCTGTCACAGCGGGACACGTCAGGCTGGGCTCTGCCAGGCGCCAGCAGCCGGCCCCGTTCCCACGAACTGGCAGCGATGACGCAGGTTTTACAAGGGCTGGGTGACGCCGAGGCGGTGGGTTTGCAAGGGCTTCGGAGGGACGGAGCTGGAATTCAAAAGGTCTGAACACACCAGAGAGATGGCCTGATGTGAACGGGAGGAAATTCAACCAGTAAAAGCATGAAGCGAGGAAAAATCAAAGCGAATCAAAGCCAAACCACACAATTTTGCTCTGCCCAGCGCGGGAGATCTTTGCTCAGCTTCCTGCCTGCTGCTCTTCACCCCCTGCAGAACCACCGGTTTTCACCAGTCCTCAACAATTTCACCACTAGGACGACACCAAAACACCAGTATGGACCCAGAATGATCCATAAAATGGGGATAACAACCTGGACCGCACCCAAGGCTGGAGGATGCTGTGATCTAGCAGTGAGGAGGGACCCGGAGATGCCCAGAGCCAGGCTCATTGCACCCACCAGCTATGCAGGGCTGGGTGCCAGACCAAAAAAAAAAATTTAAAAAAACACCAAAATGGCAGGATCTGAGAATTTCACACTTGCGGATGCTCAGCAAGCCCCTCTTGGGCTGCTGTGCTGCTGACACAATTACCAGAATACTATACGTGATATACCAGGAGCTGCTCATTAAACACAGTCACTTTGTCTTGGGAGGGGGTGAAGGGGGGGAGAGAAAAGAAATGTGGGGGTTCTTTTTTTATTCCCTTGAATGTGGCTTTAATGATTTCAAATCCCTTCAACCCAATTACAGCTCTGTGTCCTGATTAGGGACTCTGAGCTATTGTGCACCGGAGCCATTATCTGGCGGCCCATAGAAAAATTAGTACCTGGAGAGGCTGCACTGGGAAATAAATCTTTCCCTGACATTTTGGGACCAATTCTTGGCCAATTAGAGCACACTTTGTTGGGTAGGTAATGTGTATCCAAACCACTCTCCCCGCTGAAAAGGCCAAGCAGAGAGCAAGTGTAATCCATGCAAAAGAGAAGGAAAAAAATAACCCGCTGCAGACTCGGAGCTCGCCGCTGCTCCCCGACAAACTCTGCACCCCGCTGCGGAGAGCTGCCTCGCCCGGCACCGACAACCTCCCTCTGACCCCAAAGCTGTGGAAGCACGGAGGGAAAAAAAAAATAAATCTTTGTGCTGCCAGCCCCATCCCGCTCCTCTCCTCTCGCCCACAACATCGCAGAGCTCTGGGCTTCTCCAGGATATTTGCTTTAAAATATCACCTGCAAACGCCAAGCTCCAGATATCTGCAGATGCAGAGCACAAAGGATGGATATAAAGCCAAAGAAAGGGACCTGGGGGGTGACAGACACGTCCCAGCATGGCCCCGAGGCTTTGGACCTTGCGATGAAGACAAGCCCAGCCACGCAGCGAGGACCCAGGCTAGACTTGGCACGGGCTGTGCAAAGCGTGACAGCTCTGAGACATCCCAGAGGGGACAGGCGAGACCCCTGCAGAAAACAACAGCTAAAACAAAACTGAACCGGAGAAGGGGAAGAAGATCCCAAATCTCCCACCTCCTGGCTGAGAACAGGGATCTGCCCCATCCACAGACTTCCCACGGGTGTGGGCGGGCAGGCGAGCACCACGCACAGCATCGCACGATGGTCTGAGGGTGGACCAGCCCTGGTGGGGTCAGAAACCCCAGCCACAGGGTACCTCCTGGCTCCAAGAAGGTCTCACGCTATGTGGTTCCCAGACTCTGCCTGGGGACCTCATGCACCTCCTTGGCGTCTTTGCCAGCTGGGAAAAGCCTGGTCCTACCTTACAGAGGAATTTTGAAATACGCAACAGTCCTGCCCACCCTTCCAGAGAAAAAAGACCAAACAAAGAGCTAAGACTGCAGCAGAAAACGAGTGTCAGCACGTATACAACACACCAGCCTCCCCTAGCACCCAAACCGAGCTCAGCACACACCGAAACCCCCAAAGCTGCCACCCGCCCCAACTCTCAAACAGAAAGTCGAGCTACAAATGGCAACCGTGCGTTTATAATGGATTTGCAGTCGGTTCAACAGCAAGATCAAGGAGAGCAGCCCTGCCCGCCACCAGCACAGTGGTCCAGCTGTGCAGGCACTAAGGGCACAGCTGGTGCCGCGGTGACGGCAGAGCCGATCACTTGGCAAATTAAACTGGCTCCTTGCATTGCCTTTTAACACCTTCCCCGCTCACCCGCCTGGGAAGGCGGCAGGAGGAGGGCTGGAGGGTCTGTGGGTTCATCACGCTGTCAAAGCAAGGCAGGGAAGCGACAGGGAATGCGCAGACGTGGGTCGGATCACGACACATCGCTGCTACGGGGGCGAGTTAATGGTGCATGGGCATCTTGATGCAACTTCGTGTCTATACTACTACTAATGGGGAGCGGTGAAATTCATCCCTGGTGAGATGATGATCATAGTTAATGGAATTAATGCAAGGTTTTAATTTGCCTCTCACCGCCCGGTCCTAGCAACTCCCCAGCCTTCGGCAGAAGCACCAAAAAGATGGTGTTTGATCTCCCCTCCCTTGACACTCGTGTATTTTTCATAGTCTTCACCATCTGGAGGTGAGAAAACCCATCAAGCCTCCCGGCAACACTGCAGCACCAGTAATCAGGCAATCTGGTGGTGTGGTCCCAGTGCAAGCCCTGGCAATCCCAGCCCCTCCTCACCTCGGGGGCCGCAGCGCCAGGGGTTGACCTCGACGTGTGGTCCAGCAGATTCTGGGAAAGGGCTGGAGGAAAGAGCATCCAAGGATGTCACCAGATCTTGTATAAATGAGGGAGAAATAAGGGGATGTGGTCTAAATTTTGGGGTGCAGGGCTAGAAGCAGGAGGGTTTGGGGACTGAAGGCAATTCGGGTGGTTGGGCTGCTGGGAAGCACACCCAGCATAGAAAAAAAAACAGGGAAAAGCTGCAAAATCGAGTAAAGAACCGACCAGGAAAAGTCTGATCCAAATAGACTGGGACAGCAGAGATGGGGGAGGAAAGGAAAACAGTATTAAAAAAAGCAGCAATGTGTTGCTGAAATGAGATTAGAACAGTAACAGGTTCACTCCCGTGCCAGCTAAATCCCCATTAAATCAGATTAATGCAGATGGTCTTTATGTAACTGACCAAGAAGATCAATATTGTTGTTGCAGTTGGAGGAAGGAAAAAACTTGTCCTGGTTGACAAAAACATATCATCGATTACACGCAGCGACCTCAGCCAGGGCTGCTCTGCTCAGGACTAGCAAAACCAGGCTGGCCAGGTGGGACTGGCTGGACCCAAACCGTCCAGGTGGGTTTTTTTCTTGGGGGGAGGAAACTTGGGGTTTCTCCCCTTGCCAGGGATACAAAACTCCCCAGCACCGACATTTCTAATACATCCATCCTGTGCCAGCCACATCCCATCCCCAAGTCCCATCCACAACAACCTTTTCCATCATTCCCCGCTCCTCCTAAACCCACTCCCTGCTTTCTGCCGCAGACAGAATTACCTCTCCCTGCAGTGGACATCACTAGACCTCATCCCTCCCAAAGCCCCCCCATCCTCTGGGATCTGGGAGCTCCAAAGCCCTTCCAAAAGCTGTGGCCGAGCCCAAGCTTCTCCCAGAGTTTGGAAAAGCACCCGGGAGCTCCGGCTCCCTCTGTCCCCATCTCGTCGTTAGGGATGGAGGAGATGCTCTGCAGAAAGCGCTGTTTCTGGTCTTCAATCCTGGATTTGCAATTGGAGAAGCACCCATATGTACTCCCATAAACACGCCAATTCACCCGCCTTTTTGTTCTTAATTCCAAACTCTCGTGGATGAAACAGTCTTTTGCTGCAACCTTTCCTTTCCATTTGCTTTCCATCAGCTGTAAGGCTGAAAGCTGAAAAGCAAACAGAGGACTACTTGGATTTCGTTGACGCAAAAAGAGTGAAATCCAGTCGGAATATTTTCCCGGATTTTAAATCCGCTGACATTTTGAAACGTTTTGTTTGTGAGCTGAACCTCAACTCCTCGTTTTTTTCTAAACAATTTGCTCTGCCCTCTGCGCGAGCAGAGCTCCTCCATCCCTCCTCCTCCCTGCTTTGCATTGGTGCCTCTAAGTGCTCTCCCAGGGCTGCACCACTGCTGACAAATGCGCCGCGATTCCTCACGGCTGCTTAGCATGAGAAGGGTGAGCTAGAAGGATCCCTAAATTTACACAAACTATCCCCTTTTTCCTCTTTTTGCCACCTAACCTGCGGCGCCAGGGCTGGGGTGGGCTGCGAGGGGTTAATAAGGCAGGCAACGTGGAATCCCCCTCGGTCCTGGCAAAGCTAAAAATAATCAGAAATTGCTTCCCCAGGTAGCGTTCGCCTGTCCCTCGAGGGAATCAATCACAGCATCAAAGGAAAGGCATCTCCAAAGGGCTCCGGCAGATGCAGAAACGCAGGCTGGGTGGATAACTGCAGCAACCCCCCCCCTCCCCACCTGTTTTTTTGAATTTTTTTTAATGGTTGATGTTTTATTTTTTAATTTATTTTTTTCAAGATTTTTTTTTTTTCCAGCTTTGCACAGGAATGAGTGGCAGAAATCTCAAATTTAATTTAATTAGCATCTCCCTCCCTGCCTGGAAATGGCTTTTCTTCCACCCTGACGGTTTCATCCTTTGCTGGCTTCCTTTGGCTAACATTGACTACTTCCCTCTGTGCTTCTAATGGACCTGAAAGACTCTTGTTACATCCTTTATTTGTGCTCCAGCACCAGCAAAGATAAGCCTAAAAAAGCTGCTGGGGGAATAGATTCAGATGGCGAAGGGACACAGCAGGCCCAGCAAGGGTGGGGAGAAGCAGCACACGTGCTGCCTTTTTTTTCCCCCCCCTCTCCATCCTAGGGAGATGCTGATTCATTTCATTTTTTAATTGTATTTATCCCTCAGCAATCAGCGGCGGACGTGGAAGTGACAGTCACACTAGGTGGAAGGCAGCTAATAAGTACCAGCATTGGAAAAAAAAACCCAAACCAAACCTGTGTGGGGATGCAGAGTGCTGTAAATCAGCGTCTGCGCGGGACAAGAGCCTCGCCTGCCAACCTCCCATCGCGAAGCTCTCCCCGTACAGCGCTAACGGAGCAGGGAGAGCACTTGAAATGCAAAAATTCCCTCCCGCCCTCACCAGCCCCTGCTTGTTCGGTGCAGAGGTACAGCTCCCGCGTCAGCAGCCGGACTTGCAAATCCCACTGAACCCAGCGGACGGCGGCTGCTCAGGTGGCCCTTTCCCCCCAGAAAACACCCATGCAAACCCCTCCGTCCTGCAAACGGCACAAGCAGCCCCAAATACATCCCTCCTGCAAGACAGGAATTGCATCGCGAAACAATCCTGCAATAGCAAAATACGACTTGCTGGGTGAAATTATGTGAAGCCTTCTTTCCAAAGCAGGATTTGATTGCTCACTGAGAAAGCGACCTCTTCTAGTACTCCCGCCTCGGTTTTGAACAGGTTTGGGGAGCTCGATGTTGTGCTGGCCAGGAGGAGTTGCAGGTGTGGGATGAAAACCCTGCATTTCTATGGGAACAAATTTCAGTGAGATTTTACGATTGTCTGCTTTCAGAGCCGTTTCCTTAAGAGAAAGGGCAAAGAAAAACCAATCCCACTTGACCGTGCCCTTGGCTCCAGCAGACTGCTAGTTAACCCATTTGCCACCCATAACGTTTTACTGGGGGGCAAGTACAGTCCCTTACAAGTGTGTATAGTCATAGATTCCTGTTACCAGGGATTTGCACTGGGAGCAGGACGACAACCACATCAAAGTCTAAACCCCATCACACCCATCATGGTGCGATGGAGGGGAGGGAAAGCCCTGGGTCAGGGTCTCCCCCACCAGACGTTGCCACCTATCCAGCCAGCATCTCAAATTCTCAGAGGGATGGGTCATACCCTCATGGGCACAACCAAGGTGGGACAGACCCACAGCTCCCGGAGACTTGCAACCACCCAGAAAGCACGGACCCGCAGACCTGAGCAGCCAAGCGGACACAACTACATCTCTCACATCCTTCGAAACGCGGGACCCTCTCTTACATCCTTCTTCTTCTGCTCTCCAACCCATGCAACACCCCAACAAGCCCTCACCCCGCTCTCCTCCTGCTGCCGACCCTCCCATCGCCTGTTGTTCCAGCACACACACACGCTCGGCATTGCACTTTCCGAATATAATCCACTACCTCGCAATTACCGAGTGTGGAGAGTAGGACTGGAGTTGTATTGACTTGCAAAGCCCACACAGTCGGAACGCAGCCCAAACAAATCAATGGCACATTTAGCCAAATAAACCG
Organism: Pterocles orientalis; assembly: GCA_011057875.1. NCBI lineage: Eukaryota > Metazoa > Chordata > Aves > Pterocliformes > Pteroclidae > Pterocles > Pterocles orientalis. The sequence continues at coordinate 1,665,775 of WKFP01015146.1, forward strand.
CTCAAGCAAGCTGATGGCTCCAAGGCCTCCTTGCATTCACCGCTCTGGAGGCACATCTCGCTGGAATACCCTGCAGTCTGCAGGTAGAGCTGTTTTAAAAGCATAAAGCAAACTAACACCGGCGCTAGGGACCCGATTTACACATCAGCAGCAGGTTCAACCACGCAACATCTGAGAAGTCTCATCCAACTTCAGTTATTACATTTTTCTGCCCACTTGGACTCATGAGAACATGGCCCCAGATGTTGGCAACAACCTCCAGTTATTCCCTCTTCCCCATTAAAATCTGACGGCGAGAAAGGATTAGAACCACTGCTCTGGTTCTCACGGATCTTGCAGGAAAGCAAACAAGAAACCAAGGCTGAGGAGGAAGAGGAGATACCAGGGAAGAGCAGTATGGAAAGGGGGAACTGAAACCCAGGCAGGTGTAGCACAGCTCCTCCAGAAACAGCAAACCCAATCACTTGTGCAACCAGTGGCTCCCAATTTAAATTTCCAGCTTAAGAGCCAGAGCAGACCTTGGACCACTTGCACCCAGAGACTGCCTCCCTTCCTCAGAGTCCTTAAGCCCTCCCGCCAACAAGGACGCAGCGGCAGCATGTCACCCTGCCACGCACACAGTCAGGTTGAGAAAGTCACCGTCCAAGCCCCAAATGGGTCACCGAGCAGGCGGGGTCTGCTCTTCCCATAGCTGTGTGTCTGGGGAGCAACAACAGTTCCCACAGCGAAGCAACAAGTCAAACAATTACAAGTACTTGAGGTCATCTTCTCCAACCAAACTCTTGAAAAATATAGATTATTAAACAGGCAAATGTCAGTAGAAAACGTCATTTGGAAAGAAAGATCCAAAATGTTTGTTTTGAAAAGTGGTTTTGAAAATGGATGTTTTCCAGGCTTTTTCATTTTTCCTTTTTTCTTTCTTTCTTCTCTTCTTGGCTGAAACTCTCCACCAGATTTGGCAGGACTTCACAGATGGCGCTGGCCGACCCGCAACTGAATTTTCAGAGAATAAGCTATTTGTCCAAAGGAGGAAAACATGCCCAGATTTCCTAGGCTCCAACCCTCTCCCACGCCGCTCTCCCGGAGCCGTCGCTCACCCACCCCGCGGCAGAGGCTCCAGCAAAAGATTGCACGGAGGAAAGCCCCTCCAGAGCAGGCGAGGAGCTATTCCTTCATCAGCAGATGGATGCAGATGGGCAAAGAGCATCTCCTGCTGCAAACAGCGGAAAAGACAACAGCACCCAACACCTTTTTTGCACTTTGCCTCTCCCTGCGCTTAATGAGGAAGAATATTTGCACCCTTTCCATGCTGAGCAAGTTCCCTTGGTCTCTGCTGCCCACGAACGCGATGCAAAGCTGGGCGCACAGAGACGGTCGTGATTCGCAAGCAAACAAATGTGCTGTGTAAAGATTTCCTCTATCGCCGGGCAAATCCTCTTGGATTCTGAGCCCCTGGAACATCTCTGCAGCCCGTGGCAGGAAAGGAGAGCAGCAGGCAGGAGACCAGCACCACGTGCTTTTGCAAGACAGGGATGGCAGCAGCTCCCCCCCCTACCGCCACGACGCCACAGTCCCGAAGGCAGCCCAGTTCCCCACTCATGCTCCAACCTCCCCCAAACCATGCTGCCACCACCTTGCAGGAGCAAAAAGGACCATGGGGACGGCCAGTGGAGAGGGACCATGACTTTTCCCCACCAAGACCCTCTGATGGACCAAACCCTCCCCAGACCTGATCCTGCTCTCCTTCCTGAGATGACGCCCAGCCCCTGATCCCCAGCTAAGGAAAGAAGGAGTGTTTATCCAAGGATTGTACACATGCACACTGAAATCCCCGCTCAGCTTGGATTCCCTGCGGGTTTGGGGGCACGACAGAGAACGGAGGGTTGGCGCAAGGATTTAAGGCTCTGGAAAAGCAGACAGGCACCCAGGGGGGTTTTCAAAAGACAACATGAGAGTTAGGGGACTGGGGAAAGTCTTTACCACTCTGACCCCCAACTCCATCAATACCTCACAGATGCAGCACGGGCTCAGCCCATCAGGAGCAACACGTTAATAGCTGCTGCGGATAAAGACACGGGAGGATTTGATAGAGTGTGGTGGCAGTCACCACATGGCTGCGTCGTTTGCAGCAGCTGAGAAGCTCGCTGGTGGTGTTTGCTCACAAACAATATGCTCGTCAGGATTTGGCCTCGTCTCTCAACTCGAAGATTTCCTTATGGAAGTTTCTCTGCAGGGAGCAATGCACGGCAGGATCAGTCTGGCATCCCAAACTCCCAAAGAAAAGGCACGGCTGGCGCTCTACGCACCTCCTCTCCATCAGATCCATCTCTTGGTAAATTACATATTGCTTCAAACCATCGAAATATTTCTCCCTCCTTGCCCGCAGTGCCCCGGTGCTGCTATTACCCTACTGGCATTGAGCTACTGAGGCCCCAAAAGAAGCACTTTGATGTTTTTTTTACACTTGCACTTAAAAAAATTAAAAAATTAAATAAACTAAAAATCTATTTCTGGTTATTTGTGTTTTTGCTTCCTGACAGGTTCACACCTTTGCTGTCCCTTTAGAGGACGCATCAAACACTTGTGATGTGCCAAGTGACCTGGAAGCGGCCCCAGCCTGTGCTGGGAGAGACAATACCCAGAGCAGGAGGAGCAGAAGCAGCCGCATTCTTCCCGGGAAGCACACCAGAGCCGCATCTTCCCGGGAAGCACACCAGAGCCGCATCTTCCCGGGAAGCACACCAGAGCCGCATCTTCCCGGGAAGCACACCAGAGCCGCATCTTCCCGGGAAGCACACCAGAGCCGCATCTTCCCGGGAAGCACACCAGAGCCGCATCTTCCCAGGAAGCACACCAGAGCTGCGTTCACCTGGAGGGGAGGGCTCCCAGTGAGCGCCTACAGCCCCATTTTCCAACTAGCATGACGCAAAGCCCAAGGAAGCAAGATGATTTTTATGCATGGCAGCTAGCAAGCAAAGTCTTATTTTTTAACTTTTTTTTTCCTTTTTTTTTTTTTTTTTCCCTTAA
>WKFP01015146.1:1678811-1704372 GCA_011057875.1 Pterocles orientalis
TTTTTTAGGAAAAAAAAAAGAAAAAAAGTAATTGAAACAAAAATCCAAATGTTTTGCTGGAAAATGAAACAAGTTCTTCTAGAATGGTTTTTTCCTTTCCCCAACCCAAAATTACTGGCCTGAGCTCAGTTCAGTAATACTTCCAGTTGACCCAGACCTCTTTTTTCCAGGGAAATTATTATTATCATGAAAACCTGTAATGGGATCTACTGGATGGAAGTTTTTAACCACCCCAAGACAAGAAGGATATTGGGGGGGAAGAGGGGGGGTTGCAAATAGTTCCCACATTTTTTCAAGTTTTTTTGTGGGTTTCTTTGCAAGTCAGACTCTGAATAGGCACATTTTCTGCTAAAAATTATTTTAGCCCCCATCAGCGATCCCTAATGCCCCCCAAAAGCCACCTGGTGTTGGTGACCTCGTGAGGGGCAGCTGGGCTTGCCCATCCATTCTATTCCTGGGGCGACCAGGACAATTTAACCTGAAAAAATGTGGAAATTGGGTAAGGACAGAGGGGTTCAGGTCCCTGGGACTTCCCATGGGACCCCAAACGTGCAGACTGCATCCAAGGGATGCTCTCCCACTTTGGTACCCCCTCTTCCCCTACGGATGCTTTTGCCCATCAGCCCTCCAGCAGGGGCGAGGGGATGGGGACAAGGGACCCCACAACCACGGCAGCATCCTGGCCACACCACCTCCATCTCCACGGCCCATTTAATCACTGGTCCTTCCGAACAAGCAGCCAAAGACCCCGGCGAGTGCATCGTATTTTCTGGTCTGCTAGGAAGCGGTGTAAGAACACAAATTCATTTCACGTGCGGTGAACAGCCTCCAGATTGAAAAGCCAACCGACCCGGAGCGATGGGAGCCTCTGACCCACGCACACAGCATCCCGGGTGGCTTTTCCCTGCAGCCCCCGGGGACTTCACAGCTTCACCTATTCCCATCAACATCGCAGAATTTTTTTTTTTTTTTTTGCGTAGATCAGAGCAATCACCGCAGAGGACAAAACCCCAGCTTCCCAAAGCGGGAGAGGCGAGGCAATCAGAGTTGGTGGAAAGGACACGCCGGGAAGTCAATGAAGATTGGAAATAACATTTACAAAACTGGGGCTCAGCAGGCCTAGGGTACTTTGCCTGCCTGTTTGAACAGTGTGTGCTCCTCTTTCCCTTTGAGTGCAGCAAACAGCTGGTCTCTAAGTAAGGGTACCTGAGGATAATAACGCCGGTGATGAGCACTGCAGTCGCCTCCCTCCGCTTCGACCGCAATTTCTGCTTGCATGGCTGGCAAAGCCCGTGCAGCTGACTTTTACGTGGAGGGGCATTTAACCATTTGCCTCTATCCTCTAGCTACCTCCACACCAAACCCCAGCAACGTTTTAGGGACCTTGAGCAGCTCTCCGTCCCCATACATGGCTTGCAGCAGGACTAACGGCTCCGCAAGGGGCTGGCAGGAGGCTGGACGCAGCCCTGTCCTCCCGCTGCCCTCATTTTGCACAAAATACTGAGCTGAAATGGACAGCGGCTCAGTTTGCCACCTAATTTCAAAGGCTGGTGGCTCCAGCTGCCTCTTCAAACCACCCTTGTAGAGGAAGGAGGCTTCGTTTGGCATTCGTTTAGCAAGAAAAAAGCATGGGTCCTGCTAAAAGCCATGAGCAGAATGTCACAACCATTTACTGCTCACCCACGGCACGATGCCCACTGGATTGCTACTGCGGCGTTATTAATCGTCCTCCCCTGTACACACATCCCATCCCCAAGGAATAGCCACAGTACAGCACAACACATCTTCTGAGCAACGACGGGGAGAGACACAAAGAGAAGGACAGGAAAAAAACATCTCCAACTAGACGACCATTTGATTTAAACCCAAACCTCTCATATAGTCACACAAAGAACAGGAGGAACCATCACCCTGCTGACAGATTGGAGGTTTGACGTGGGAAAAAAACCATTTTTTTCTGCCTCAGCACAACGCCTTGGAGCACAGCCTATGGGTCAGGAAAGCTGTTGGCCTTTTTGGCTACCACCACCATTGCAGAGGACTACCCAAGTGCCACCATCCATAGCCCAGGACCTGGTTAGCTCCATCACTCCCAAGGAGCAGACTAAGTATGACCTCGTACAGACTGTCGTGCTTCAAGACGTATGGCAGCAACAATGGCACCTACAGCCAGGAGGGCTTGCTCCCAGCCCCGATTTCCCCCCTCGCCCAGCTATCCTCCATGTTTCTCCTCCTCCAGCCCCAGCTGTGGTCGATGGGTCTAATTTCACAGCTGCTCAGTTCCAAATTGGACTTGTGCTTCCCAGCTGTACTCAGACTCCCGCGTTTGTTTGCTATCAGCTTTCATTAGGAGAGGTTTCATTGCCTGACACATCCAACCCTCTCCTCCAAGGCCACCTTCCTCACCCACCCCATGCTGAGAAGCTTGAAAGCTTGCAGCCACAGCCTTGGACCCATCTCCTCATCTCCTGCCCCGCCAGCTAGGAAACGGCACAGTGTGAAGGCACATATCCCCCCGCCCCAGCGCCGGGCACCTCTGCCAGGTCTCTCCCTGCCTGCTCTTGCTGAGCCGTGATACATAACTGAGCTGGAGAAATCAAAGCTGATTCCAATCTTATTATCCAACACGGCCCTATCAGCTGAGACAGCGACATTTATCACATTAATAGGAATGATAGAAGAAAACCGGGATCCTGTCCAACAAGAGCACTTTATCACATGTTGCACTGTCTTACAAATCCAATTATCACTAGCCGAAGGTCTTAACGGCCCTCCAAGAGTGGCTCTGGAAATCTTAAAAGACTATAAAAGCACTTGTCCAGAGCCTGCAGGATGGCCTTTGCCAGGGCACGGGAAGAAGCATCACGTGCCTTTCAGGAGACTGGAGCGCTATGAAAACACTCGAGCCAAGCTTTTCTCAGCCCTCCCTGAGTGAGGAACAGTCAGTCTAGCATCAATTCCCCTATTTTCCTTCAGCCATCAGTTATCAAGGTTTCCTTCCAGCTTGATCTAAACCGATTTCTTCCCCATTTTCAATACTGCAAGCGAAGCAAAAAGCAAAAAAAATTTGCTTCCCCCTGCCCAGCTGCTCTAATGATTGTACATTAAATAATTTATCCACTCCTCTTCCATACTCCCACCCTTCACTCACCATTACCTAAGTATCCTTCAGCACTTCTTCTGCCCCACTTTGGCTAACTTTGTGGTTAGAAACGCTGACCAGGGGATTCATCACAGCAGGACAGGCTTTTCGTTTCATTCTACTCCACTGAGCATCTATCAACAACTCCTCATTTTTACCGTCTCCCGCCCCGTGCAGTCATTCTGCTGTCCCCGAGGGGCACACGTGGCGCGGAGACACCTCTGGAAGCCACCGCCAGCTAAGCACCTGGGCACCATTTGTGCCTCGTCTCTGAAAGCCTCCATTCAACTTCAGCGGGATGCTCAGACCAACTGAGCGTGATGACAGGAGCGAGAAAGACAAGGCGCAGGGCAGCGGAAAATCCCGGCCGTTGTCTTCAGCCACGTGAGCGTGCAACGCTGGCTTCCCAGCAGCCGGGAGGAACAAGTTCTGCTCTTGTTTGTGCTTCACTAATGCGGGGTTGGCACAGCCACAATAGGGGAGTGTTGGCTTAATTCTGCACCAGCTTTTACGCTGGGTGCAGGGAGCTTTGAGAGGGAGGCACCTTGTCCCACCTCGAGGGATGGCAGCCACACCAGCCTGGATGAGAAGAAATGGGACATGAGTCCTGCTTGGCTGCTCTGGCTTTTGAGGGGTCCTAACAGCTCTTCATCAACCTTCACCAACCTGATCTAGCAGAAGGTGTCCCAGCCCACAGGAGGGGGGTTGGAACTCCATCATCTTTAAGGTCCTTTCCAACCCAAACCATTCTATGATTCATCCTGTTGCCCTCAATATGGTCAGATTTCTGGGATAAAGCCACAAAGCATGGCTCAATGTTGTTGGAGCAGAGGGGGTACAGGCTCAACTAGTCAGGGCTAAAGCATCACTTGGATCCTGCCATAAAGAGACGGTCCATCAGCAGAGCGAGAGACAGGGACTATGGCAAGGGACAAGTTCTAGCTCTGACACAGCACAGCCCCTAATCGGATACAGAGTTCATGGGCACAGAGGCTTTCCTGGACAGCAGTTCACCATTTTACACAAGCACAGCAGGTCCCTCTAATCTGGATTATTTCTGCCCGCGGGAAACCACTCTCCAGGCGTGAAGATGCCGTAAAGCCAGCTTTACCCGGCTGAAGCCTGCAAAGGCAGAGAGACTGCTGCCTCACGTAATCTCCGGCAGCACCGCAGTGAAATAATGCGTCCCCAACCCATGGAGCCAATGTGGGAATCTCTCCCCATTCACACCCCACGTTTCCAGCCATTACTGCTAAATAAAGCAACAACCAGACAAATTAATCGGGTCCTCTACAGGGTCCCCCCTTTTGTAGCCGTGGCACAAGAGAGCAATGTGCTTATCCACACCTGGATGGCATTAGCACTGCCGGGAAACAAGGGGTCTCAATCGCGCTGCTCGTAGATATTTAAAGTGATTTAATGGTTGCCATTCATTATTAATCATGGTTATTAGAAGGATGCCTACGAATACATGGAGAATGGGATCTTGCGAGGCTAGACACTGCACAAACACTGAGCAGAATAAAAATTCCTTTCTAGGAAAAGACTCCTGGCAAGTATAAATCTAGTGAATTCACCAGGCAGTGGAGAAAAAAAAAAAAAAACCAACCAAAACCAAATTTGCAGAGCGCCGTGGATGTTCAGGGCAATAAAGAGAGGTTTTAATAAGCGCCATAACGGAAATTTATGCCAGGGTCCACAAAACATTACAGATGGTAGCTTATGTGGCCCTTGCATTAAAAACAAAGTAAATTGTATTATCTCATAACAACAGATTAAATTACAAAGCATAAAAAGAAATGAAACATACCCAGCTCCTTCCCCAGCGGCACAGCCCAGCTCTGCATCCCTGCCCCAGCACCCCACCGCTGGATGCTGCCCCCCACAATTCTCTTCATTGCCTTCACGCACTTGTAATTAACACCCAAAGAAACTCCTAAGGCTTGGACAAAGAAAGGACCCACCCGTACGGTAAAGAGATGGATGTCAGTGAGGAGCACCGGATGTGCGGGGAGATGGAGGGGAGAGAAAGTAGGAGGAAGAAGGGAGAAAAAAGAAAAAATAAAAAAACAGAAAACCCAGGGATTTCTGAAAGCGTGGCTTAATCTTTTCCAAAACGATGGGGATTTGGCAAAGCCGAGATGGGCGCCAGGCATCCGGGAGGAACCGCGTGCTTTGGACTCAGGTGCCTGGTGTTGGCACAGGATCGGTGCCCGTAGGGGGAGCGTGATGGGCTCCCAGCTCTCCAGCCCATTCCTCTGCCCCGGGAGGGCTGAGGGACTCGGGGGTGGGTTAAGAAACGAGACAAAGCAGATGCTATCGCCCTTCCCTGCTTCTCACCACTTCCCCAGGAGACTACCCAATTTTCTCTCGGTAAAATATCTCCCACACTGTTCATTTTTCACAGCTTTGGGGGAAAAGAGTTGAAAAATCCCAAAGCTCAGCCACCGTACATTTTTTTAGCCTCTGGAGGTTTTGCTCGGCTTCGGGGATGGCAGAAGGTGCTATGGCTGGTTGTTCAATGAAGTTTGTTTTCAGCTTGTAAAAGCACTTACAAGGTGGATTTTCTTCCATTTCCACAGAGCTCTGCACACCGGTGCTGAAAGCTCTGGGAAGAGGAGCTGTCAGGACACATTATCCAGAGGGGCTGACGCCTCTGGAGAAAAGAAAGTTGAAACTATGAGCGAGAGCGAGGAGAGATGCCGCCGAATGAGACATGCATTCACGAGAGAAGGACACGATCAAGAATTTTAAAACCCATTTGGAGATTTGTTGCTTGGTTTTGGACAGGCAACACGCCGACCTGCTGCTTTTTACCTATGCTGCAATCCCTGTCTGGTGGCATTGCCTCCTAAAAGCTGGGATTTGTCTTTGCTACTGAGATTTATAACAGCATGTCGTCTATGTTCCTCCTGTTACATGAGTCCTGCTAATTCTCTTGAACATCTGACCCAGGTTGGGATGAGCTGCCTCTTGGAGATGCTCTCTGCTGATCCCTGATGGGGCTCAGCAAGAAGGACCAAAGAAGCAACTTTTGGGGAAGTTTGTTTCAAGCTCCCACTGCTGAAAAAAACCCTATGGCTTGAAAGAGATTTCACAGCCCTTTTGCATTTGATTTTCTAAATTTTTATAAGCCTAATATAATCGTGGATAGTCTCATTCCCCATGTTAAGCACCTCATTCCTCCAGATCAAACCCAGCATGAGACAGAAGACTCCAGGAGGGAGCACGATGCCTTGTCAGGTAAAAAAAGCAGCAGCACATCACTGGGGCAGGGGGAGGAGGACAGCAGAGGTGTCTCCAGACTCAGCTCAATCCTGCAAGTCACCGTGTCTTCCCCCCGAGGCCCCTGTCATCCCTCGGCTCATTTTAGACTGGTGCAAAGATCAGCAGCAATTGCAAGTCTGGGTTTTTTAATGCCTGCAGCCTTAGCTTTCTCTTGGCAGAATTCAGAGGAGCTCTGCAAACCCTTCTCAAAAGACACTGAAGGTCTCTCTAATTGGCACGACACAGTAGGAGAAGAGGGAGGCCCAGGGTAGGTGTAAGAAAGCCCCTCTGGGGACCAGAAGTTAAAAGCACGGCAACACTAAGCCCTGTCCTGGCTAATTAGCCCCTGCAATCAACAGGGTGGGTTCATTTGTTGAGGATACCCCGCCAAGCCAGTCTCCCCATAGCCCTGGTGGAGTGGTGTTCTGTTCCCGATGCAAGGGAAAAGCTTAAAAAATGCAAGTGGGGCACAAACTCAAAGGCTGTTGGGTGAGCAACCCCAACCCCTTGGGCAACCACCGCCCAAAGGAGCCATTCACCCGCTGCGTGTCCATCCATTCGTGCCGCAGGACTTCCTAAGAGGCAGCAAGAACTGGAAAAAAAAAATCTCTTTGACGAGAAGGAATGATATTATTGGCATTAGCGACTGATCAGAATGACTGGCCCGTCAAAGTCTTCGCTATAATCCATTTTGTTTCCTACTTTTAGAGCTGTTGATCCCTTAGACCCGTTGGATACATATGGATTGCTACCGATGCTGGCCCAAGCAGGCACAGACCACGAAGGGAACCTAATTTCTCCACAAGCACCATACTGCAAACGAGGGGAAAGATAAACAGCTCGGTCCTGAGGAGCTTGATATGGGGAGATAATAAATTAGAGCTCGCAGGCAGGCGGTATTGAAACATCAGGGTCTAAAGACCGTCAATGGTGATCATGTAACAAAGGAGTATTCATCTCCTCCGTGCAGGCTCACCGTACTTGGCTGAGCATCCTTCATAGTAAAATACCGCAGATCTGAGCACCAGGAACGGCATTACGCTGACAATGTAAACACATTAAGAAAGCAAAGAGTTACAAGCTCAGATGCTGAGCGTCGCAATCACGTCCAACCTATTTAGCAAATAACGTGGAAAGAAGACATGATGGATAAAGACGAAATTAATGACTGAACCGGTGCTCAGTGATTATCAAGAAACTAGTGATGAGGACCTGATTACATTCACAACAGATAATAAAAGGCTTGCCCTGATCAGTAATATATATACTCAGCGCTTCAAAAGGACTCATTTCCAACGCTGGGGAAAATTATGGGAGAAATTGGCTGGAAGGAAAAATGTCAACAGAGAAATGTGGGCTCGTAACACAAAACTTATTAGGGAGCCAAAAAGTCAGGACTCCACAATCCAAAAAAGACAATTTTGGCTAAAAGCCCTATTCTTATTGCTAAAGCAGCAATCAAGCATAAGGCAAAAATAAAAGGAGAAATAGACAGCAATCCATGCTCATTAGAAGTTATGAAGTGCGTTGATAAGGGAAGCTAAAAACACCACGGGGGAGGCAATTGCTGGCTGGCAGAACCACGGAGCTGATTTTAACAGCGCTAGACCCAGCCTAGCCCAAGGCGAGCGGGTGTCTCACCCCCAGCCCGGGGCAGCTGGTTTCTCTCTGCTAAAAGGCATTTCCAGAAATACATCAGCTCCAAGTCTGCTGCAGACCCTCTGCAACCCTGGCCGTGACACGTCACCCCTCTGCAGCTCTGTTCCCAGCTGAGAAATGGGTACAAGGACAGCTCCCGTCCCCGCTGTTGGTCTGCTCTCTGTGCAAAGCAACGGCTTCCCACCACCGACAATGGAGCAGCACCCTCGTCAACTAGAACCAAACCACCACCATGACGAGCACAGAGTCATCCCTAACAGCTCAGACCCAAATCCCCCAGTTTTGACCCAAAACCTTATTCCAGAACTCTTCCTCCAGCTGTTGGTTCCAACCTTTTCCAATGCAAGGGGTGAATTAATTACCAACCAGCACCAGGGTGCAATTCACTTTGGCTGATGCAATTACTACAGTGTTAAGATTGGGAAAGGCGGGGCTGCACAGTACATCTCGTCTGAGGAACCCCAAATCCCAGCAAAGTTTTAGCTCAGGGAATTACAGTCACTCTCCCCAGCTGCTCGAGCAGAGGAAGATACCTTCCTCCCACCCGTCCCCAAGCGGCTGAGCTGGAAACACTGCGAGCTGACAAACAGATGTGGCAGGCATTGATATTATTGTAACGTCTTTCAAACAATTTGTATCCCCAGAACGCTGGTAAAGAGATATTGTGTGGGAAATAAATTAAAGCACATGGCCATAAAGCCAATAACAGAGAGAAAAAAGAAAGAAGCTCAGACGTTGGAGGAGCGAGAGGTTTTTAAATGAGATTAAAGGAGGATGGAAAGTCAATGGGAAAAAAAAAAGGAATCCTAAAAAAAAAAAAAAGAAATATTAAAGCAGCAGCAAGGATGCGCTTTCTGGGATTTGTGGATACGGCTCAAACAAAAGGGCAGCCCATTTCTGCCAGTCTCCCGAAAAGCGCTCAGAGGAGAGAGGTTAAACCCGTATAAACACCTGAGGAAACAATAAGAGTGGAAAACAGAAAAGCAGGGGAGGAGAGGAGGGAGGAGAGATGCTCAGGTCACAGCCCCCTGCCTGGCCGGGGCGGGGGACACAGGTAGATCCAACACTCGCTAGACTGCTGCTATTTGGTCCCGAGTCCCTGGGATGGCTTAAAAAACATTTTTATTAAGCCAGATGGAGAGAGGGGGAAGGGGAAGATGAGCGGGGGGAGGAGACACATCGATGTGCCAGGTGCCAACAAGGGGGAAGGAAGAGAAAAAGAGAAATCAAGCGTGGAAAATAAAAGAAAATGTAGTCAAAGACATAAAGCCTGTCAAATTGGCTGCAAACAGTAACAAAAGCAAAAGGAGAGATAGTTTTCTCTTTAACAAATGCTTTGATCAGCTGTAGTTGATATAATTACTATATAAAGATACAGCAAGACAGAAATAAGACACATTTATCTTCGCGGAGCAAAGAGAACCTTTCTGATCGCTCCCTTTCTTTCTCAAGATGTGACAAATGGGCTCCGGGCTAGAAGGTCACACAGCTGAGATTTGGATGGTCCCTCTCCGCAGGGACTTGGGACCCGAGACCAGCCCCTTGGGCTTGGCTTCGCTTGTACCACGGCTCCCAGAGCCCCCGCCGGGACACGGGCTGGCACAATGGGTGATGCCCTGGGCACGTAGCTGGGGGAAAGGAGATGGTCGTAGCAACGGGGGAAGCCACTGGTATTGAGTTTTCCTGGTGAGGACCAGCTTGGGGAAGGGTAGAAACATCCCAGCTGAAAGCTCTGGCTGCTGAGAAGCAGGTGTCCATGGAAATGAGAGACAGGGAAGGGCTTGGGGTGAGCAGCACTGCAGCCAGGAGCAGCCCAGACCTGCCCTTGCCATCACCTTGCACGGTGCAGAGCACAACAGCTGAGGAAGTTTCCATTGCAACCCCAGACCCCCGACTTGCTGCCGCAACCACTCCACAGCTCCGACCACACCTGCTTCTCCTCCTTCCCCCTGCAGCGCTGACCTTCACCACGTCCCTCTCATTGCAACCACTGCATCACAGCAGCTGGGCAGGTGAGACCCCCAGCACGGGGAAAAATTTCCCTGCCCCAGGTAGGAAGGGAAGGCAGGACCCCTCCCAGGTCACACCACACCAAGAGGTCTGATTCTGCAGTTTCCATACATCACATTTTCATTTCAAGCACTCTTATTTATTTCAGTCTAGCTAGGTAATGGTAAAAAAAAAAAGCCACAACAAGCTATTTCCATGAAATATTTCCCTTTTGACAAACTGACAATGCTCAATAGAAATACAATTTATCCAAAAAACCCCTGCCAAACCTCGCTGCAACCGCTGCCATGCCCTGGGCTCTGTCCCTGCCTCGGTGACAGCCAGCCGAGCATTTGTTTGTGCACAGAAAGCAGACACAGCCCCGAAATGGGGTTCCAGCTTGGGGCACGGGGGACAGGAGCAATGCCAAGGGGCTACAGGGCAGCGATGTGCTGGATTGACCAGGTACCTACAACATGCATTTGGTGGGAGCACCAAGGTGTGCATAATGCAAGAAGAGTGATGCAGCAGAAAAACCGTGCCCCAGGGAAGCCAGTGTGCAGGCAGCAGTACCTACAGCCTAGCACAAAGCTCTGCAAGATGCATCGTGTCTTGCTGCAGGACAACCAAGACGTGCCCGAGAACGCGGGTCACCGGGGGGACTTCGCACCGGTCCCATCGGGGACAAATGCAGGAGGACCACATGCGTGTCCCCGCTGGCATGCAGCACTGCTTGCTCCTCTCTTGTGCTCCATGCAAAGCCCCTGATTTATTTAGACTGGAACAATTTGTCGGCGACTGTAATTTTAACTACCTCCGTGCTGAGGAGCCAATCAGGGGCTGTGCTCATCGAGGCTTTTATGAGTTCCCATAAAAGCAGCAAAATGAAAACTCAGGGGCCCTTAAAATATACTCCACGGGTTTGTGCAGTGCAATTGGAGGCTTTTATGACTCCTGTCAGGGCTTTTATGACCCTGTAAAACTGTGCGGCAAGCCTAGCCCGCGATGAAAAGTGGCCTCAGATGTCTTAAAAGCCTAAATGCTCCTGTACATTTACAAGACCTGTTGGTACAACGCAGGGAAGTCCCCGGGGGACGTCGCCCTGGCTCGGGATGAGGGGCAGCACCGCAGAGGCTTGTTATCTCTCTTGAAAAGCCAAACCCCACTGTTTTTCCTAAAATATCAGGTAAAAAAAAAAAAAAAAAAAATCAGCAGCTGCCCTCCCATCAGGGGCAGGGCGCTGGCCGCGGGAGATGTGCCGCCGAGCAGGAGCTGCCCAGCTCCAGAAAACACGATTTGCAAGCAGCCGGGATGCGAAGCTAGGCAATCTGCAGAATAAGTGAGTTTGATGGCATCACTCTCTCATTTCCCAACACAAACACCACTTGATTTAGCAGAAGCAGCAGGGTTTTGTTTCCCCTCCTTAAATGAAGCCAAGACTGGAAGATTAGGGAAGCTGCAGGAAAGCAGAAAGAAAACCCATCAGGCGAGGCAGCGACAAAGGAGCATTAATAAACTGTACAAGGTACAAAATGCCAAAGAGAAATTGGAGAAAGGAGTGAGGAGCAAAGAAAGGATAAGACAAGATCCAGGCACACAGCTAGAGGTTGCAGGATGCTCGGGTTCGGTGCTGTGAGCCAGGACAGGAGCACATCGGGTCGCTAAACCACGGAATTGCAGCAAATAGTGCAAATAAAACCCGTAACACATCGCAGAGAGCATTAACAAAACACATGCCTGATCCCATCAAAAAATAAGCCGTCTCCCCCATGCTCTCCTGAGCAAGAAAATACGCCACAGTCTCCTAAAATAAGGAGGAGTTGCTTCACGCATGAGAAAAATGCTAGTACACCAGCAAAGGAAAACTTCCCACCTCCTGCCGGCCACGTCTAAATAATCTGTTTGGCTGCTCTGAGAAAGTAAGTGAGGAACCCCATCCCGGCTGGGTCACTCGTTCAGCAAATACAGCCGGAGCGGGTGCCGGGGCGGTGGCTTTGCAGCATTTCTCAGTGAACTGCAAACCCAAAATGACTAGCTAGCAAGGCTGGCTGAATACAAAATGGATCGGGGAAAACAATTGAGCAGCACGCAAACAATCTGCCCAGACTCACTGAGCTGGAACTGGGTGACTTTGTAATCCAGCAGGAATTTTTTTTTTTTCTTGGGACTCCAGTAAAATTGCTTTAACAGCTTTTCCCCCGAGTGATGGTGGGACCAGCGGCGTGATGCTGAACCAACCGTCTCTCTCCTAAAATTTTACTTTTTGAATCTATAGTTTTTAATGCAAGCTCAGACGGCAGAAATCCTGATTAACACCGCTAATAAAAACCAAAACCAACTTCTGATGGAGATCTCGGAACATGCTGTCGCTGCCTTCCTCCACCGCTTCGGCAGCCTTCGCACGGTGCAGAAAGATGGAGAGAAGCATTAATTCCACGAAACAAGGGTCGAAATGAAAATGCCAACAGATCGCTAACACACCACACTTGCCAAAACGCTGCAATCTGTCTGTAAGTGTTCCCAAGCAACTTTGCACACCCAGCAAAAACCAAATCCCAGGGCAAAGCCTGCAGTTAGCACGCAAGATATTGGCCATTAACATTCAAAGCCAATGCATGCAAAATCAGGGTAAAGTGAAAAAGGAGAAATTGTCTTTATTTCCCCTGCCTTCCCCCAAAAACCTCCCCTTTTATTATTTTTTTTTTTTTAGGAACAGAGCATGGATGTGGAAAATAGCCTATTGAGCCCACTTCCCCGCCTCAGAGAAGCTGCAAATGCGATCCTTTGCTAGCTCAGACAAAATCTGCCATGCTACATTAGGCTTGATAGCAAATTTGCTACTTGCAAGCTTTTATCAAAACTGTATATCTAAAAATCTTAATAATACGGAGCTTCTGGTTGGCCTTCCCCCGCTGCCTCCTCCCAACCCCTCCGCATCCCTCTCCCCGCCGGGCGCGCGGGGCTCTGCTCGGAACCAATTCCCAATTTGGAGCTCAGCACTTTTAGCCAAGGAAGAAAGCAGAGCGTGCCGGGGAGGAGAGAAATCAGCCAGATCTCAACGTCTGAAATTTATTCTGGTGCAAGGACGACCGAACAATGTCCGTAACGCTTCTCCCATCCCGCTCGTGACCTATTTCGAGGACTTACAAGTTTATTTCGCAACAAACAAGCCGTCCACAGCCGGTGGAACAAATGGAACACGGCTTCCGAGGGCTCTACGGCCAGGTTCCCCTGCGGCTGCCAAGGTGCAAGGGCTGGTCAAAGATATTTTTACTTTTTTCCTGAAATTGCTTGTACAGAAGGTCTTTCTCCTCCACTCCTGTTGGATGGTGAACACCCGGCTCTGCATATGCCGGAGCCCCAGTCTCGTGGGGCTGCTGGAATAGCTGGTCCCTTCCACCCAGCCACCTATTTTAATGAAATTTATAGAAATTTAATATCTCTGAGACCTCTTCTGTCAAATCGGGTAGAAATTGGCCAAAGGGCTCAAAAAACTACAAAGGGGAAGGAGAGGGTAAGGCAGGCAGACAGGGACTGCATGATTGCATAGTCTCTTCTCTGGAAGGATCCAAACTAAAAATCAATATCTTTTTCTTTTGTCTCTATGGTTTTGTCTTTCTTTTTTTGGTTTTGGTTTTTATGAGGGCATTTTTTACAGAGCAAAATTTGCCCTTAAAAAAAACCCTCAGATGCTCCCATGGAAAATTTTCTATGCTGAGGGCGTGATGGGAGGGTTTCAGCCAGCATCACTGGGAGATGCAGGACATGCTTGGGAAAGGGGATGCTGCCACTCGTGTCCCCTCCCTCCTCATTGCTCAGTCACTGGGGTGTTCCTGAGTCCCATCCCCACAACGTCTGAAACTACAAGCCAGGAGATGGAAAAGCAGAGAAGGTTTTGCACCCAGAGCAAGGCACAGCGAGCCCCTACACAGTGGTCCAGCTGGAGGACCAACTCCACGGACTGGAAAAAGACACTTCCCCTCCCCAAACCTCCTGCAAAACACCAGCGTCAGCAGTGAAAAAACTCATTCAGCCTCAAAATCGAGAGAAAATGAGAAAAACTTTGGTGGAGCCATTTAAATCGCTGTTCCAGATCAATCTCCAACCGCAGGCGCTACATCTCCAGCCAGATTGACCAGGTTTTTGTTTCTGGAGCGAATTCTATCACCCAGCAAGTGCCTGAGCCAGCTGGGAGCAGAGGGGTTTCCTTCAATTCTATTAGAGGGATAATCTCCGCACCCTGGCTCAGCAAGCAGGGGGGTCTTAACTCCATTACCAAAGTCGACGGAGCAGATGGATGCAAAGCTTTCTAGGAAAACGGATGCTCTGCAGATGTCCGCCAGCTAAGCGGGGCAAACGCGAAGGAAGCCATCCGAGATTTGTGCGAGGGACCGCTGAAATGCAGAGGACTCCGTTTAATTCTTACGGGAAGTTTGCTCAAGCTTTAGCAAAGGACAAAGCTTGCCCCTCTGCAAGGAGCGCGGTGCTCTTGCCAAGTACAATATCTGGCTTTTGTTACTTGCCCGGTTCCAGCAGGCCAAATCCTCAAATAATACTTAAAGATATTCTCCAAGGCTGTAGGGCTCTGAACATGGAGAGCTGCCGTCAGAGCTTGCTCACACTTCCTATCCCAGGGACAAGCATCGCTTTGGCAGGCTCGCCTGAAATTAAGCTTTCAAAGGGCGGCTAATGAGATTCCTTCCTCTCCTTTCAGCCCCTTCAGAAATGTCTGATTTTGGGTGAGACCTTGTGGACTGGAGCATTTTTTTGTTGTTGTTGTTCTCCTTACAATTATAAGGAGGAAGAGGTCCTAAGGATCTCTTTATTCTGCTACTGGTTTTTGATTTCCAGGCATCCAAACGCGCCCACCCTGATGTTCTCCCCAGCAGAGGAACGGCAAAGCTGCCAGTATCTTCTTCTCCTTCTCAAATCCATAACTAAGCACGAAGCTGCTGCTCTCTCCCAGCCAAGTCACCAAGATGAGTATTTGTGCCCCAGTAACCACCTCACTCCTCCACTGACTGATCCGTTACTATGCAGGATGCTCTGTGTTTCCATTAGGAAGGGGAAGCGAGGACACAACCATCCATTTCTTTGGGTTCATCTTGTGTTCTGTCACCTTTCTTTTAAAGCAAACAAAGAAACAACCTGCAAACACACCTCATCCTCCCGAGAAAAAGGTGTGCATCTCTGGGAGGCAATCCCCCAACCCCATAGGGAAAGGGGCTCACCCTAAAAAGCATTGCCTTGCACCTCCCTCTTGGCTACTTCAGCTGTTCTGCGCTGCCCTCCATCCCCCAGCCCCACTCAGCATCCCCAGTGAGCCTTTGGTCACAGCCACGCTCCTCCAGCAGCACCGATTCCCTCGAGCACAGCTGCCAGATAAGACCTTTATCAGCCCTTTTCTATTCTGCAACAGGGAGAACACGGGGTGAAATTCAAAGAGGTTGGAGTCGGACTTCATAAAAAGAGCTGATTACCCACTTCACGAACCGCAGCAAACCGCAGCAGCTCCCTGCGCCTCTCCAGTTTCCCCGGGTCGGCTCGGAGGAAGGATGCTCAAACAGGGAGAAAAGCACTCCTGTATCCTTCTCCTCCTTTCCCAGCCAAGTGACATCTCTATTAGGGCTGCAGAGGCTCCCTGCCCGGATATCCTAGGCACAAGGTGTCAAAAGCAGACATCTCTGTATGTCAACCCCTGCCTTTCCCAACCATAACTCCAGCAGGGAAGGGAAATCCTTGGGGAGCTGCATGGCGAGCATCTTCCCCAGGAGCTATTTCCTCGCCCCGCTGCACCCGCTCTGCACGCCTCAAAGGGACCAAAGGATGTGGCACGGCACGTCCCAGCCTCGCTGAGAAATGAATGGTTGCTTCTCTTTCCCCAGAGGAGAAAGGAGCACGCACCCGCGCAGACACACACACAAAATCAATAAGTCGGCGGGTCTCGGGGAACAGCTCTTTTAATTACAACTCTCCCCCCGGGCTGGACGCGGGGCAGGGTTTGGAGCATTGCCACGAGGTGCTCGCCGCAGGGAAGGACGGTCCCTAGGGATGTATGGGGAGACCATCAGAGATGCTGGAAGCAGAAGTGGGGGGAAATAACCCATTTCCCCCAGTCCCACCTAGGGACTGCCCGTATTTCATCTTGTTTTGCTGCAGAGCGTCCAGCCAGCGCTTCTCCTTACCCTGGCGTGAACCTCCAACTAGACAGCAACACGCTGCTATTTATCATAAAGGGACTTAATCCAAAGAACCTTTTGCCGCTGGTTTTATCCATCGCATTTATCTGCTGATCTCTTCCCTCTCCCATCTCATCTCGCATTCAGCGCAGCCTCCCCCCCGAGCTGCAGCTGCTTTTGCGAGCAGCAGGCATAAATCCTGGTTTAATACCTGGGAATGGGATGGAACGGGGGGCAGCGCCCTTTTCTGGGGAGCTGCAGCCGTGGCGACTCCTTTGCAAAGGGGCATCGGGATGCTGCCCAGTCCCATGAGGCTTCTCCAGGCAAATGGGCAGCCTGAGCCTCTTGATCCCCCAAAAGTGTTGCCAGAAGCGAGATTTTTGCCCTAAGTCTCCTCTCGATTCCTCCATCCCTCCTGCCTCCCTCCCACACACACTCGTTCCTTCTTTAACTCTGTTTCCCAGTGCTGAGTTACTATCAAGGAAGGTTTAATAGGGTCCTGGATTTTAAAGCCACTGGCAAGACAGTCTGGGCCTTTTATGGTTAGTAATGAATAAAAGAACCCAAATCACCTCTTTTTTTTTCTCCTCTCTCCTAACAGCCTTTGCCTACAAATTAAAGTCATTGTGCTTCTCGCTCTGTCTCGCTCCTTTTGTCTTCCTCTAACACCATCCAAGACCTGCCGTGCCCTGCTTCCCTTTCCCCTTTTCCTTTATTTTATTTTGCAATATTTACCCTTTTCCCCTTTCTTCTCACTATTTGCTTTCATTCCATCTTTTCCCCATCTTTTTCCCTGTTTGGTTTTTTTTTTTTTTTTAATACCCCAAAATTGTCACGGGGGTAATGACATGTCGGAGTCACGCTGCAGAATGAAGCCCTTGACTCCTCTCCGTAAGGCTGGCAACCAGCCCTTCACGCTACAAAAAAGCCAAAATTGCTACTATCTTGTCACCAATTCCGGGTTATTTTTAGCACTCTTTCCCTTAAAGCTCCAGCCCCCAAATCATGCGATTACGACAAGAATCTTATCTCCCATCTGAAAAAGTTTCATGCCTCCACAGCTGCCGAGAAGTGCTGGGAAATATGAGTCAGCCTTTCAAAAACACGCAGGAAGGCTGAGCTTAACTACATCTCGCTGAAACCCTAACTCCAGGGGCACCTAACCCTGCTTATTAAATACTCCTAATTTTTAATTCACTGCTGGGGAGAACTAGCCATCCAACCACTGCCGGGTGGCTTCAGAAATCTCCCTCTTCCCTCCCTTAATTAAGACAGCACAGAAGATGTTCATATCCTTTGGGTGAAGCACCGGCTCTGTTGGACATTTTTTTCATTAGCTTCACCATAAATAAGATTTCAAGACTTGGCATTTACCACAGGAGCAGAATGAAGAAATCAACGTGAAGACAAACCCTTTTGGTAACCGCAAGTGGATTTCAAGGCAAAAAACCCGACTCTCTTATCTTCACATTTATCTTTATCCCACTGATAAAGCGCTATCGATGGCCGGCAGCTATCCGATGGCTCGCTAACGGCTTTATTTGTAGCTCGCAAGGCGATAGCCCTGCTCTCTCCCCCCTCGCTGGCAGATTTTGTATGACAGGAACGTTACACAACCTTTTCCTCCACTTTTTCACCTGCCCTGGACTTATTCTGCAGGCAGAAATGCCTGGATCCCAGTTAACTGGAAGTTAAGTAATTATAATGTATAAAACAAGAAGAAAAAAGACAAGAAGAGGAAAAAAAATGAACCTCCTGATGTCCATCTCCCTACGGGTCGCTGCCTCCCTGGCTCATATTTACCCTTCTCACACGTGTTTACCATCTTTCCTCTATAAAGCACGAGGAGATGCACCGAACAACACAGCATAGCTAAGTACACAGTTTACCGTACCACTGTTATTTATTATTAATAATAGTAATGCTAACTCTGCCCTTGCAGGCACCTCTACGAGGGAAATAGCCTTTGCAAATGTCAATAAGCAGTTTCCCAAAACGCCCAGGTGTCTCAAGCAGCCGTGCTCCTTCCCTGCACCATTAAACGGGGGCACATCCCTCCTTCTGTCTCCTCCGGCCCTCGTGTCCTTTCTGCAGCTCTTTTTGCTTTAAGGATATAGCTGGGTGGATGCTTCCCAGAAGAAAATCAAACCCCTTTGACTAGCCCCAAAATACTTTCCCCCCCCTTGGTGGCTGAACTTGAACCTCCTTCACTTACACTCCTTCCAAAACAACTCCGAGTTAAGAGGTTCAATTTGAAACAACAAGAACCATGCGATTGTCCCCCCGCATTCCAAACAACACACTCAAAAATATTGGGTCATTTTTGTCTTAATTTTCCACGCTTTCCTTTTCCCCAAAAAACTCAAGAGCTTTGGTAAGAATGGGGAAATTATTTCAGATGGTCTAAAAGGGCATTATTACTTTTTCACTAAAAACGCACGTGGAATTTCATCCACCTGCCTCCAGAAAAGAGGTTCCACTTCCAGCTGACTACAAAGGCTCAACTACACGGGACATAAACCCTTCACCAAAATTAGAGCAGCACCAGAGCTTCCGCCGAACTCCACCTGGCTCACGGGGACAGCACCGTGACCACCACGGCCACCGTAGCTGCTCCTGGTGCAAGTGACACCGGGGTCCCTCTCTTTTGGGACAAAAAACCCTTCTCACACCAAGTCCCCAGGATTTGAGATGTGTTATCTGGGCTCCACAAAGATTCACCTTCCAAGAATTTGTTGAAGCGTTGCTGCCTGCCAGAATATGGTTGTACTAAAGGACAGCTGATGCCTGACATTTATCTTCATGACTGAAGACTGTAGACCACAGAACATGAGAGGCAGAGTTAGTTATCTTCTCCTTACCCATGATTGACAGTAAATGTCAGGAAAGATTAGTTATTCTGTATCATATACATGCCATGCATGTTTTTAATTCTCCTACTGCTCCAGCGCTATTTTCACTCACAGTTGCAATAAATCAAATGTACTTGTTCTGCATGAAGAACAGACTCTGCATTTGGAGAAGACCCACTGGTCACCCATCGCACCCATTTCATGTGTCCTCATCTCAGACAGGGGGTTCCCTGCTCTGTCTCTCTGACCACTGTACCTTAATTTAACTTCAATCTGTAATTAAATCCATTTGGGCATCACCTTCCATCACAACAGATCCAACAACACAAGCCAATAAACAAGTGAGCTGCTCTCCCCACCAGTGAGCAGCCACCTCTGGGGTTAAAAGCCACAATATTTAACAACCTGATGCCACCAGAGCGGCAATTTAGGACAGCCAACAGAAAGGAAGAATTTAGAAATGAAAAATGCCCAAATCTGGAAGACGCTAAAAGTACCGCCTTTGCCAGCAGAAATAAAACCCAACTATCCGGAACGTGGTAAGCAGTCAAAAACCTGGGTTTTACTCTTGTCTAAATAACAGGGCTCACTGCAGCAGTGTGACCCACCACCACGCTCCTTGCGCTCGGATCACCCATTGCGTTGCCATCTCCCCGGCTAGCTCTAACCACGGCAAAATGCAAAATGGTGACACACGTACCACAGATGGAGCTGTGGCACAGGCAACGAACCCTTTCTGTCAGCAGCACCTGGTGACTGAGAGGCTGCTAACTCTAGATCTTGCTTCCCCGGTGTGAATCACCCGGCAATCGGAGGGGAAGGCGTGCCAGCCTGGGCTGGAGTCCTTTCCCATCGTCACCAGGAGCTGCAGGAATAGAAACAAACTGCACGAGACCTGGAGAAGCAAGAGGGAAGGCGAACGTTGTCCTGACCTGCTGTCTGTCATGTCAAAATGCATTTCAACATGTAAGAGCACGAGTCATTCCCGAGCACATCACCCCTCCGCGTTTTCCTACACAAACCTGACAGTATTGAATGCTTTGCTTCGCACAAAATCTGAGATTCCTCTGCAGTTTAACAGGCGTCACGTAAATTCAGGCTCTTACTGGGATGACGTGTCAAGGAAACACAAGAAATGTGTGCAGCTGAGACTCTCTCCTTCTGCTATGTATCTCACACAGGCTCCATCCCCCTTCAAGGAGATGCTCAAAGGAGGACCTTCCCCATGCATCCCATCCCTGGAGGTGGGAATCAAGTCCTACCTCTAGTCAAAGAACAAAAACACAAGCAACACCACGTCTTGACCCTCTGCACCCTGCTGCCCCATCTCCTCTTTCCATATCACCCTGCCTTGCACGGGGCTTTGCTATTCTCCTTTTTTTGGGGTCTACGCCAAGCTGCCCCTCATTGCACCCAACCAACCAATTCCAAAACAAAACCTTGGGGCCACTTGAAAACCAACTCTGACTTCAGGCCAAGGGAGTTGTCATCTTTGCTTCGTTTCACCCCACGTGCCGGGGCTGGTGTTTGCAGCTAGCCCTGCAAGCTGTCGAGGGGAAGCACGGAGAAACTGCAGCATCTCCAGGGTGCACCAGGTCCCTTCCTAATGGCTTTCACGTCTTCCTGTATCTTTAAATAATTGAAATCTCTTTGTTGCTAAGTACGTCCAAGCAAGAGGGCACTGAAAGTTTTAAGCCTCTCTGGGGAAACCGAGGCCAGGAAATCTACACAACTCACAACATGTCCTGCCACCAAAGTACCTTGTCTCCTGAAATGAGACCAACTGCGCCGCTCCTCCGAGCTGCTTGCCTTAATGGCTGCTCTCAGGATGCTTGTCACCGTGACGGGAAAGGCGGTGTCCTTTATTCCTAACAGCGTTTTCAAATCTTGTTTTAAAAAAATCATTTCAGAGTAGAACACGATGTCTACAAAGTGCTCCTCCAGAGAGAAGCGGCAACAGGGTACCTCGAGGTTCCTGCCAACCCTGGAACAGCACAGCACACAGCTATATTGTGGCTGTCTCCTGTGCATTACAGACGTAGCAATGGACTGGTAGTTCAGCCCCATAAATTACCCAAAAGGAGACAAGACCTCAAAGGTTTATTTTCTCCCCATGTATCAGTAAGGCGGGCAACTCCTTCACAACTACCAGGGGTCAGGACATTGCAACCAGGAGAAAGCCATGGGTCAGATCAGCAGCACGGGTCAATTTGGGGGCTGGTTTGCTCACACGAGAGCACAGCTACTTGCCATCATCCCACCCTGAGCAACTCAGCCGCAGGCTACGGCCGGCAGCCAGCAGGATGCCAGCGAGGCATCGCTTGAGTCAGAAATTGGATCTAACAGCTTTCCTTGAAAAGTCCACGTCTCTTCAGACGTGTGCCTAATTAAATCATCTTTTGCAGTTTATTTGAAGATAGCAGAGCACCCTTAAAGACCTTAACAGCTTGTTAATGATCCCGAGATGGCGAGTACAAATTCCTGGTGTTGCAGAGGAAGCAGCTGAGCAGCAGAGAGGTGCCTGGGCACAGCAGGGTCTCGGAAGAATGACCCCAGACAACTGTCCTTTGCTGCAACCACCGGTTCACACTTCCCATAACTAAATCCCTCTGCATCACTCCTGATGTAAATAACCATCCATTTATAACTCATTGTAATTACCTGCCTATTTCTGCGGCCCGCCTTCGCAAGGTAGTCTCTCTGCAATTATAGTTAATTGCCTTGATTGCTACTGCGTATTTCAAGAAAGTTCAAGAAATAAAAAATATCCATGAGACAGGAGAGTCTAATGAGGACCAGCACAGAAAGAGTTAATATTTGAGGCTATTTATTTATTTGTTCATTCCTGCCAAGCCCTAAGCCTGTGGAAGCCCCACCAGAACTGCAGACACAAATCTTGACCATTGCTACAGCAGCCCATGAAACTTTCTTTGGAAAAAAAAGTCTGAAGAAGCAGCTGAAACCAGCCTCTGCCAGCCCTCTACAGATGTTCCTGGCATCAGCAGGTTTCCATCCCATTACCTGTGGTAACTGCAGCTATACTTTAACCCATAATCGACCCATCCTTGGCCAGGCTCTGCATTTCCTGGGGTGGCGAGCTCCATCCGACGATTGATTTCACAAGCAAGCAAGCTCCACAGGCTGGCCCCCCATAGCCTAAGCAATCACTAGTGATGCCAAAATACTCCCCTGGCTCTGCCATGGGACTTGAGCACAGGCTTTGATGTAGGACCAAGTGACAACCCAGCTCCAAATGCCACCACGAGCCATCAGTATCCTCCATCACTCTCTGTCCATCCTCCGCATGCCCACACCTCCCAGCCGGTGCCCCATTCTCAGCTCCCGGAGCCGCACCGATGGCATTACGATGCCCAACGGAGAAGTCAAGCGGAGCAAAGGCTCCCACCCAACCACACAACCTCAGCTCAGCTGCCTTCTGAAAGGCCATCAATTACCCGGGGCTGTCAGGATGATAAGGCAGCCCAGCCTCCACAATAAGGAGAATATTCAGGTTAATAACTTCCCATTAAGCTCCTCGGAGCTGGATGTTTTCCATGCTTTTCTGCAGGGCTGCTGCCAGGGCTTGTTTGCTCCCCTTACCCAGCGAAGTCTTGAAGGGAGACGGCTCGAGGCAACGTTGTAAAATAAACTCTGCACCACCAGCCCTGCCTGGAAATCCTTGGCAGAGCCAGACAGAGAAACCACAACCTCGGGGTTTCTGCTCTGGTGCCAGGTTAGCCTTCCTCCTGCAGAGGATGACAGCTTTCAAGGCAGAAGATTTATACAAATTAAAAAAGAAAAAAAAAAAACCAAACCCTCTTATCCATCACTTGCTACTAAGTTATAGCCTGCAGGCACATTGCCAGCGTGCTGAAGGGAGCCAGGGGAGGATGGTGGGGATGCCACCTTTCCCTCTCTCTCCCCCCAACATTCACTGACCTTCAAACATCCTTCACCACGAATCACACGTGTTCTCGGTTCAGGGCTAGTTCACAACACTGAGCTGAATATCTCCATTTGCATCCCTCCGCTTCTTCAACACATCCTGCACCTCCTGCTCATAATGTGTTTCTCAAGAGTGCTAAACTGGGCTGGACTGGGGGGGGGAGTGTTGCCCTCACCTCATCAAATTTGCTTGAGGAAAAAAAAAATCTCAGATCCATTAATGCTTCATAAAAATTTTACAAGGTTTCTGCTAAAGGCAGGCAAACAAACAGAGACGGTGTGGGCATCCAGGCACGCTTGAAATCAAGCATTCTTTCTTTAATGCATTTTTTTTTTATATATTATGAATCAGGAAAGCCATCAAGCATGAAGCCCACAGCTCCCAGTACTTCCATTTGCAACATGCGAATGTCTCCCAGCTCAGGACATAGGATCCCAGTGCTCCCATCAGCCCTGTGCTGGCTACACCACGTCCCACCGAGTTGTTGGAGCAGCTGCGAGGGCGAGATGGAACAACGAAATCCACCACCCAGAAAGCCAAGGACATCCTGACAAGGATCCTGATCTACAGGAGAGATGCTTTGATCGAGTTAATTAACTTCACTGCACCAGCATCCAGAACCAGAGGGGGATCGATGCGCAGCGTGCACAGGCACCGCGAGCATCTCTCCAGCACCCGGGGATGGGGGAAGGCTCCTGTCCTTCCCAATAATGGCAGGAGCCTTTACACCCACCACCATTAGCAACTCCTACATTAAAAACCAGAGACTAGGCTCCAAAAAGGCCCAATAATATTTTTTTCCCCCTTGTTTGTGTGCTCCTTTGTTTTTCTGAGACTTTCCCTTTTGCTGCAAACATACACTGTTCCCCAAATCAGGCTTCTTCATAAACAGTAGATTAAAAAGTAAACCCCCAAAGAAAACCCTGCAACTGAATACAAAGCGCAGTTATTGGAGAGCTGCACAGTGACAGCTAGCGATGAGAAATCACAACACCAAAAGGAAAGAAGGGGAAAAAGTAAATAAACAAAAACACTGAGCAAAATATTCTGCTGGGTGTTCAGGAGACATTCAATATCTAACATCAAATGTGTATATATAAAATATACATAAACCTGCGTCATATAGAGATAGACAATTTACTTCACCAAACTTTCATTTAAGAAGTCCCTTTTCAGCTGTAAGTGGCTTTTGCTCTCTTCTATCTGCCACAGATCCTGAAAAAGGAAAAAGTTTTTTTTCCTCAAGATTTGGGACCATTCCCGGGGGACAGGCAGCCAGGTGAAGGACGGGAAGGATGCAAAGCTGGTGACAAAGCCACCAGCATCTCAGGCACCTCTGATCTTTCGAGGTCCCTTCCAATCCTTAACATTCTGTGATTCTGTGTGCAGCGAGAGCCGTACCCCTCTATTCCATCCCTAAGGAAGAGCTTCGCAAACCAGCAGCAGAAGCATCAGAGCTGCCAAGAAAAGCCAGAAGTGATGGCTTCTCCCATCCATCTTCCCCCACAGCTAGTTCACAGACCCAGCTGGGGATGCCTACGCTGGTTAAACAAACAGGGGACCTCCCAAAACACAGATACACGCTGGGGACATGTCAGATGAGGGGAGCTTCACACTTCCACCTCATATGGCTTCTGCTCTGCTCCCAAACCCCTCTGCATCTCCCAGGCTGCAGCCAGCCAGAGCTGCTGAGCATTAGCAAAGAGCAACGGGAGGGAAGCGCACAAGCCGAGGAGAAAGGAAAAAAAAAAAAAAAATTAGCACTAAAGCCTTTGCTGCCTCCATCCCTCGCTCTGGAGAGGCCGGGAGGCTGGTTAATGGATGTCAGTTCTGTTTCCATTGAAGAAAATACAAAAATCAATGAAAGGCTCTTAGGCAGGCAGGGCACGGCCGCGGTCCTCGTGCTGCCTTGGCTTTTTGGCACTCACCACCCCAGCCAGAAAAAGAATTTGCACCCACGCTACCCAAAACGTGAAGCAGAGCCAAGCAACCCTATAGATTCCCATAGGGGCAGGAGAAAGCAGAGCATCCCTCACCTAACCCTCAATGCTGCAGATGCTTCGTCCTATGGATTTGTGCAGCGACGGCTGTGCTGGGGTGGGAAGATCCTCAGCTCAAACTGCCACGTTGGCAGAGGTCCTGTTGCAGATGCAATTATAAAGATAAAATTATCTTCCAACCACTTTTAGGTTGGGTTTTTTCTTTTTTCTTTTTTTTTTTTCTTCCTTTTTCCCTTTCTCCTGTGGTTTTGCCACACCGACACAAACAGCGCTGTGCTGGGTGGTCTCCATAGCGCTGGAGTCTGATTTTTCCCTTAGTGCTACGGCTTTTCAGCCTCTCATGCAGAAAAGATGCAGCTTGGACATTTTGTTAGCACTAAAAAGAATACTAATGAACTCGCAGGTTGCTGGGTGAGGTACCTAATGACATGCCATGTGCAGAATTGCTTAGCTGAGTCTCCTGGAAGCCAGAGGGATGAGATGCAAATGGACTAGGGATCCAAAAAAAAAAAAAAAAAAAAAAAAAA
>WKFP01015147.1:3534-106197 GCA_011057875.1 Pterocles orientalis
AGCGGGGGGCACGGGGGCACAGCGGGATACCGGGAGGAGCATCGGCTGTCTCAGGGCAGCGAGGAACGGCCGAGTTCCTCAAACTGACCGTAGTGAGAGCACTGAATGGAAGGAGAAACAACCTCTGGCTGGAATGAAGAGCCATCAGTCAGCGTGTGAGAGAGGTGAAATGGAAAGCAAACTCACTCACAAAGGTCAGAGCTGCTTTTCTTCGAGGGTCACCCATAGCCTGAGAAAAGTTAGAGTTGATTACATCACATGCTTTCTATCAGGAGATTTAAAACTTCTAGTCCTGGAGCAGGGTGATGTGCTAATTTCAGTGCCTAATGGGAGGCAGTTGGGCCTGACCATCAGAGGTGCAGGTCACCTACAAATGTAATTGAGCCCAGCTGGGGTCTGGGCCACTGACACGGCATCATCTGCTGTCTCCAATTAAGGCTCCTAATGGAGGTGACCTGACAAAAGGGAGTGCAGTGGGAAAGGCTGGCCAGCAACAGTCTTTGGGACCATGTGGCTAGTCAGGAGTGAGTCTGAACTGGACCTGATTTAAGCTGGCTGCTGAGCCCACATGCTGTGAACTGGCAAAGTTACTTTCCCCTAGGGGCCAGTGAAGAATGCTCGGGGCACAGTCAATGTTTCCTTTACAGCCCCTGCTCCCCTCTCCTCCAGAGGCTGAAAGGTCAGGCAGAGTCGATTTTCTGCTGCAGAGAGGAAAGCGAGAACTGCCTCTAAGGGCAGGACTGGTCCCTTTGAAGCAGCCCTGCTCCTGTCAGAGGGTGGTCGGCCTGAAGGGCTGTATAACTGCTCTTCTGGTGTGTGGCCCATTGGGGAGATGCAGTAGAGCCTTGGTACCCTCTGCAGGCAGAAACAACAACAAAAAAGACCTGAGGGGGTCCTGAGGGCATTAATGGGTCTTAATGGTCCTGGCTGGCTTTACCTGGGACCCCCACCCAAACCAGGGGCTTGGGAGCCTATCCAGGCCATCCCAGTGCCCCAGCCTGTTTCTGAACTGGGGTGTTGGTGGGCCTGTCTCCAGCATTATCTCTCAGCTGGGCCCCTTGGTGCCACGCTGCAGCCCTGGCCCTGGCCCCCTCTGCTCCTGACTGGTCACCCTGGCACTGCCTCGCCCTTGCAGTGCCATCAGAAGACCCTTTCACCAGCCCTGCGTCCCATGGTCAGCCCTGTAGGGCTGTACCACTCAGTGCTGGTCCTCACTCCTGTGGCAGCCCTGTGTGGCTCCCGGGCAGGAGCTGGTTTTGGCCAGCCTGTGTCCCTCTGACGTCTGCATGGTAATGCCTCCCTGCTGGCTTGTTGGGGCTTCTCTGAAGACATTTCCCTGTTTTCTTCAGCTCTGAAATCTCTGCACCAATCGTACCTGCTGAAAGATGAACCTTCTGCCAGTGGGGAAGGAACAAAAATAGTGTTGTTGTCCTCTTCTTGTGCATAGACCTGAGCGCTATTTGGAAAACAGTCCTGTTCCAAAGTGGCACTTTCATTTTCGGGCTCTGCAGTCCTGGGTACAACCAAATGATGGGTCAGGCTGTCGTGTTTTGGATAGGAGCGAGTGCTTCTGCTCTGTCTTACCTTGTACTAGCACTTCCATAGGAAATATTCTGACATCTAGTCTCTTCAAGAAACTGGGTGATTTCCTTCACTTTTCAGTACATATTTAGTGGTATTAGGAAAAATAAATATGCCAGCAGGAAAATTCCAGACTCTGAAAGAGAAGAAAAAAAAAAAAAAAAGAACATCAATATTTAGAGTGGTATTTTCGTAGTAATAAAAAAAGAATTCCAGAAAACTATTCTTTCTGCATCGGCAGAGACTAAGTGCATGCTATATCATTTGTCTTGGTCTATTTTAAAGCTCTCAAGAGGAATGGATGACCAGGCTGACAGAGCTTTCATGTGTGTGTTTCAGTGCAGGAGAGCTGTGTCACTGCGAAGCCTTCTCAGGCACCTTAGAAACATTTCAGGATCCTGCCCTGCCAGTCACAGGCTTTATTCCAGTTGCTCTTAGGAGTGATTTACGCATACCGAGTGCTGCGCATCCCAGGGCACTTTGAGGAATTGCCATTATTCAGACTCATCACTCCATTGCTCATCAGGCTGTGTAGGACTTGGCTTACAGTGCATTTTCAATGCATCAAGAAACCCAACACAGAACACTTGGGTCTTCTGCTGGGCTGAGACAAGGACAGAACAACAGACGGTAGCTGTGCTGCCCAGTGATGCACTGGAGGATGTTTAGATACCTTTGATTGTGTGTACCTATGCCATATTAGGCAACATTACCCAGAAGAATAAACAAGACCTTTTCTGAAGAAGGCTGGGTGAAATGTGGTAGCCCATACTGAAAGCCAAGACTGGGAGAAGCATGTGGTTTCCCATTTCTTCTTTCTCCTAAGATGCAAAACCTGCTTGGGGCTTTTCTTGTGTCTGGGACACTAGTAATGGCTCTCTCCCATGCAGGTGCCTATTGTCTAATGAAGGAAGGGCTTCTGCCACAGCCTCGGAAGGACAATGGGCAAGAAAGATGTCTTTGCCGTCTGCTAACCTTTGATATGATCACTGAGGACTGGGTTCTTAGCCTTAAAAGGTGCTTTTAAATTTTTTCCTCAGTAAAGAGATGTGGGGATTAAATGCATTTGTTCTCTAACAGTCCTGAGGCTGTAATGAAATGAAATGAAATGAAATAGTAAAGGCTTTGTGCCTCATGACTGAGCCTGTACCATGTAAGCTACTCCACTCTTTAAAATCTCATTGAGATAATAGCTCTAGTGTCACAACAGTGATAATTCCTCTGCTGACAGGCTTTACACTGGAGCACAAGCCCAGTTTTACCTATTGGAATTAGGAATTCCTGCTGAGATCCACTTGTCATACCCTGGGCTAGGTCCCTACATCTTCGTGCCATTTGGCCGACGTGCTAACCTCCTTCTGCCAATGCTGTGAGTGTAGGAATGGAGCACTTTTGCCCTTGAAAGAGCCGAGACCTGTTGCAAAGCCCATTACAATTGATGCAGCTTTTTTGTATGGATTTCACTAGGCTTGGCTCAAGCCCTCAGCAACATTGCTTTTGCTCAATGTGAAACTTGGAAGAAACCTGGAGTAAACAAGGCAGGCTAATATTGTATGGGTTAACCATAACTGCTTGAAGGACAAGATAGGTTGTGAGGCAGTGAGTAAGAAAAGTAACAATCATTCTTTTAAAAAATTTTATCCAAAATTATCCAAGCCACCTCAGGCTTGGTTTGACTTTGGTGAAATAGGTATCTAATTTTATAAGTGTCTGTCAGCTTTACGCTAAAATTCAGGAATGAGTGCCCAATTTCAGCTCTGAGAGACTTTCAGCTTGTGGCAAAACCCAGGTCAGCTTGGGTAGTTGCCATGAGCAGAAGTTTTAATGGAAGACAAAGAGAGATTTAGATGATAACAGAATACGAAATGCTGGCACCAATGTGGTCTAATGGCTGCAGCTTTAGAGGGAAGTGTCCTTATTAGAAATTACTGCTTCCCTCCTCCTGGACTTCTGCTTAGACACTGCTGACTTTGGTATGTAGCCTGTGTACGAGAGAGCTCTTGCTGGTGAGAACCATTCCAATTAATGGGACCAAGCTGTTTCATGCAAGAAAGGGCTGGAGAATGGCTCCCTACGTACGTTAAATTAGAGAGGACATGGAATAGCTGAGCAAACTCTCCCAAAGGCTGAAGCTGTAGCAAAACTTTGTTCTTCAGGAGCCTGACCCAAAGCCCGTGGAAGACAATTGTAGTGGCTTCACTGACTTGAGTGACCTTTGGATCACACTCCAAGTTCTGTGCTAAAGCTGATATATTTTTTAGTTTATTTACGACTGTTAGACTTCTGAAAAAGAGAGCTTGAGCAATTAGAATGAGTGAAGCTTTGCTGTGAATAAATTGCCAATAGAAAGGTGCTAATGGCACATGGGGATTGTGTATTAATAGGGACTAATTAATGGGCCTAATTTGATGCCACAAAGGGAACATCACAGCTCTTTGTGCTCGGACACAAGTTAAATGTTAGTGAGTCCCCAGAGGTGTTTGAATTTCTAATTAGCATAACCACATGTATGGCTTAGCCATACACATATACTTACAACAAAATCCAAGGCTTGTGAATCTTGCTACCTTGACTTGTCTTTTGTGACAAGATACTGGTGCTCTGAAATGTCACCCCTAGTATTTTTCTTCTTGAGACCTGTAGAGTAGAGGAGGAAGAGTCCCATCATACCTCTGAAAATGTCTTGCTTATGATGAACTATCTGCATGCTGACAGACACATCCTGAGAGTCTGTGTGCTACATCCCAGCAGCAGAACTGTTTGATCGGTCTTGTGTGAAGTACCACCAGAGCTAGGGAGTGCCATGCCGAGTGCTCTGGGCCAGCTCCACACAAATCAATCCCAGATCAGCTGTGCTGAGCAGCACGGCACACATTTCCATGCCACGAATACAGCATTGTAGCCTAGGTTGGCATGCCTGGATAGCACTGTGTGGCATGGCATAGATTTACCCAGTCTGTGTGAGCAAAGGCATCCACCTCCATCTGGTGGGTCCCTGCAGTGGTCAATATGTCCTCAAGTCAAAGAGCACCGCTCTGTGTTAAACTCTGTTCAGGTACAGACCTCACTCAAAAGTGAGATCTGAGACATCGCTGCTGTCTGAGGTCAGGCCTTTGCATGACACTCTTATTCATAAATAGTCCAGAAGGAACTCGGGATACTCTGCAAGAAATTGCTGTGGCTATTGGCACTTCCTTGGTCCTGCTGGCATTGGATCAATTCAGAACAGGCTTTTGGTGGCTCCCTGAAGGTCTCTCTGTTCAAGGACTGTGTCAACAAAGCCAGCTCTTTGCAGTGTTAGATGAGAGCGTCTGAAATGTCAGTTCTCCAAATCCTGTGACCCACTAGTTGCTGCATGGGTTTTATTTCAAAGCCTTTAATTCCCATCTACATCTTCCCTTTGTTGTTTGTTTTGAAATGGATCCTCTCAAGCTGTCAGACTGGAAGGCTGCCCAAAAGGCTGTGACATACACGGAATTGATCTTTTAGCAGTTGGTCCACATAGCTGTGGCAATGTGTCCATGACAACTTTGGCTTTCCTGAAGCTGGGCATTGGGCAAGCAGATACGTGTCAGTGTAGTCAACTTGTTCCGGTCTCTGAACTGGTCTTTTTGGAAAGAAACTGGAAAGGGGAGCTATTGTGATGCTGGTCATCTGCAACCACAAATGTTATGAAAGCAAAGCTGACAAAATGGGAGAGAATGCAGAGGAGAGCAGTAAAATTAATAAAAGCTTTCGTAATTAAAACCAGTAGATTTGAGGTAAAGAGAGCTGGGGGTTTTCCCCTATTGATAAGAAGCCAGAAGCAAGACACACATGTCTGTAAATATATCTGTATATAAAGGAAAACTATAAAAAACAGAAAGATTGGTTCAATATAATGCTAATTTTACAACTCTTCAATTGACTGTGTATCTTGGGGTTGTTAACAGAAAAACACACATTGCCTGTCCTTAAGCATGAAGTGAGCAAACTAATGCCTCTGGGCTCTTAAAGTGTTAGGGGCAAAGGGGTCCCTAGAGAGGGAGAGCTGAAGCTCCTGAATGACTCCGGTGCTGGATCAGTCTCTTGGAGAAACCTGTCCTCCTTAAAGGGCAGATGGCAACCAGTTTGCTGAGCATGGAGCTAAACTTTGAAAGCTAGGTGATGCACGTTGAAAGTTAGGTGATGCACACACTGCTTTCCTCTCTTTTCCAGAAGATTAGTATGCAGACAGCTCCTGAACTTGAATTTATGACTTGCCTGCATTTAGTTTGACATTTCAGTAAGATGTGGTGGAAGCAGTGCCCTGGCTGGAGCAGGAGAAAGGTGGCTGGTACACGTGTCTTTGTGCGTGCATGTTTCTGTGGTTGCATAACTTAAAAAAACCCAAAGTCAACAGGGGACACGGGGACAGTCTGCTGAGTAAGGTGGTAACGTCACCATCATCGGAGATGCTCATCCGTAAGGTTTGCTCTGGGTTGAATATGCGTAAACAGGCTGTTCTGTCAGGGTGTGGGATAAAGAACTGCAGAGAGGTTTCCTTCCAGCTCTCACGCTTCTGTGGAAGGCCTTCTGGAAAGTAGATTAAGTGTGCTTATAGTGTCACTGAAAATAGCAAACAGTATTTGGTTTCACTATGTGGAAAGCTGTGTATGCTGGAATTGCAGGGTTATGGATGACAGCAGTCGCTCATCCCAATGAGTCTTGAAACATCTGTGTTAAGAAAAAGTTCCTTATACCCATGTCTATAGTACATTTACCAGCTAGCTGTCTCTCCCGTTCAAAGACAGGGCTTTCTGTCCAGATCTGTCCATAAACCTTTTTGAACAAAGGAGAGGGAAAGTCTGGGTTGCCTGGCTCACATGTGTCTCCTCAGATGGCAAATAAAGGGCAGAGCAAATCCTGCGGACCTGGTGAAACTGAGACCCATGCTATGTGCAGGAAAAGGACTTCAGCATCTAGCTAGCTCTTCGGAATACTTATCCATAAAAATAAAATGAGTTATTATTCAAATTGAGTTATTATTTGAATTATTCAAATAGGATTATCCATGCATTTTAGAGGAGGAGTAAGGTGTGCTGTGACTTCTTTGGGGCATGCCCCTGTTTGGTTTGACAAGGTATCCACTGCAGAAAGAAGAAAGGAAATCCCCTTCTGTCTCCTGTGCCCTGCTTGGCACAGCCGTACAGCAGAGTATCACCAATATAGAAAGATTTGTGGCAAGGAGTCACTTTGAGGGGGCCAGAGCGAGCAAGAACCAGTAGCTTCTTGAAGACTGTCCTTCTTTGTATGACAGACCTCAAACCAGCCTTGGCAGTGCGGCCTCAGCAGATGAAATAGGGACCAAACTGTCCTAGCAAACGAGCCTGAGATGGAACAAGGGGACAGAGACAAGTTTAGGTAAGTCTCATAGAGGCTTCAGTTATCTGTGTCACTTCTGGGTAACCCTGACCTTTGTATGATGATGCCCACATTCAAATGTACAGAATATGCAGAACATTGCAGAAGGCAGAGCCAAATACCACGTATTTGCCACTTCCCTGCAAAAATGCAGCTGCTGCTCATGTGGAAAAGTTGTGTATGCTGTTAGCTCTGCTAAAGCTGATGTAAGAAGGGGAAATTCTTCTCAGACTGCCAGCAGCATGTAAATGGCCTGGTCTGAGGGACAGAAGGCAACACACCAAAAGCTGGGAATACCTCTGCTGATAGCCAAAACCCTGTTCTTCCCCAAAGCATCCCTCCCCTTCACGCAGGGCTTCCCCTTTCATCACGGCTGTGATTCAAAACTGCACTGTAACAGATGGAAAGGTTGTTGCTGCTGTCAGTAGATCTCACTCTGTATCCTCACTCTATGTAGCTTGATCTGTACAAGCTACTTCCCAGCTAATGTCTCTGGAATTGCCTGAAGAGCCTAGATTTATGAAACTACAATGTCCCCTCTCTCACGGAATCTGGGGCCTCGTACGATTCTTCCTCTTAACTTCCGAGGCGGTGCATCGGCCTTGTCACAGTTTCTTCGCCCAGCTCCTCTGATGTATCGTTAGATGTCTGAGGTACAGACAAAAGGTGTTTATTGGGGCAGAAAGATATTGGCCCTGTGAACAGAAATACCCTTGAGAGAGATCTCTTAAGCCTATTTTAGACCCATAGGCACATCAACAGGTTGAGGACACAGAGGTAGTGGATGTGTTCATCAGCTGCTGGGCACTCAGACTTCTGAGTTTTAGTGGTATTGGCTGTGACGTTTGAACGGCGGTCAAGAGTAGAGGAACCTGGCAATGTAATATTTAAAAGGCACTGGGGAATATCAGGAGCTGGATCGTTGTCAATTGCTTTTGGACCCTCTTAGAAACCTATAAAAAGATGTAATTTTGGCTTTGATCTCAAAGAAGTAAATTTGTTCAGAAAGGTTGCTTTAGTTAGAGACTGAAATCCTATAAAATACAGAAATGGCTGGTTAATAGGTGAAATTACAGTGGTGCCAGCTTGGAGGACTAATGCAATACTCTCCTGTTTTGGTGGATTGAAGTAGACAGAGATCTATTGGTTCTTCTTTTAGCCTGGGGATACAGGTTTGAATTGCTTTGTCTTGTTGGAATGTGCTGTGCATCCCTGGGGATAAACCAGAAGTGAAGCAAGAAGAGGGAACTGCACCGAATAAATAATATAGTATGGCACGGTGTATGGTGTACATAATCAAAGGTTCATATGTAGTGTTCGAACTCGGGCTATTAAAAAGTGATGTTGCAGTGGTGTGCTTGCTCGACGGACATTGATGGCATGTTTATCTTTAACGTGTTTCAACGATTCTGTAACTCTAATGCTAACAGACCATTCCTGTGGTTTGCTTTATTATATGGAACCTGAACAGTGTTTTCTAAGTCATTTTGGCATCTATTCCTGTTGGATGTGAGAAGCTATTCCAGCTGGATGAGAGAATTGATGGAGGGCTGAAAACCAAAACATGTCAGAGAATATGCCAGCCAGAGAACACAATGGGGATGATGTTAAAGCCAATATACAATAGCTACAGGGTTAATACTATTACGAGGGGTAATGAATCCTCAATGCTGTTCATTTTGAATCCCTGTCTTCTCTGTGCAGCAAAGTGCTTGGACCATGGTGATAAAGCGTAGGGATAAAATGGAAGGAGCTTGAAAGAGAATATCCTGAACTGACCCATTCATGTCTCTGTAGAAGAATGAGATGATATACATAGATGGGGGAACTATTTGCATACTTGTATGAACAGCTTTATTTAGCATTACAGGAGAGACTTGCTTGATGCTGACCTTAAGATCTGGCAAGGGATGGAGCACCTTGGCTCTAGTTCAGGAAAGCATAACATTAAGCATTCAAGAGGATTTACTTCTATCCTGAAAGTCAAGCACATGTTTAAGTGTCCTGTTGGCCTGCAGCCCACTTGTTTAACACCTTGCAGAACCAACTTTAAAATGGTGGAGTGGACAGAGAAGTATTAGCTACTGTTATCGCAGCCAGTGCCTGGAAATAAATGTGTGCATTGGCCTTAAGATTCCTCCCTTTCTTTGTCTCTTTCAAGGACTAATCTGGAGACTTTCCAAACTGATTTGGGAAGACTCCTTGTAGGACTGAACCCTGTATCTTGCAGGCTCATGGCAAAGCTCTTGTTGACTTCACAGGGGCAGGGTTTGGTCGTTGGTCTTCAAAGCCTATCCAGAAAGGAATATCTGTCCTGTGAAGAGGAAAATGCTTTGGTGGTTGTAACTCTCTGTCGGCAGCTCAGCAAACGTGTCTTTGTTCTAGTGGCAGCTCATTGACTGCCTTGTGGGCTCTGGGATGGTGTGCTCTTACACAGCTGGCTCTTGCAGGCTGCGGAGAGCCGCTGGACACTGCCCACGCGTCTGCGACCAGGTGTAGCGACGAGGCCCAGCCGTGGGCCATCTTCCTCATCTGTCCCTGCCTTCCCCATACTGTGCCATGCCACCCACCCACAGGTAGGGCTGACAGGGCTTGGACTGGGGTCTGCTGTGGCGGATCTTTTACTAGTAAACTAAAAAACATTAACAACTTTTCCAATGACAGGCAGAGATACACTGGGTGCTGTGACCTCGTGAATCTGAAGCCAAAAATTCACAATTCCTCTTATGGCTAAACAGTTATGTGGGATTTTGTTCTTGTTCTTTTAGTCTAGTGGGAGTTTGCTTTCTTTGGTATAACACAACTGCTGTCTTCTCTGCGGTATGTTATGCCTGGCAAGAGTGCGAATGATGGAACTGAGGCTTGGAGCACCTTGTATCTTCACAGCAGGGTGGCTGAACTGCTGCTAAAAGGAAAGCCTTTATTCATTATTGATG
The DNA here is from genome assembly GCA_011057875.1 of Pterocles orientalis. Classification (NCBI taxonomy): domain Eukaryota; kingdom Metazoa; phylum Chordata; class Aves; order Pterocliformes; family Pteroclidae; genus Pterocles; species Pterocles orientalis. Next base: position 13,434 of record WKFP01015147.1, read on the forward strand.
TATTTTTGTCAGCTCTAGCCAGCCACAACTTGTTTTCTTAGACACGTCCATGTGGAAATACTCCGTGTTCTGAATACGCTTTTGCATAACTTGCTTGTAACCCTGTGCAAGTGCTAATAACCCAACTAGGAACCAGTTCCTACTTGCAGAAGGCCTCATTAGAAGGCCATCTCCTGGTGTATGTTTTGATGTAATTTTCTCGTTTGCCAGGGGTGTTAAATAGAAAACTAAAGTGTCCTGGCACTGAAAAGCCCAAACTTTGACTGTTATGGTCCATCGGGCAGAGTGTAGATTTGAGAGAGGAAATTGGTTTCGGCCAATTTCTCCTTTGACTTCATACAGCTCCCTTGCTCCTCAGTCTCCGTGAGTTTAAACTGTAGATAATCAGTCGGTGAAGGTTTTGATACCACTGCTTTCATGGTCAGGGTCAGGGGTCGTGGTCAGGATTTGGGGTCAGCAGTTGTGTCAAAGGTCAGGGTCAAATGTCAAGCATCATGGATCAGATCAGAAAACACTGGTTAAGGGTCAAAAGTCATGGACTGGTGTCTCAAATTAATGGTCAAAAGCCAGGTAAAAGATCACTGTTGGTGTCAAGGGCCAGTGATGGGATTAACGGTCACCGGTGAGGTCAAAATTTTCTGTTAGGGGGTCAAAGTTAAAATGTCACGTGATGGGCTTGAGTGTCACAAAACGGGGCCAGAAGTCACCAGTCTTGGTCAAAGCCAGGGATCTAGATCAAAGGAGAAAGATTGTGACTCAGGGTCAAACGTCAAAAGTTACAAGCAGATGAACGGTCAGGGGAGTGTCATTGGTCACAGACTGAGTTGGGGTCAGAGAGCCAAAGGTTCTGGGCTGGGTCAAAGGTCAAAGGTCAGAGATAAGCATTAAATGTCATTATGTCAGGGGCTGGATCGCAGCTAAGGGTTTAGGAGTCAGGAGGATCAGGATCAGAGCCTTGGGTCATGGACTGGGATCAAAGATCATGTTGGATTTGGGGTATCAGGTGCTGGGTCAAGGATCATGTCTCGGGGTCAAGGGTCACAGGTTGGGGTTAAAAGGTCAGGGACAGGGATCATGGATCTGGCTCAGGGGTCACAGATCAGGGTCAGTGATCAGGGCCAACTGTCAGTGATCAGGATCAGGGGTCAGGGTCACTGATCTTGAGTCAGGGGGTTTTATGCCTTTGGGCAATAGTTTAAACATGCATTCTGATGGGTTTTCTGCTTGCCAAAACAGGGAAGATTTTCTGCAAAACGTAGGTAATCCTAGCAAGGCACTTTCTACTTTGACCAAAACTGTTGTATTATTGGAAGATTAGATTCTGAAGTGTTGCAAGCCAACAAAACTTGCTGGCATCATGAAGAGGTGATTTAATCCAGATGAGATTTTGGAGAAACATTTGGAGGATAGAACATTTGGAGGCCTGAAGGCTGAGTTGGAAGAGTCTATTTGATGAGCAAACATTGTCAGGAAGATACGGATGAATGATAAATCAAGGAGAGATGGAAAGGGAGATTTCTGTTCATTGGGATTTGCAAAGAAAGATTGAAAAAGAAATGTGGCTTGGGAAATTGCTCAGTAAAAAGTTAAATACCTAGTGAAGCACATCTGAGGGACATCTGTCACAGAGATCTGAAAGAATGTGAGCAAAAACACACAACAGTGTCCCACACAACCCTTTGTCTCTAAATTGGAGAGACATGGATTTGACAGTTGGACCATGCAGTGGATAAGGAATTGGCTGGATGGACACACCCAAAGAGTTGTGGTCAATGGCTCAATATCCAAATAGAGACCAGTGACAAGTGGTGTTCCTCAGGGGTCAGTACTGGGACCAGTGTTGTTTAACATCGTTGTGGGAGACATGGACAGTGGGATTGAGTGTGCCCTCAGCAAGTCTGCCAATGACACCAAGCTGTGTGGTGTGGTCAACGTGCTCGAGGGAAGGGACACCATCCAGAGGGACCTTGACAGGCTTGAGAGGTGGGCCTGTGCAAACTTCATGATGTTCAACAAGGTCCTGCACCTGCATCAGGGCAACCCCAAGCACAAATACAAGCTGGGTGGAGAATGGATTGAAAGAAACTATGTAGAGAAGGACTTGGGGGTGCTGGTAGATGAGAAGCTCAACTTGAGCCGGCAATGCACTCTTGGAGCCCAGAAAGCCAACTGTGTTCTGGGCTGCATGAAAGGAAGCATGACTGGCAGGTTGAGGGAGGTGATTCTCCCCCTCTACTTTGCTCCTGTGAGACACAACCTGGAGTACTGCATCCAGCTCTGTCTGGAATCCTCAGAACAGAAAGGCATGGAACTGTTAGAGCGAGTCCAGAGGAGAGCCACGAAGATGACCAGAGGGCTGCAGGAGTTCCTGTCTGAGTACAGGCTGAGAGAGTTGGGCTTGTTTTGCCTAGACAAGAGAAGGCTTCGGGGAGACCTTATAGCACCCTTCCAGTACCTAAAGAGGCCTACAGGAAAAATGGGGAGAGACTCTTTACCAGGTAGTGTAGTGACAGGACAAAGGGTAACAGCTTTAAGCTGAAAGAGGGTAGATTTAGACTTAGGAGGAAGTATTTTACTGTGAGGGTGGTGAGGCACTGGAACAGGTTGCCCAAAGAAGTTGTGGATGCCCCATCCCTGAAGGTGTTCAAGGCCAGGCTGGATGAGGCTTTGAGCCACCTGGTCTGGAGGAAGGTGTCCCTGCCCATTGCAGGGGGTTGGAACTAGATAATCTTTAAGGTCCCTTCCAACCCAAACCATTCTATGATCCTATGGTTCTGTGAAAAAAAGAGGAGAAAGAGATTAGGCCTAGAGATTCATCCCAGTTCCCATGTCAGTCAGTGAAGAGACTCGCATCAGCTTCACTGAGAGATGAAGAGGCGAGAGGCCAAAGTATTCAGACACAGCCAAGGGCTCTCAGCAGATAACCTTGGCTTTGGGACTGACTTCTCTGGCACATTGCTGGCATCTCGCCTTTGGGATAGCCATCCCATGGTGCAGCGATCTCTTCTGTTGCACACACAGTGTGGGAGATCTGCTTACTCCTCTCTCCCTCCATGCACATGACCTTGTACTCGCTGAGCACGTGAGCGTCAGGGACTCCATTGTCGCTCCACGTAACACTTGTCCCTTGACTGCTCCTTTCTCATTCAATTGACCTTTTACAGACGGGGTTGCAGCTCTCTCCTGCCCCTTCACAACGAGACTCTACAGCAGTACAGGCTGGTGGTGATGGGAACACTTTGGTGGTCACTGTCTTAGGAGGCCAAATTCACTGCCTGTTTGTAAACCGCTGCCGTAGCCAGTTTTAGAAGCACAGTCTTTTATCGTCCTTATTCACTCCATTCCCCAGAGATTAATCAAAGGAGCCTCAGTCTTTCTCTTTGCGTGTGCCACAGCTCCAGACAGAAGACTTGGAAATTTCCATCAGTCTGCACTCGGAAAGAGTGGAAATTGCCATTTTTGGAAGGGGTTAATAAAATCTCCAACAGAGAGTCCAGCAGAACATTTGAAACATTTGCCAAATCCTTGCAGGACGGCTGAAACACTAGCTGTCCCAGGGAAGCATTTTTACTGAATCTCTTCACGTCAAATAAACCACACCTCTGGGTAATCTTGTGTTTCAATATTTCTAATATGCGAAGATATTATACCCCTGCTGAGGAAATAAGGATTCAGCATTTCAGAACAGACTGCGAAAAAAAAGGAGGAGAGGTATTAATAGAATCCTCTTCAGGAGAAAAATGGGGGAAACTTCATCAGAGTGAGAATTTTGGCAACTCTGAAAAAGGACCAGTTAGTTAGCAACACTCGCGGTTAGCCTGGGTGGCAGGAGTAGCAATCTTAGCCTAGCAAATTCCCATGAGATTTGATTGGAATGAAAAACAAGACAACATATTGAACTGGGCCTGAGAGATTATGTTTTAAATCCTGACTTGCTCGTCCAGTTCCTCGAATGACTCTTGTCACCTTAACCAAAAGCAGAGGAGAAAGGAGCGCCAGGAAAGCAGGGGCTGTACCTTGGGATCTGTACATCCAGAAAACCCTGAAAGCCTCACCTCAGTCCTCTTTGATTTCTCCTTCGGAAATCTTTTGGACTCTTCAGGTAGTCTAATGGAACTTGCCTTATTCCCAAAACAAAAAGGACTCTCCAGAAAGATCCTGGATAAATTTGCATACATAAATGCTCCTATTTCTCTTCCCACCAAGTCTCCGTTAGCTCTGTAAGGTCCTGAAACAGATCTTAAAGATGGACCTCCATTTTTCCATTGTTTTTTGAGTTCTCCAAGTTGTGAGATTTGAAAGTAGAAGCTGCCTGCTTTCAGCAGAATGAAGGAGACTAAACAGCTACTAAAACCAGACACGCTTCAGGCTGTGTCTGCCTGGGATGGGTGCAAAGAAAAGGATTGTCTCCAGGAAGATGTGGAAGGGTTGATGATGTGGGTCTGCATTCCCAAATCAGGGCAATAGGTGCCATTCTGATCAAAGGGCTGGACTGGAAATGGGGAAAGCCATCCCAGCCTGGGATGCAAGTGTAGTGTATGGAGAGATGCTGGAGTGTGCTTGGAGGTTAAATTGAAGCAGTGAATCTGAATGAAATGCTACCGTTTGTAGCTGCAGACCTTCAAGCGGTCTCCGGTCTTGCCTCCTCCTCAAGCCGTGGATACATTGGATTCAAGACACAAATAAGCACCAGCTGCTCCCGCTGAAATGCTGCCGTTCGGGGTGTGCAAACACATTGTGCCAAGAGATGATTTGCCCAACTGGCTCTGAAAACCCATGCTATGAAGGCTGGGCCTCAGGCTCTGAACAAGCTGCATTTAAAGTCAGGGACAAAATGATGGTTCTTCCACGAGAAAAAGTGCCAGGGGCCAGCAAGCCTCTCAGAGCATTTCAGAGAAGTCTTAGGGATTCCTGAGACTGTGCCTAAAAGCTTGCGGTTTTGCAAAGCCGTTGTAGGAGCCAGATACCACCAGAACATGGAAGTATTGGCTGCAGCCCTGTTCCTCCAGGAATTCCTCCTAGACCCGCCACCCTGGCATACTCAGTGCCGGTGGCTCCTTGGGAAGTTGAACCAGCTTCGCCATGCGGAGAGCCTGTAAAATAAGGTGAAGGCATTCCCAGCCATGTCAATTCCTTAGCAAGAGATCTGAAGTATTTTCCAGTTCTTTCTGCAGTTTTTCATGAAATTGGAAACATTACAAATCTCCCTTTCAAATACATGTTTCACAACTGCAAGAAAAAAAAATCTAGTTAAGGAAGTTTACATTTTTTTTAGTAATGAGCATATGATCATCAGAGTTATTATTCAGAGACAGAGAATAACAATTTTAATGAGGCTCAGACATCTGTCAAATTAATCTGTAGTTTAAAGTTCGGGAAACAAAGGCAGGATTTAGTTTTTCTAATAGTGATTTCCCCTTTCTGTCAAAACCTGAGTGGCTGTGAGTTGCTGAAAACAGATTAATTTATATTTTTCAAGATTTTCTATAACTACACTAATGAGGAACTTAGAAAAGCCGGTACAGGGGGTCTCTAGAGAAGACTCTCCCTGATCTTGCCATTTGGGCATGGGAAATCCAGAGCAGTTCAAACAATGTAAATGTGCAGCAGAAATGGAGGAAGCTGGTTCCATGGGCATGCACTAGTGTGTAGAAAAACTCACGTGTATTGAAATTCAAGGGGTATCTTCTGTTTTCCCAGAAATGGGAATTCATTCTTGCCATCTCATCAGGGTTGTCACTCTGTCCTCTTGCCAGAGCTCAGACAGTTGCAAAGGCAGAAGGATGGCCTGGGATTCATTGCATAGTGAAGAGTCGAAGGCAAAATCTGACTGCTGCGGATGAAGCAGGAAATGAGCATACCAGGCTGTTTTCTTTTCTGCCTCACTCTCCAAGGTTTTCCTTTCTTCGCCAATTGTATGTAACTCTCCATCCTGCATGAGCGAGGTTGAAGTCGGTGTGGCTGTAGAGTTTAGGTTGAGCATCTGCATGCCCAGGGCCAGGAGAGGCTGCTGCAATGCACATTAGCGCTGCCTGGAGCAGCCTAGGGCAGCTGGAGCCAAGGGGATGCTTCTCTGATACCTCAGCAGTCTTCTCACAGCCTCCTGGTGAACAGAGGAAAGATGGGCTGGAAATACGTTGCGCACACAGAGCAGGTCCCATGCCTTCCATAGAAGATTTGAGGCTGCCATTTGTTTGCAGTTTGCTCGGCAGGGTCTGCCAGGTGTAGAGAGAAGCAGGGTCAAGCATCCCTTCTTAGAGGTGAAAGTTAATGGAGGGTGGGTGATAGGTAGAATGGCTGATGCAAACTGTGTCCTGGTTTACGCAGTAAATGCGAAACTAAAGCTGCATGAGGTAATCCCCGTTTGGTTTGGAAAGCTATCTCTTCTGTCTGGGTGAAAAGAACTGGTTTACCTTAACTTCCAGATTAGAAGTTTAGAAAAGATGATGCCATGAATAGGTTAATGGGATCATGGAAGATAACAAACCGACAGACAGCTTCTCTTTGTACAGGAGGTGCCTTCCTCTCCCCACTGCATACCTGAAACAGCACAGTGAAATAAATTAATGAGCCTTTGAAAACTCTCCTGCTGATGAGAGAAAAGTTTCCACCAGAGTACCTGCCTCCATCACCACCAGTGGAATACTGACCGTTTGAGCTTTGCATCCTTTCAGTGTATTACAAGGATTTATGGGATTTCTGCTCTTTGATGAATACTTTCATTCTTTACTTTTGCTGCATGATGTAACTAATCTAGCTTTTTATTTGTCTCCTATAAAAATAAGTGAAATACCAAAAAGATTCAAACCCAGAAAGCCAGAAAATCTTTGTCAGACCTCTTCAACAGTTCCGTGCTTCACAGGGTTAAAAGTATGGTGAGTGCTGTGGAAGAGTCTATGCAGACAAGGAGCTCATGCCTGGCACGCCTTTGAGATCAATTTGATCTTGCAGGCACGTCTGCAGCTTTGGGCTTATGGTCTTGAGAACAGAGAAGAGGTTCCTCCAGCACTATGTGGAACAGTTCAGGTCCTATGTCACATAAACCTATGGGGTCCTTTGATCGTCCTGGTAATGAGCGTATTACCCTGACTGGCATTATTTTAGTGGTGAGAGCTCACAGCACTCTCAGATCCCCTCCTGAACATCATGTTGAGCAGCAGTAAGTCAGCTGTCAGCCTGCTAGCTGCCATCATCAGCTCAACATTGGTCACCTAGAAGAGGAGATGTCTGTGCTCCACTACTCATCAGCTCATTTGATTGACCTGTTGTGGGTTTTTCAATTTTGTTGTGCAAGTGTCTAGCAGTCTCAACACAGCAGTTGGCAGCCAAGACCCCTTGGGCTCTAGTCCCTCATCTGACGCGGAGTGCGTTTCTGTTTGAGCAAGTCACTCTGCTTCTTTGTGTTACCATTTCCCCTTGTGCACAGCTCTGTGCACACGCTGACTGGGTTATTACTCATCTTGTATGGATGTTGGGAGGATTAGACTCGTTTACAGAAGAAATAGCTGAGAGGGAAAAATGCCTTCCTACTGCTGAACTTGATTTAAACTTTATTATTCTATAAATGTTGTACAATTAGGAAAAGAGTATTCAGAAATAGATACACTCTTCTTTCTTCTGACTTTCGAAATTCTACAGGGAACAGTCCAATAATAGTCACTTTTCTTGCTCAGTTAAATAAGCAAGTGCATTTTTTGAATATGTCTGAACATTTCTCATACATTCTGTCCTGCTTACCTTTGTGTGTCATGGGGATATAATGGAAAAGAGCTAAGTTCATTGTTTAGAACAACTAGCGTCAAAAAAGCTGTTAGCTGTAGACTCCAAATATTTCTCTTGTTCGGAAAATGAATAATCATAAGGACGTGGTTTAGGTGTGAAGGAAATGATGAGACACAAGAGGTGACTTTGAATGAAAGAGTGTCTGATCACATGAGCTTAGAGGAGTGGGAAAGGGTGGGAAGTAGACTAATATGTACTGGTTAATGCTTGGGAGAATAGAATTTGCAGCCATTTCAGGGGCCTACTGGGATTAGTAACTTGCAGAACGTAGTTAGTTTTTCAGTTGCTCTCAACATACCATCTGCAAGTGGCACAGACAAATAGTGACCAAATGGCTTTCACGATAAACTCCGTTTCTTACCTAATTATGTTATTGTCTTTATTAGAAAGTCTATCGCCTTGTAAAGGCCATAAATCATCCACACACACACTGTTTGTAAGTGCGCATAAGCACATGTAGTACTGATGATGGTGGGTCAGATTTTAAAAGGAATTAGAGTGCCTGAGGTGCTGACAAGCACTTAATGCAGGACAAATATCTACCCTGACTAGACCCCCAACTTACCTCAGAGGTGGATAGGTGCACATCAATCAAAAACTGGTGAGAACAGCGCTTGATTCAATAACCAGTGGTAAGGCTGTCCACGAGGAAACTTCTACTCCTGCACTCCATGTTCAGCACTGGAGGACTACACCTTCTGTGCACTAATTGCTGCAGCTTGTACCAAGAACATCCTGTGAGAACTGTCATTGCAACAGCTGCCTCTTTTTCAGCCCCGCTGCTGCTTTGGCTCAGCTACTAAAGTCTATGGAGGACTAGTAAAAAAGCCTAAAGTCCAGGTAATACCTCCAGGCCACTGGAGCATGTATATGCAAGGAATTCTGCCAAAAATTGACAAGTTGGTTCCAAACTAATTCAAAACAACATAAACAAAATCTAGTCTTTATAGTAGTTGGGGCACCGCAATATTTGCAAACAGATACAGTATCACCATTTAAAAAAAATTCATTCCCTTTCTTCATTTTTAGGTGTTCTTCTACACCAAGATCCTCTGCCCTATTTCATCATGATTTAGTGAAGGGAAGCTCCTCCTCTACACCTTTCCCAGCTCTAGAAACAGTTAAAATGTCATCCTCCTGAGATGCCAAAAGAGATGAAGAGAACTCCTAGCTTGCTAAGCTGTTGCCAGCAATCGGAAGCTTGCCTGCAGTGGCAGCCAATGCAATTGTTACCTTAACCTCCTCCTTAGCACTTCCTCAGCTCCAGCTGTACCCTGCTAATGCCATGACAAGGTTCCATATTTGCTGTATTTTTCTTCACAGAAATTGTTTTTCAAAAGACAATTTTAAGGAAATTTCACCACCAGGACTAGTGGATCCATCCCTGCTGTTGATCCTGGGACTGAATTAAAAAAACAGTTAAAGATCTGGTAAATTAGCAGTACTAAGGGATCGTCTTAGAACAACATTTACATGACTGCCTTAGAATTGCAATCCTAGGTGTTTCTGAAAATTTTACCATGAAAAAGGAGTCATGCCCTGGATTCAGAACTTCAGAAAGCAAGATATGGGTTCACATAACTTTCCTTGTTTACTTTAGTTTATCTTAAAATATTAACTAGATACTTAAATCTATTTAAAGGCAGCTGTGGGTTGAATGCTTCTCTCAAGTATACTTAAGCATTAGTCTGAAACTTAAAAAAGTAACGACTAACCTCTCTCCCTGATGTGAAGTTGGGACTGCAGTTAATCATGTTTACTGATATCTTTGGATTTCATTGATGCAAGTCAACATAAGAAAAAATTATATATTTTTTCAGCTGCAGCAGAAACTTTTTGTTTTGTTAGAGTAATGCCCAGGGACACTGCTGTGCAGTGTGCGAACACTCAGCTACGCTAAAGCCCCTGGGCTGGGGTGAGTACTGGTGGCCACCTGCGTATGGTGTCCAGGCCAGGGTCATCCTCCTACCGGTATTTGGTATTGAAGTTTTTAATAACTGGACACCATCTGGTTTGCTGTCTTCGTCACGTGGAGGAAACTACTAGACACCGGTAGTTCGCTGTTAGATTAACTTCCATCATGGCTAGCTGGAAGAAAGTTAGCAGAAAACAGTGGTCCTATGGCAGCGTAAATCCAAAGCAAAAGGAAAGCTGGAACATCACCACAAGATGGGATGTTTTACCAAGTCCATTCTTGCCTTCCCAGTTGAAATCAGCCAAGCAGTAAGGAGTAGGAAGTAGCCAGCAAGTATCTACAATATCTGTTTCCAAAGTCCTGGCTCCAAATCAAGGACTGGCAGAGGCCACTTCAAAGAGGTGATCTACACTAAGGCAAGGGTAGATCGTGGAAGAACTCTCATCCATTTGAGTATGGTTTTATGAGACTCAAGATCAGAGAGGCCTGAGGTGATACATGCAAGGAGGGTTAATGAATGTTAGAGAAGTCAGCAATAAATCTGGCAGACAAAATTGAAGTCATCTGAAAACCCAGCACGGAAAAATCATGCCTGCTGGAGAACTTTCTGTCCACAGGTGCTTATGAAATAGCACAGAATAAGTCCAGGAATAATTTTAATGCTCATTTCAGACAAAGAAGGTTACTGCATTTTAAACCCACTTCCTTCTGTGAAGTTACCTGACATCCATGTGAGAATCTTACCTCAGACACAGCAAATGTATTTGCTTGGGATGGTATTTTGCCAGGGTGCTACTTTACTTAAAGAATAGAGATAGTTAATACACTTTGAAATATTTAAATATTTTGATGCTGTAGTAAAAATATTGGTACCAAGATGACGTAAGGGTATAAATAAGGAAAAGTCTGGAGGGCTGGACATAATTAAATGGTATAAGAAAAGCTATCACCTCTCTCTGTGAACCTTGCCTTGTTGAAAGGCTGACTTTTGCGTTGTTCCCATACGTACATACATCTCAGGCATAATCTGTCCTCAAAAAGAAAGCGGTAGAGCTATTGAGTGACCCAGCCAGAAGATCGCACTAATTTCCCTCTGACAGAAACCATACCATTTTCCATACCACCCTACAAAGGATCATCTGTGACTCACTTTTTTTCTGATATCAGTCTGTACCAAAATGTCTGTACCATTGCATTAAAGTGCCTAGAGCCCTAAGGAAAATACTCCCAATGAAAGCAGCTCCGCAGATATTTTAAATGTCAGGCATGCAGATGTGACTTAATATCAAGCACAACATGCTTTGTTTTCTCCATCCATGTTACCTCATTTTAGTGGAAATCAGTTTGTCTCTTTCCCCCTCCCATGGCACGCCGGTTACTGCTGGTTGGCATCTACAATGCAGCATAACTGGCTGGTACAGTGCAAGAGCTTTTTTTAGGAGACCAAGCTCATAATTCATCTCTGGGAGCTACCTGAATACAGGGAGCTGTCAGCCAAACATGCTGGAGGAATTGGACACATGCAGTTATGCTGTACAGGGAATTTCCTGTTCCCTGCACCACTAAGGCAGATTCAAGGGTCTTCATCATTTGTTGACTTGACAATCTGAGGATCAAAGGGGAAGACAGAGTTTTCCATTTACATCTTTTTGTCCTCCTTTGTCCATAACCCGAAAAATAACCAGGGAACACAGTTCATATGGACTTGCAACAAGGTTTTTGCCCATGCGCCACTAAGGGGCAGATCCACACAGAAAATGCTTTTGAGAATCTTATTTCCACTGAGTTTTGATACATCTCCCTCCGTCTGCGTCCTTCAGTAATCCCTGGGCACTTAAAAACCTAAGTGGATCCTGAGCTCTTGGTATCACCTCTCTTGCCAATTGCTGTGATGAGGCGTCCTCAGCCTCACTCCCTGCTGCCACTCCACGTTGCTTCTTTTCTGTTTGACCTTCTTGGATGTGTCCCACAATCCTCTGGGCTGGTTCCCACAGTGTTTGAAAGTAAACATGTAGGAATGGGTACAGTGATTTATAGGGTGCTGCTGCGATGGGAGGAGGACGATTGGCAAGTGACTAAGCAAATCTGTTTCAGAGGGAGACCAGAGACAGTGAAAGGGAATAGGTTTGTGACCCTGGGGCAATGGGTCATGAGCTGTACTTTAAGACCTTCTGGCTTAAAATATCGCTGGAATGTACAAGGTCTTAGTCAGTATGTTGAGAGAGAGAAGATAGGAACATGCTTGCAAGAAGAAAAGCAGACATTATCTCATGCTGGAAAACACACTGGGAAGAGATAACACAATGCCTTCATGCACTGGAACTACTTTTGCTTCTTGAACCTGTCTTCAAGACTTCTGTTGCCCTCAGTGAGCTTTGGATCAGCTTCTTAGATAAGGAGGCAAATCACCAGAGCTCAAGGAGAAAGGAAAGGGAATATTAGGACCTAGGACAGTCTTAGAAGTTCAATTACTGAAAAAAAACCCCAACTGTTGTTAGTGATTGTAAACTAGAGGTGAGCCTTTTCTAGAATGGCAACCATAACTGCTCATTTGTATGTGCCTTCCTGAACTTTGGTATCATCCGTGTCTAGCTTTGAGCTGTACAGGCCAGGTGAATTTCCTACATTGGGGACCCAATGGTTATGGTGAAAACATGTCCACTGAGTGCCGAAAGTGGGGAGTGGGACATATCACCAGTGAACTGACTTGCAGTTTTGGGATCTGCATGGGAGATCTTTGCACCATCCAGCTTCTGCTCTGATCCACTTACTTGCAGGCAATTAGGAGGAGGGGGTCTTTTATGTATGATTTGCTGACAAGCCCGGGCTTCACTGGGGAGAAAGGGGAAGGGTAGTAAAAGAGTGCCCTTTTGACCTTAATACTTAGGTAATATTTAAAGCTTTCCCATGTTAGAGAACTCCAGAATACCTCAGCCAGAGGGAAGTTATTGCTTTTCATGGCAACACCTATGCTTTGAGAAGTATTTACTTTTCTTTTGAAGTGTAAATGACTTTATAGCATTTTTGCAAAACAAAGAAGTGTACCTTCTGTTGATGTTTTATAGCTCCTGGAACTAGTATAGGATGTAGGATGTGCAACCTCCCATCACCGTGGGGTCTAATGCAGACCTGAGCTCAACTGCACATGGGACAGGGACTGGCACCACTTCCCAAGAAGCCTGGTACCAGTCAGCAGGGTGTGTCTTGTTTCTTTTACCTACTCAAAATAATCATAGGATCATAGAATCATAGAATGGCTAGGGTTGGAAAGGACCTTAAAGATCCTCCAAACAAAACATAATAGCATTTTAATGGAAAAAAAAAGTTTGGTGAAAATATTTTGACATTTCGGTAAAAGTTCCTTTGCACTTCTAGACCCAGTATTATAGTGACATTGATACCAATTTGTAATTTTGGTTCTATGCTTCCACATTATCATCAGAGCAATCTGCTAGAAATGGGTGAAAAAGTTCCTTGGATTGTAAAAGACTGAATTAATCTTCTTTCCATTTACCTCTGGACAGACTGTAACATCCGTATTCAACTGTGAAGTGCTAAAATGCTTTTGTAATTTGTTTGTAATGTCCTTTTGGTTTTGTAACTCCTTTGTGTTAAATTATCTTCTGGCTCATGGAATTTGCCTGTCTGCCATAGCTTTCTATGCATGGCTGATAAGCAACCTCCAAAGAGTCATAAGAAATTCTGTGGAAATAAGCAGGAGAAATGTACTGTGACTAACCAATTAAATTAACATTAATTAGACAGATTATAATTTTTTTTATAATGGGTCTTCTTTTCATAGCTTAGTGAGGATGTCTGTAACAGATCTTAGTGGGGTTTGTGTTTTCCGTGGCACATCATTTTTCAGCCTCTTGTAAACTTAATGAAAATTGAATTTTTACATATATGAATATATGGAAATCATACTGAAGTAAAAATGCATAAATTAATATTTATTAAGGTTTCCCCAGCCGTGAAGAAAAGCTCTGGTTACACTCAGTTCACTGAGATGTAGTTAGAGCCACTCTTTCTGGAAACAGAGCATCCTCACTGGCAGTATGTCCTAATTTGAGGAACAATTCCGTTCACTAACATGGATTTTGAATAAGCAGCCTCCACACTCTCTGCTTTCCTGTTCTCCACTGCTCTTACACTGTATTTTCACTTTGTGAAATGGCCATCTCTAGTGTTTTCAACACAGGTCTGATTGCCTTTATGCTGGATCTTCTGCACTCCAGCATTAGTTACTAGGCTTAGCACAGAATAAACTCTGTAGTCTCTGTTAAACAGGAATTCAGATGACAGAAGCAGTACATTTTCTTTGAATTTTTCACTTAAAAATATTTGCTTTACAGTATTCATTCATCAGAAAATTCAGAGATGCTTTTTTTTAAATAAAAAATTAAATCACATCTCTGGAACTCCAAGATCCTAGTAATTATTCTTAATGAGATATAATTCTGGTCATTTATTTTAGTTTTCTGGACCTAGCAACACTTAAGCTGCATTTTACTAGAAATGTCATTACTCGGAGTGTTGGAAAACACATTTTCATCATCCATTCAATACCCATGGTAAGCAAAAGAAATCTATTTCATTCCCTGTACATTTTTAGAAGATGACAATTTTGTATCACAATGTGCATTGGGACAAACTGGTTATATTAAACATGTAGGAAAATAACATTAAGTTGTATTTTTCAGTAACATGACAGCAAGAAATACCTTCAAAGAACCCTTCCTGGAGTTTCTGGTTTTATCAGGGTATTTGGTCTCTCTGGTTCAGTGCCTAGTAAAAATAGTCTAGCTTTAATAAAGCACAGATGTTGACATATTCACTCACCTTCATCATTGCATGGATGCATTTCATACTGAATTTCACCTAAGGAATTTTAGACTTTACAGATAATAATCAAAAACACTTCTGGCTTCCCATTGGGATCATTGCTGTTTTTTTCAGATCAAAGATGCCCCATCAACATAATGACTTCAGATGGAAAGTTGCTGCGATTAAGAGGCGGGACGCTGCTTGATGCAAGCAAAGTGTCATTTATTACTACAGAAACCGCTACTTATATAGAAAGAAAACTTCTTACACAATTTGTTACAGGCATGCTGATTGGTTGTTACTAGGCTAACAAATTCTTTCTACCTATGTCTTAGTAACATTATGAGTAAAACAATCACGAAAACCCCCAAGTTACAGTTTAACCACAGTTTCTTATTCTGCCGTGGTCTGCTAGCAAAGCATGCAGCCTTTGTTCTTGCTAGCGAAGCATGCAGACTCGGTTCTTGCAGACTCGGTTCCTTTCTTCTATAAGCTGCACGGCACTGGATGTTCTGTCTGTATCAAATAAGCCGTCTCCTGCAGAAAGTTGTGATTTTTTTTTATGTACTAATGAAAAGATTAATGTGGCTTAAGTATGGTAAGTTTAGCACCTGTGTTCCTTAACCTTGTTTAGCCCTTATGCCATTAGACCATATTTTTGCAATTCTTTTCTGAGATCCTTCTTTGTCCTTTGCTATCAGCAAGGGTAGTCATCTATAATAAAGTTAGGATTCTGTTTCAATATAATTAAATATATTTCCTTGCTGAATACATTCCAAGCATTCCTTGGAAATACTTCCTTTTTCATGCATAGAAAGCCCGGTATGTTTAAATTTCAAACAGTACCATTAGTGCACAATCCAGTACTTTCTTTCTAATGATACGTCAGATCTGGAAATTCCTCAGTCAGTTCAAGACAGGCAAAGGGGCAAGTCTTCAAAGTAGCAAGCTGGAGGTACACCCACAAATCCATATAATGGTTAGCAGATTTTTATACTTCACTTTGAAGATTTATCCCTTTCATACTGAGCATGCTCTGTAGACCATGATAGATTGTTAGTGCTGATTAAAAATAAATCCCTTTCCAAAAGCACACCACCTTTAAAAGGAAGAATGGTTTTGTGTGGTTACTTTAATGGACAACTCAGTGGGGGACAGCTGAAAAGATAAAGAGAAATGATCCATTTCTGAAATCATGAGAGATTTGGATGTTTTACTTTCTTTTCTATTAATCTCTTGCAATCCCCAAATACTGAATTAGAGGGAATGTGTGGACATGGGGCTAGACCAAAAGAATAAAGCAGATACTGAGACTTTTTTTAAACAAAAGTGAGAAAAAAGTGCACGTGTGCATGTGAAAGATGGAACAGTGGTGGAAGGAGTGCCAACTCTGGTCTACCTGCAGAGGGAGTGGTGTTGAAGGAGCACCGATTCTATCACTACTATTTATCACTGTAGCGTGAGTATTTTGCTTATTTTCAGTCTTCATTTCTGTTTTCGCAAAAATAGCAGGCTCTACTGATTACTTCTTGGCTCTTTGCTAAACAGGTAGTGTTCTGCGCAGCATTAGGTTTGTAAAGCAAGAGATGAGAGCCACCAATGTGCAGGAAACTTTATCGTATGAGCATGGAAATTTTTTTTCTCTTATGTTCATTTATCAGGAAGACTAGGAAGGATCCAGAGTCCATAATACATACTTGAGCACCCTTTAAAAAAAGTGATTCTCTTTTTTTTTTTTTTTTCCCCACAATTTTGCTTCTTAGGTGTAAATATCAGCAGTTCCACAACTAGCTGAGAGTGGATTTCACTAAAATACAGTTGGGGATGTATAATTAAGCAGAAGCTTCACAGGGTACAAGGTCACATAGGGCTCCCTATATATGACAGGGCGGGTAGATCATGGTGCTAAATGCAAGACTCAGCTATACCTTGACTATACTATCATGCTTGACCAATGTAATACCCTCAAAATAAGGAGACAGATATTGTCATTCTCATATGTTGGATTCTGTCTTGTGCTCCCTTCAATATTTGTTTTGTACGCTGAATATGGAGTAAAACAAAATAAAGGACTTGGCCTTCAAGCCATTGACAAACAAGGGTCTGTCACAATTTCCCATGGTTGGAGTCCCTTGAGATCAGTTTCCAAGTGTGGTATTTTGTTTGTTTTACTTATTGTTATACATCCTTTTCTGCGTGTCCGCAAGGTCCTACCACTGCTAAGGCATTGCTTCAGCAGAACCAAGAAAGCATTTGGATCGTATATTTTAAATAGCACACAGTATTGCTCTGTTTATTGGCTCCAAATATGTTAAAGTAGTAATAGTAACTACAAATAGTAAAGGCTATTCTCCAGTGTATTAAGTTCAAATAAGCTAGAATAGTATTAGAAAACCCTACAGGTCACAGGATCTTAGAAGACAGAGTTGAGAGCACCCTTGCAAGGTCACCTTACTCATCTCTCAAACTGTGACATGATCAAGCTTTTCTCAAAAACCAGCAGGGACAGATGCTCCCCACTTTTTCCATCAGGCAGTTCTGTTGCTTTGCCACCTTTACACGAGAGAGCCTTTCCCAAGAGTCTGATCTGATTTTTCTTGCTGCAGTTTAAGCCTGCTGCATCTTGGTTTAGTATCCTTGGAAATGGAGAATGGGCTTATCCTTCCTGTGATACCATAGCCTTTCACATAGTTGAAGACTGTTAACATGTAGTATTCCATTCTGCCACCACCTTCCTGTAGTTCTTGTGTTTTCATACGATTTATATTTAGACTGATTACTTTAGTTGCTTTCCTGTGGACTCTGAAATTTGTCTGCATCTTCCTTCAAGTGTAGTGCCTAAAGCACAGGAGCCCACCTGGGGCTTTCCAACGCCAAGCAGAGTAGAAGGATTCCTTCCTGCACCTTGAATCAGAATCTTGTGTTCAATTTTCCTCCTGTTCCTTGTAAATTGTTTCTTTCATTATTTTGACAAGTGAACAAACCAAAATCTGCATCTCTCTGTTTTTTCCTGAAGGAACAGGAAATTTCTAATAAAATGTTAAAAGTTCACATGCAAGTAAGTTTAATAGCTGTACTCTGGTCCCAGAAAAAGTCTTTGGAAAATTAGCTATTGTCTGCAGTATGATCGAGGTTTGGCCTTGAGTAGGCATTAGTGCTTGATATAATAAATGAATTCTGAATTCTGTAATTAATCGAGGTACACGGCAGTTTGCAGGTTCATGGCTAACCTTTTGTCTTACTCTCCAAGAAAAAATTGAAGTGGGATGTGATTATGTAGCTCAAAATAGCACGCAAGTCTTGGAAGAAAATGCCTTCCTTCTAGGAAAATTAGAATAGGTCTGTTCGAGAATCAGTCTTTTCTGCTATGCAAGGAAAATCCTAGCCTTGGATCTATAGGCTGTCCCTTGCAAAGAAGCTTAAATTTCCCTAACTGTGTAGTCCTTTACTTTGATCATGTTCCATGTGTACAAGACAATCAAACCAATCTGTCATTTGTGACTTAAACCTTGAGTGTTATAAATAAATGCTGTGCAACTGCTGGCTAAAGGACAAATCAGAACATTAAGACTATTAAGAGAAAGCAGAGCATCAGTCCAACTACAATAAAGCTATTATCATTCAGTCCACTATAATTTAAAACAGCTGTCAGCTAGTCCTGGCTTGTGATATAACAGGCCAAATTCTTGGACACTGAGTTATTCTTAGAAATATGCATACAGGCATTGGCAAGTCATGCTGCAAATTGCCTGTTGCCAGTACCCTGTCAGTTGTATGTGCCAACAGATATAAAAGGTATTGTTCTAGCTCATGAAAAATAACTTCAAGACTTTAATTTCAAATTACTCAAAGACTATGGGGATATGGGAGCCAATGCATTTTAAAAATGAGAAATAATTCAATAAATGCTGTTTATCTCACTCCACAGTTAAAGGACGTTCTTCTCATTCATTGTAATGGGCAGTGTGTGACCCATCCTGCCAATCCCAAGTGAGGGACAGGAAAAAAAGGAGAAAAGGACAAAGCTGCATGCCTCCAGAATGAAAAAAATATCAGTGCAAAGTAAGTAGGCATCATACTTTCCATAAAAGCTATAATACATATTATTTTAACTCTTGTCTATTGAAATGTACACCCTCACCTATTTCATCTACCCTCCCTTTCAAAGATCCATGCAGCTACCGGCATTTCCTGTGTAATATCACTTAGGAAAGTGAAAACATAAGTGGAATTTTCAATAAAAATGTTGTTTGATATGAAGCTGAGTTATTTCCACATAGACCATGTTTTCAGCTTTAAGAGCAGAACCATTGCCCTATTGAAAATTTGTGTTATGGGTTGGAATTTATTGAATATACTTTTCCTTTATTTTGTTTATGGAAATGTGATATTTGCAGCTTTGTCCTTTCTCCTTACATTTGTCCTTCTCTCCTGTTCTTTAATTGGATGCCCACACTTTCACAGTTTGGTGAATAGTGTAGGTAATTTGGGAAAGAATGATGGTAGGAACATATCTCATCATAATGTTCACAGGACATGTTGATGAAGTAATGGTATATTCAGGAACATTGCAGCTTTTATTGAATTTTACATGTAAGGTGGAATGTAAAACTGTGGTGGTTGCTAGAAAAATAATTTGTTATTGCATTCTGTGAGGATTTCAGATCTCTTGCTTATGTTATGTGTGTTCCAAAACTGCTCAACCACATCCCTTCAATAAATGGAAGAAACTAACTGGAATTTTATGTGTGCAGTAGAGGGAGTGAAACTCAGTCCTGTCACAGATGTGACAGCCAAGTGCATGTAGGGACTCCTGGGAAAATCTGAGGTCAGAAACTGTGGGGCTGCTCATGCTTAGGCACCTCCCTGGTAGACAGCGACTGATCTGTGGTTTTAGGGATGCAGCTTACATGCCTAAGTCCTCCTTCGTTGGTAGGTCTAAATCCCAATTGAGTTGTAATAGAATTCTGATGCCAAAGTAAATAAGTGGATTAAAAATTGTCAGTGTATCAAAAAGATGGCTTTGGTGGTTTCTTTTCTCAGAGTTGATGAAAACCTTATCTTTCATTTTAATCTGTTTCAATCAAGGTTTCAGTTTGAGCACTAGACTTGAACAAAACAAACCCCACTTGTTTAATTTCATCTGGCCTTTTCTGATACAAATATTTTGAACAGCAGTGCTTCTGCAAAAGCCATAAGTGAGTTTGTATGCTGTAGTACTGTTAGGCTTGGAAACAGAAACATCTTATGGATAACTCAGAAGTTGGGTGCAAATTGATCAGCTGCTCGTGTTGTGTTTATCTACGGGGCTCCATCAAAGGCCGTTGGTTCCTTCTGAATTGCAAAACAACATACCAAGGGTCAAAAATGAGCTTATTTTTTTAACAACAAGAATTATTCTGGACATTTAGCTCATGATTGAGTGAGATCTCTTTGGAGGTGGAAATACTAGCAATAGTTGAATTATTTCTACTTTATAATGGGACTGATGATTAGTAAATGCCCATTTGCACTGCTGCACTAGGGAGCCTTACTGCTTCATATGTGTGTGAAGGAAGTCTCACAGTGTGAGGTATTGCCCCTATTTCACAGATGGAAGAAGCTGGGGGTAGAGAAGTGAAGTGTTCCCACAGGAAGCCTTTCGCAGAGCCAAATAACAAGAGTCCTGATTCATGGTCTGTGCTGTAGTTGCTTGATTACATTTTCCTTTTCTTCTTTCCTTGTTTGCTGGTGAATCATGATAGTGGGTGACCCCAATTTATACTGCAGATGGTAACATTTAAATCTTATGAAAGGCTTCATCTAGTGAACTTTTTTTTTTCAACCTTATAATATCTTTTTCCAGAGATTTAACTGAAAAATAAGGAACCTCCATGCAGAGTATCAGTTATCTGATCTACTAGCTTTACACTCTGAGCTTGGCTAAAAGAATAAGCTGGCTTTAGAAGTTTTTTCACTTTTTTTTTTCTCCCCATGATTCTTCTTCCTGCCTTTGCTTTTTTTCTACATCTTTCATAAGGAAACCAGAATTATGGTTATGTTGTGCTCTGTCCAGGTAATGTTTTAACAGTAAATTGCCCAGTTCTTCCCAAAGTCATTCTTATTCAGTTAACGATCACCTTTAAGGATTTGTCTTCTTTTTCCTCAGCTATTACTGTAGTGACAGTGAGTTGAACTCTATTTTAATTTCCAGTATTGTAGATTCAGCACTACTGTACTGATGACATTATTCTGATTTACAATTACTAGGTGAGAAAATTTTTTTTCTCAGTAGGTTTCTTACAACCTGTGAGTACCATGATAGTATCGGAGTTGATTCAGATTGGATCTAAAATGCAAAGCCATGCTCACTGCCAAGCTGGAAGTGCATGGGCACGAGCTCACACTGTGGATGCTTTCTATGTACTGGGAAGAGTGCAGGTTACTTCATGTTCCCACTATCATGATTTTCTTAGACAGAAAAGAGGGCTGTCTGTACACTTTATAAAACAGATGAACTTGTTGCAAAGAGAAAACAAATGGAGAGTGTAGAACATTTCTCAGTATCTTAGCTGAAGAGAGTTTTTTCCTCCAATAAATGTTTTCCTCGTGGAAATCTATGAGCCTGATTGATTGCAACATAACCATAGCAAGTCTACGGGAATGGTAATTATCAGCACCATTCAAACAAGGTGCTATTTTGTCCTTACAGGTCTTTTGGGTAATTGACAGGCATAAATTCTCATTTGCTGGGTGTCTGAAAAGCAAAATGAGCAGATTAATTGGCTCAACCAGAGCAGTGCGGCCAAGAAGGGTGAAAAAGAAGAGGGGCCACTCTGAAATTACTGCTAAGCAGGGAATGCCCTGAAAAAAAGTGACCATGCATTTACCTTCTTATTTTTGTGGTTGAATTTATAACCTTATGAAGAGAAGAGGGGACATTTACCCTCATTGTGCCAAAACCCTCCTTCTGAACACAGAAGATGAGAAACACTCTGGAGAAAGAGATTTTTGCAAGGAGACCTGCGGGCTGGGGGCACAGTAATTCTGTGCATGTGTCCAGTGGGCAATGGAAGGACAGTGGGAATCATCTCTCCTTCACGCCCTTGCAGCTGAGGGTTTTAATCACGACAGGCATGACTCAGATTAGACACCAGACAAAACTCTCCAAAGGCCAGGAGACCATGACAGGGGAACAGGTCACCCGGGGGTGTTGTGGAATTGTGTCTGGAAGGTTTTTGAGTTGTCAGACAAGCATCTGTCAGGAGTGGCAGTAAACGTAGCTGATTCTGTCCTGGGGCGGAGGGTGGGACTAGCTGACCTCTCAAGGTCCTTTCCAGCCCATGTGGCTGTGATTGAGGGAAAGGTCCTATTACTTATGATGGGAGCAATGGAGTGAGTTGACAGCAGAGGAAATGCATGATGAATGACACCTTATCTAGTTCTCTTGCTGTTTTCTTTGCTTGCAGGCTTTTCAGTAAGTATGATGATACATTTGATTCTAGTGCTTTATTCAGCAACTATATTTCTCTTTGGTTCATGTAATTAAAAATAAAAAGTTGCCTTCTTTACTTTTTTGTAATTTTTTCTAATGTTTCACCTTCTATGCTAAACATCTTCCACAGTAGCTGATGTATCATTAATTTTGAAACTCTGTTCCTTAAGTGTGTTAGTTAGGTGCTACAGAGATGTACAAATTTGTAGCAGCTGATCGGTAATCCTGAAAACTTTAATAGTTTTTTGAATCCAAATAATAGCCAGTAAAATTAATTTTAAAACATTCAGTTTATTTCTCAGATGTTGTTAGTAAATCAGAAAAAAGCATCCAAAAGCCAGGCTTTGTTCTACAATTCTCCTTAAAACATCTCTGAAATGTAGTGTGCTTGAGACAGAAAAATCTTTCTTAAAAGAAATATTTTTCCAGCATTCACAAGATGTCATAAACTGTTTTATGCAAAGAGAAAGATGGAACATCTGTGCCATTCATATTTATTTTCCCAACATAACTTACCAGAAAATAAAAGAGAAGGGGGAGGGTTTGTTTTGCAATTTCTCTGCAGCTGTTTGTGTGACTGTTCAGGGCTGCCAAAAAAGAAACTAAAAGAAACAATCAAATAACTTCTAAGATTTAAACAAAATGGAGAAAAATAATTTAGAAAGGAGAAGCCAGCATTTGTTTTCTAACTTCTTGTGTGATTTATCAGAGTGACTACACATGTCAGCTTAACTGTCTGTGGTGCTGTAGTGTGGACCTTCTGAGGAAGGTCTCCAAAGAGCGGGATAGGTGACTTCAGACCTGCAGATTCATTTCCAGCGATGTTCCTACATAAAAGGGTATTGTCAGCTTAGTCCTCCACATCCTTCCCTAGCCCTCACACCTGTGATAACTCTATTGTAAGGTTGTGGTGAGGCAGTGTCCCCCTTGACGATTGCTCATCCCTTTTGATGTTAACTGAAAGTAACCACTGAATTATTAAGCAATAAGATCATCAAGGCAGATCTCATGTTGCGCTTGGCAATTATACGTGCTGTCCCTGGGAAAGTCCTGCTTACACAATGGCCTAATTCCAACCTGATGGCTCTTATGTTCGCTTTCAAGCTGTCTTGCTGAGGCCCAAAAGGAGCAGATCTCTTACTATGAGCTCTATAGCAAAGTGTGGCCTCTGATCTCTCAGTCTGCAGCTGGACCATGGACCTTTGTATGGACGAAGAGGCTCTGGAGGCTCTAACTTCTTCTCACAGGGCATGGGCAGGTGAGAAGCTGGCTGGTGTGAATCCCACCCCCAAGCCTTAGCTAGCTGAAAAGAAAGTGGTCCCCAGCACCAGCTCTTTGTCTGATGGCTAGATGGTGCTCTCACATACAGTAAGACTAAGAACACACATTGAATGGCTTTAGTTGACAAAGAACAGTTGGAACTGTATGACAAAATGGGCCTGAGTGGGCACACTTCTAACACGTCTCTAACTTCACATCTATTTTCTTTCAAGGTAAGGGTAACAGCAGCATTTGCATATGGTAAGGAGTGACTGTTAGCTCCACTTCTAAATCTTACCTAATTAATCTTACTAACACTTCAGTAGCTGATTTTGCATCCAATAGCATGATGACTTTCTTGAAGTCTAAACTACATAGCTTCTGTAGGATTAATTTGTTCTTGTATAAAACCTAAAGAATAAATGACCATGCCTTGGGAAGGAAAAGAACACCTCCTCAGAGGCAAACTAGGAAGGACGAGGAGAGGAAGACACTGTAAGGAGTCTGTTTTTAAAAAACAAAAGTGGTCAGAAGCAGCAGCAAAAGAAATTTGCTTAGCCCAAGCTAGTGAAGGTTTTCAGGAACAGGGAAAGAATGAGGTGACAAGACTGGAAACTGAGAAGGCAAAGCAGGAGTGAGAAACTGGGTCTGCTCTGACTGAAGAAAAGAGCTGAAGTGACATCAATGATTAAAAAAATGTAATGGGCAGGAGGGGAGAAAGTGAGGTAACAGGAGTTATTTTAAATTACTCAGAAATGGCAGGAATTAGTGGAAATGTGGAGACCAGATGCAGCTGTACTGCAAAGTAACACTCATAAAAATGACTTGCTGGTGTGTTAAGGCACCATTCAGTACTCTAGCTGGCAAGGACATCACGGGTTCAGGACTCTCCTCCAGGTAGGTCTCTGCCTGAACTGGCCTGGTTAGCTGTATTTTATTAGAAAATAATATGTTTCTAAGGCTGACATCCTGAGAGTGAGACTTTATATACTGAGCTTCATACAGCCTTTCTCCAGCAGCATAAGGGAGGCTTAAAGTAGAAAGTAAAATTAAGATTTAGGATTCTCTTTTCTTGATTCCAGTAAAGAATTCCTGTTAAAAATGGGGGCCTTCTTTGTTTTTAGGTATAACGGTAGCTCAGGGACAGGCGGTGGGGTACACAAGCCAGGAGGCAGGGAGCATGTGCATGAAGTGGTATCGCTGCCCGCATGGACTGCTCCCGGCATGGGGCTCCCCAGGAACTAGGCACCAGCGTCCATGGAGTGGCCAAATTTCCTACATCTGGAGGCAGAAGAAGTCTGGGGAGGGGAGAAGTACCCCTTTCCTGTCCCTCCATCACACTAATTGTTTTAAGAGAGTTGGAGCACACCAGGAGAGGTGGCATTTGCACTATCAGACATAGGTCTGGTACCATGATTCTTTCTCTCCAAGGGAAGACAAAAAGCAGGAGGCAGGCTACTGTGGATCCAAGCCACTGCTCACCGCTTGGTCTCTCCTTGGACACTGCAGCACTGAGGGTTTCGGTGCAAAGCCATACTGTAGCCTCAGCTGTGCGAGCTTGTTTGCTCTTTGTTCTCATGAGGTCTTCCAATGGGTTGAGAATCACATCAGATGATGTCTTCTACAGGTCTGCTGGTGCTTTGCCTTTTTGCATGGTAACCTGAGTGTTTGAACAAAAAGTTTTAAACAAAATAGGCAGTTTTCTTTTGTAAATTCTCAAATAATAGGTCCCAGACATTTATGAGTGATTAAGAGACTCCGTGCTGTGTTGTAAGGACAGGAATAACGCGCAGTGTTTTACAGTACAAGTCAAAACCAAGGTCCCAGCCCTGTAGCTGGGCTTACAATATGCTTGTGGCCCTTTGGGCTCGTGAAGAGGCCCACTGGCTCCATCCCAGGCTCTGGGCAGGCGGTGGGTATCTATTTCTTGGGCATTCCACAGCCATGACCCAAATACAACCAGCCCTAAGGATGGCCTCTGCCTGGCTGCCCATCTGTCCATGTCAAAGGACATGGGGGACAAATATTCAGAGAGGACAGTCTGATAGGCAGGCAACTTCCTGCATTAGCAGCCTGCTGCTCTGGTAGTGAGGAGTGGTGTAGGATAAAAGGGGACACACACCGTGAGGTACATCACTCCCATGCCAGATGCAATTTGCCTGTGCTGCCACAAAGCTTGGGATCAGCCCTGAGCCTACAGGTCCAAGTTTAGATCCACTTCATCTGGCTGCAGCCAAACTGCAGGCACAGCGGCTGCATTTCTCATACCAAGGCAAAATTTGGATTCATTTCCCTGCCCTAAGAAGAAGACTGAAAGGAGTGCCAAGCTGAAACTGATGTAAATGAAGGCGAACCCACAAGCTACGTTGACTGGAGCCCTGGGACTGATAGCATAGGAAGTGTCTGATGGGAGTGGAAAGATCAGCGACGGGAAGACCTAATCACACAAAAGCTGGGGTCTGCAAAACACACCCGTCTGTCGAAGCCATATTCACAGTTTATGCAGCAGTATGCATCGGTGGTTTCTGAACTTGAATCCCACTGAGGCTGGTCAGCAGTAGAGTCCTGATGGGGCACGGGCTCTGTGGGCTGGAGGAGCTCAGTGCCTGTGCAAGGCTGGCAGTGCCAAGTCGGGCCAGCCCCACTCCTCAGCCTTACATGTCTTAAAATTCCACTTAATCTCTCTGAGGGCATCTTAAAAAGAAGCCCAGCAAGAGGTTTTAATGTTGTTGTCATCCAGCCTGCAAACTGTTTAGTTTTCAGAAATGATTGCCATGAGGAAGGGGGAGATTAGGTCCTGGCAGTCAGCCCTCCTGTCACTCTGACACAAAAATGTTGTTATCAGTGCTTTTAAGCCGGCTAATTGATCACTTGTTAACAGTGGCCCTGACCATCAAGGTCTAGGAGGGGCAAACTTGTTAAAATAATGGCTGCTGTTTTGATTTTTTTAAATTTTGGGTAGATAAAGCCAATTTGCCTGTGACACGGGGCTTAACATTGCGTTGTTTGGAGAAGCCCTGCAGGATTATTGGTGACCTCCACGGGTTGGACTGGAGTGGTTTTTCCATGTCATCTGACAGGGACAGACCTCATTAACACACAGTCCAGGCAGCTTCTACCGGGATGTTAAATTAGTGATGATACAGAGGCAGCAGTGCTATCTGCAAAAGGCATGCTGTCATTTCCTCTGGCTCGTAGTGTTTCCTTTGCCATGTTCTTCACAATTTTGTTTAGCTCACACCAGAAGTGGCCTAGCGAGGACTGTGTCCCACACGCATCCAAAACAGGTAACGAGATCTGCAGAGGATATTTTGAAGCTGGGTTTGCACTCTTGTGCTGTCTCTTTGTGAAATTTAAGGAAGATTGACAGTTGAGGGATTGCCATAGGCTGTGGTGTTTTCTTTTGCTCCTCTCTCCTCGTCACTTCTAATTATCTGAATTGTCAGGTCTGGGATCCTTCAGTCTGTCAGAAGTGATGCTCAGAAGGGAGAGGCTTAAGAACTTGCTTACCTTCAGCTCTTCAGGCATAATCAAAGGTTGGGTTTGCTGTATCTTTTACATGTGATTGTTTGACCCAAAACAGTGGTCACTTAAGTTGAAAGCAGTGGCTTGAAAACAAATAGAAAATAAGAGCTGTAAACTGACCTAAATTCCTCCTCTTGACTCCTGGGTCATCCCACCAGCCTCCAGGTGCCATGGGCTGTTTACATTAGACTTACAAAAATGAAGGCAAGAGCTTGTAGGACCCTACCTTTGCATCTCCACCAGTGTTTGGCTCAGTCTGTAACCTCTGTTCCCCAGGAAAGAGAAAGGAGAGTACTTAACAATACTAGCAGCTGGCTTACATCGTTGTGCCTGTGTGAAGAAGTGCCTGAAAAGATGCTGAAAGGTTGACAGGATTATGCTTAGATTAATCTTCTGATAGAAGTGGCCGAGTAGCCACTTCCCTGCAGTAACTACTGTCAGCTGCACACAGAGTTCAATTTTTATGCTTGAAGAGGGAGAGTGAGAGGCATGGGGTAGGACTGTAGGACTGAATATGTGGAGGTCTGTCCTGTGGTTTCAGGAGCTGGTGAGAAGTGTACGATTTGGGGTCAGTGGCCCTCCTTCTCAGCTGCTATTTGCTACACTGGTGTGATACAACAGAAATGTCTCCCCCTCTCAAAGCTTCACAGAATCTAAACCAAAGAGGAAACTAATGCACGCAAATAGAAAAAGGACAAAAGACTCATGTGGAGCAGGGAAGGAAGGTAAAGGCAAATCGGTTGCCATACAGGTGAGGGGAGAGAAGGAAGGGTGTGACTGGGACTGGGATATGCACTGGAACATGAGCAGGAGGAAGGTGGAGGTGAGATGGAAACAGGAGCTGGAGATGGGAGCAGAGTTGAGAAGGAGCAGAGTAAAGAAGAAACTTGGCTTAGGTGGACCAGATACAGAAAAGTCAGCATCTATGGGACTTGTTCTCTATTGCAAGCTTGTCCACCAGAGCAGAAGGGGCTCTGGAACTCCCCGCTGCTTGGTGGCAAAGGGCAGTGTAATGAGTCCGACTGCTCCCCTGTTGATGACTCACTTAAAGGTCAGAATGATTCCACCTCAAAATGTAATAGGGCTGAGAGGTTATCTGGACCATCCCTCTCTTGCTCTATCTGGAATTCATTGGTATGCCTGCTTGTTCAGATAGTGGTTTTAAAAGCTCAGTTAAATGCACACCAAAAATGCATTAGAAGAATGGTCTGTTTGCCAAGCCATCCTCTTGCAAATTAGGAAATACCAGTATTACCAAACTGCAGCCTGAGTGCAGATCTTGGGCAGGCATTCTGATGCCAGTCTGCACCTACAAGATCATAGGGGTGTTGAGGGGGTTTTTCGTATTGTTAAAAAATTCTTGCTTGCAAATCCAAGGCCATGGCCAGAAACACAAGCCATCTCCCAAAATACAAATAATTTAAAGCTAGTTCCATTTATGCGGTGCAGAAGGGCACACAAACAATATTAATTGACAGAATAAATAAGTGTACTTCTGTCTGCCAGGCTGATTGTGTGTATCATGTCTCTTACACTGGCACATAAACAGTCTTGCATGGAAACGCTGTCTCCTTTTTCAATAGGGGATTTCCCACCAGAGCGCTGCAAGAATGTATGTCCTCGTGATGCTCTTTCTGGACAAGGACTGGCAAGAACAGATGCTAGCAAGCTTGGACAGTTTTGTTAAGTGCAGATATTTATGCTTCTCCCCTTATAAAGAAAAATGTTACAGCAATGTGTGGAAAAAAATTGCAATTATCTGTCAAACTTGGGCACACACTATACAGTATGGCAATGAACTAAGAACCAGATTATACTCTCACACCATGACCTAGCTTGATCTGTTCTGTGTGCCTGGTCCCAATAAAAAATGTGTGCCTCTGTCAGATGTAATAACAGTCTCTACCTTCTAAGCTTTCTGGGTAATCATTACTGCAGCGGCGAGACTGAACCTCTTGCAAGCCCCCAGTAAAGCTTTGCAGTATCCCCTTTTTCCTGTCTCTCTGAAGGTTTAACTCCAGTTTGCCAAACTGTGGAGAGAGACGAGGGGGAAGTGTTGTCGCTCTTCTGAGATATTAAAATAGCCCGCTCTGGGCTAAAGTGCAATATTAGGGCACATCGCCCCAGGAGAGGTGAGCTTTAGCCAGTGATAACCCATTCAAAAGTAAAGGCTGACTTATGAGCAGATCTGTCCCTAAGTGTCAAATATCTGGGACACGTGAAATGCCAGGCCTTGAAAAAACTAACCAAATCAAGGGTGTTTAATAAGATAAGCATGCTGGTAAAGACAGATATATGATGAAACCTTTTATTGAAACTGCAGGGTGTTTCAAGATGTAACAACTGTCTGTCTCCTTGCTGCTTGAAGACTGGTTGCAAATTATCTTTTTAGTTCATCACCTTAAACACAGATGTTAAATAGACCAAAGATAAAAAGAAATGCAGCCAGCTCTAGTGACCAGGAGACATCCCATCCATTAACGTACCATTAAGAAATGCAGTACTTGCTTTGGTGAATATATGTTCATTATAGCCCATTAAGTGATTTTTGAGTCTGACTGGGATCCATGACAGGTGTTGGGTAATTGAACTCTTTTGAGAAGCTCCTAAATCAGTGAGTGCTGATATTGTATGTGTTCTGATTCAACTCTTACCATGCTCCTAATAAGCTTTCAGAAAGACAGGTGGTCCTTTCCAAAGTCATGTACTTAATTAACCTTGTGTTTAGCCTGCCCGAACACTTCAGCCTCATGGCTCTTTTACGTTTTAGGAAGGGTTATTTATAGCTCACCAAACAAGGCAGATCTTTCTCTTTCTGAAAGCTAATATTGGTATTTATTTATTTTGTTTAAGGAAACATGCTCACAACCAGATGAATGATGGATGAACAGCAAAGCATCTTCTCTACATGTGCACAAAAGCCAAGCCCAGATCTGCTAGTGCAGCTTCTTTGCTTCAGACAGAGAGTTCAGTCTAACTATACATACAGCTAAAATAGCACAGACATCAGCGTGAGTAGCAGTAGACAGAAAACAAAAAGATCTGTATGTGGCTAAAGGTGAGGTTTGGGTTTCAAGTGAGGATACCTTGTTCTGTGTCCTGACACAAACTTCTTCCGGGGCAATAAGCAAGTCACGTCATCTCAGCTCAGCCCTTCTCTGTCCACCTCCCTCTTGCTTGAGCTTTCCTGAGCTCTATCTCCTCCTTACCACAAGTGGCTCTATACCTCTTGAGGGAATAAAGCTCCTGCCTTTTGCTGCCCTTCATCCTTCTGATAACAGATGATGAGTTTGTAGGTAAAGAGAAGGATGTGGATGGGGGCAGAGGGAGGTGCTGATGCTGCAGCCTCCTAGATCCCCGTTTAACTACTGCAGCCGCTCAAGGAGTTGTCTCAGTATGACAGAGGAAGGAACACATTTTCTTCTCTTTTGTATGTCCTTCATGTTATAGAGATGAAATTATGTTTCCTACCCTACCTGAGGGTGTCATGAGTGGGAATATTTGCAGGTAACTCCACACAGACTTCCTTCAAAATAACCTCTAATCACGGATTTCCTTGCAGAGAGCAGTCTTCTGTTGCACTGAGGACAATTATGCAGCCAGTGGGGGTACTTGGAGGGGACAGTGGAAAGCTCTGCTGTCCTTGCTGCTGTCTGCTACTCAGGAACAACCTAAATAGGGAAGCTGCAGTGATTAAAACATGAAAGAATAGCTATAACTGAGACACTGATATAAGCAGACAACACTTCTGAAGGGGTGGCAGAGAGACAAAAGGCTAGTCAGTGGAGCAGAGATTTAGGAGAATTCACACTAGGGTTAGGAAGGTGTTACAATTAAAAATGAGGAATAGTGTAGTGATGCAGCTCGCAGACGAAACTAGTCCTGGTACAGTGATCAGGATGGCTCTATCAGAAGGTCACTCATGGTTCAGAGTAAGGAACTCTGTTGTAAGAGTGAGGATGTAATGTGATGTCTTGAGCAAGAATGGAGATAGAAGAAATAATTTGTGTTAAGAGATTTCTTCACATTCAAAAAGTCCCTCTGAGTCTGAGAAACTTTGCTGGACAAAGCCAAAGGCTCAGTAGTGAAAATTTGGTTAAAAGGTTGAAAAACACCAATGGATCAAGGGAGATTTAGATTGGATCAAGAACAGGGTTCACAAAGAGGAATGGAGGCAGGAAGTATTTAAAACCAGTTCCAGCAGAACACCTCATATGAACCTAGAAGTTAACTAAGTGCTTGGTCCTTATTCAGGTGTATCTTTCATGACTGAAGGGTCCAATTTTGACCCACTTTTTGGTGCTTCTTAAGAAATCTTTAAACTCTGAATTTATGCAATTTATGACAGTGGAAGTGAGCCTTGCAACTGGTGTGTCGAACACTTTTGACACTCTCTGAGCCAGGGCCTGATGCTCAGCTGCTGCAGCTCTGCTGGCCAGGGGGCTGCTCTAGAGCTGGGCTAGCTGGAGACTCCTTATAACACCCATGGAGTGTTATAAGGTTTACAGTGGAGGTCAGGTAACACACTTCAGTACATTGTTTAAACCCTCCATTTGACTGAAAGGTCTTTGTTGTCAGAACAGCTAAATGGAGAAATAGGGAGTGAGAACAATAACTAACTTTTGGTTCCTCTAGTGAAGAGCCATGTGAAGCAACCCCCCTGCCTTGTTTCAGCTTCAGATGAGGTTACAACTGCAATTACTCAGGTGAAAAACAATTAGGCAGCACAGTAAAATTTTCCCTGACTTACTTATGAGACCTCAGTAAAGATAATTCTCTCTTCCCAATTTATTATGCCTTAGACAGACTTGCACTGCTCTCATCCATCTAGACACGGCTGTATGCCTTTTCCAGCAGAAGACCTTACACACGGCAGCCCGTCCTCCAACACTGCAAGGTTCTCACAGGTCTGCTAAGAGAGAAGAGTGACTACTGACTACTACTATAGCTGCGAAAACAAGCATACTCCCCCTTCCCGGGACAGTGCCTTAACTTGTCTGTGGAGGGCAAGTAATTCAATGGAGCCCAGCTGAGTTACTGCAGACTTCTCACAACTGTCACCAAGATCAGCATCTCCCTCTCAACTGGTAATCTGTTGTGCTTTGCCTTACTTGTTATCTCAAGTTATCTGTGCACACACCTGATGAGAGCACTCAAAGAGCCTGTTTTGCAAACTGATGGTGTATCTCAGAGGAAGCATTTGCAAAATGCTGGTATCCCAGTAGAGATCCTGTGATAAACAGTTCCAGTAAAACAAATATATCCCCTTCTTGACTTCAAACAATGGATAGATGGGAGGCCTGGGTTTTGCCCATTAGTTTCTTTAAGTGCCATGTAAGATTTCAGGTTGAATTCTAGGTTTTGTTCTCACATTGCTTCAGCCAGTAAATTGTAATTTGAGGGTCTTGCAGAGGTGGAAAGGAAAAAAGTCTGCTACTAACACAAATCAGACAGACAGTGGCTCTGTGCATTTCCTAGGAAAGACGGAAGGGGCCAGTCAAAGCTGGCAGAGCTAACTTGTCTTACTAACAGGGAAGAAACCATCCTAAATTGAGTCTCTTTATGTAAAAAACCTACCCCACCTCATTTAGCTGTCAAAAGCTTTTACAGTCATCTTTGAGCGTGAA
This sequence comes from Pterocles orientalis, assembly GCA_011057875.1. NCBI lineage: Eukaryota > Metazoa > Chordata > Aves > Pterocliformes > Pteroclidae > Pterocles > Pterocles orientalis. The sequence goes on from WKFP01015147.1 coordinate 45,844, forward strand.
CTGCAAGAGCAGGTTCATGTCTATTAGCTGGTTAGTCAGAGGAAACGGGTACATTTTAGAGATTCCATTGTCCTTTCATTCCCACATTTATTTGTCTTCCTCTGCAGAGCCCTGAAAGTGATGGATAGTTTGTTGACTTCTGGATCTGAAGATAACTTTTGGAGTTGTGTCTCATGTTGGAGGAAAAGCATGTAAAGGGGAGCAGAAAAGATTTCAAATATTTTGTGCAGCAGAGGATGGCAGCAAGCCATTAATTATGTGCAAAGGAATAATAACAGATAGATAGGCTTTTTTCATCAAGTTGAGCTATTGATGTGAATGAATAGCTGCTGCAGAATGATTGCAACCCACATAGCCAACTAGAATTTTACAGTCTTTGTACAGAGATATTTTAAAAGATTAACACAGCTTTGTTAGAATACATCAGTATGCTGGTATAATAAGGCTGTTTGGAAAGCTTTGGAAACTTCTTCCCAACACCCAGTCAAATTACCTCCAAATTCTTATTTATTATTGCTTAGAGAGCACATTAAGTGCACACTGTGCATTGTAACGAAGCCATGGCCCCTGCCCTGAAGATTTTACAAGTCTGAGGTCTTGATCTAATACCTATTTAAATCTGTGGGAGTCTTTGCCTTGACTTCAGTGTGGGTTGGAACAGGTCCTTGTACAGCATTTCATGAGACTTAGCAACAGTTCTTGTTACACTCTAGTACACCCAGCTAGCTCATGGCAAATTCATGGCTGAGCAGTTCCCTCCAACAGTCCTGCTAAATGCAATGGGGGCGTTCACTCCTTGAGTGAGTGAGTGAGTGCTTATTGACCTGGGCAAATGCAGCCCTGGTGGGTGAGAGAACAGAGGGTGGAAGGACGGAGGGTACTGTGCCGGTTTGCTACTGTTTTTTAGCACCAGGAGCAGCACACGTGTATGACACACTAGGCTAAAAGTCCTCACTCATGCTTGATGCCTGAGTGTGAGCTGTGCAGCTAACCCCTGGGTAAAAACCTCCGAGGATGTGATCCCCTCCACCTTCTGCCCCAGCCACCTTCCAGTTGAAAGCTGTGTATACAGTTTTCACCCCAACTTATTTAACTATTTTTACTCACTCCAGCTTACTGGGACAGGGGGAATTTAAAACCCCTTTTCTACTACCACAGCACCATCTCAGCCTGTCACTGATGCTTGTGTGCGCTTGTTTGGAAAGACTGCTTGTGTATAGTTTTGCTTCAATGCAAATGCTTTAGGCTTCAGTGCAATGAAGTAATTAAGTATATGCTTGACTTTGAGTCCATGAATGATCTCTGAATCTGCGTGTTTGTACTCAGAACAAAAAACCCTTAAATAAAGGAATAGCTTGAATGCCAGCAGCCCAGCTGTTTTTGAACAACCCTCCAATAACAAAACCGAGAGCATTTGATTTGGTAGAAACAAAAGTTGGATAACGAGGCTGATTCACTGTCTGGCTTCTGGAGACGTTGTATAAATAGCTGTGAGAAAAACACAGGAGGCTTTTTTTATTATTATTATTAGTTGATAAAACATGTTGACAGAGCCCTTTTCAGGATTGTAACTTGGGGGCAGCATGTCTTGTTGGACAGCAGACACATGGCAGTTTATTTGCTGAAGAAAGCCAGATGCTCTGTGTCCTTGGCAGGCGATTTGTAAGATTAAGGAAAATCAAGCTAGTGACTATACTGCGGTAAATAAGTAAAAGAAATAAATAAAGCAGTTGCGCTGCCTGCAAGAAACTTTTCTGCCCTTTTTGGCAGGACAGCTGGTTTTCAGCTACTTTTCTCTGCAGTGTGTGGCTGACAAGGAAGAGCAGGCCACCTGAGGGGAGAAGTGTTTCTTGTTTGTCAGCCACTGCCTTCCCAGCACAATGCTGCTGCATGAATGAGCTCAGATGCCTCTGTGGGCTCTTACAGCGTGTCCCAGGGAAGATTTATGGGCATGGTGCAGAGTGGCGGAGAAGGTGAAAGATGCACGTGACAGAGAAGACAATGACCAGGAACATACGTGTTAGGCATCCTCCATCAAGCAGTTGCCCAGCCTGACTTTGAAGCTGTTATGTGGCAAACAGGGCACCTCCGGCAAACCTCTGATGGATAATAACCTGAAGATCAAAGGTCAGAAAACAGGAAATACAGTATGTCTCCTACGTGTAGGGCTTGATCCATAGCTGGCGCAGATCAGCATCATGCCATTGGAAGAAGAGACTCTGTATAGACTGAGACCAGCTGAACACCAGAATTGCCAGTAAAATAAAGTAGTGCTATGAATAAACAGAATATTAGTGGAGGAAAAAACAGAGCTGATAAAGTTTGTGTTGTTTATTCTTTACACAGCTGGTCTTTTCTTAATTTTTCTTCAGCAGATGTTTGAGCCAGCACAGCTTAGAGATCAAGATATTACACTGCTTTCAAGCCATATCAGGGAGGGGGCAGCCGTGCTATAAAATATTCCCTGGGCCATTAGAGTTTATGAACCAATGAGCTAGAGAGAGCACACAGTAGATTTTTTAATGCTTGTCTGAAGCCTCTGAATTACATGTGCTCTTCCCCTTATTGTAGCTGTAGGTATAACGTTACCTTTTATTTGATCAGGCTTCTTCCTCAAGCAGAACACTGACACTACTTCAAATACCATTAGGATAATTCCTCTGTCACCCATCCCTACAGCAAGAGGAACATGGGGAGAGGATTCCCCCATTTGCTCTTCTCCCCTGTAACAGGCTCTAGAAGTGATGATATCTGAACATCTTCCAGTAATGCACTGCCATGAAAGTATCTGTTCCTTAGTGTCATTCTCTTTTGCTTCACTCCCATAAGAGACTTGTGGGTGCAACGAAAGTGTCATGGGAAGTGAGACGACTCAAGGTAATAGGTAAACTGTCCCTTATCAAGGGGGCTACACTCATTCATGCTAGGCTTCTTTCCCTCTTGTGCTAGTGCAAGGGAGCAGTAGCAAGGAGAAATGACACCTTAGTGTCATTACGCAAGGGTAAACCAGAAGTGGATTTTAAAATTGTTTTTGCTATTTGAATAACATGAAGGGGACTATGAAGATTGTAAAAGTTTTGGATTTAAACAAAGAATCCCTGTCCCTGCCCAGCAGGCTGGGACAAAAGAGAGTGGTATGTGGACAATGTGTTACACGGTGAGCAACAGAGTTGCTTGGTGCTGTCTAAATGCCCCTAAAGGATAGGAATTTGGAAAAAAAAAAAAAAAAGGTAAGGGGCAATTCCAGTGTGATTTGAGCCTCACTCTTCAGGAAGCTCAGGCTCCCTCCTCCTCCCCAAATAAGAGATCTGATCTGACATCCCTCCTGTGTGTGGGTGGAGACCTCCCTGTGCCTCTTCTGTTCTGGGAGGGCGAATGTGTGACTTCTTGTGACCAAGGATGACAGTAGATGAGTAAAGGCAATGAACACTATGAGTGTGTGGGAGAGAGATGCTGGTTGCTTAAGACCTTGGAAAGGCCTTGATTTTTTTTTTGAAAGGTCTATTTTTAATGACTGTAATATTCTATTAATATTTAGGGAAGATATAATTAGGACATCAATTTTATTTAGAGATTGTTTTTGTCTGAGTATTGGTTTGGACTGCAAACCAGCACTTTGGCAAACTTGCACTTTCGTGCATTGTGGGAGAACAGTCCTTGGCTGGACCTGATGGGATTAGAGCTCGTGTTGACTGGACACGCTCACCCGGTCAGCTCCAACGGGGCGCTTGGTGGGATTTTGGTGAGGCTGACACCATTTTTTCTGAGGCTCAAGTACTTTCAGTTACTGGAACTTAAAGCTGGGGATTATGTAGCGTCAGATAAAAAAAATACAAATAGTCAGATGTTGTGATTTTGAAGTGTGTTTAACGCAACACTTTAAAAAATGCACATGCTATTTCATAGTTTTCTCTGAATTGCCCAAGCCTAATCTGGTGTGGGCGGCGTTTTCTTTAAACTGTCTCCCTACAAAGCCATCCTGCATAATCATGTACCAGACTATTTATTCCCAAGGACGGCTTGCATCACACATGAAAGAATTTAAAAATGACACTTGGATGAAGTACCGTTATTTATGGAGGAAAAGGTCGTGTTCTGTACCTCCATCAGTGGTGGGTGGCTGCAGCCTTGGGTAGCACAGCGTTGGATTGCTGTGCTGCCAGTAGATAGGGGAGCGTGCCTGACAGCCAGCCTTGCTGCTTTTGTCATTACTGCAGAGCTGGGGTATCATGCTCCTCATTTCAGGCTTTGTTATTTATATCACTCCGTAAATAAAACTGCTGCCTTTTCCTTCTGATAAATAGTGAGGAAACCACTGCAAGCTAACATGAATGGGGGAGTGAGTGGGAGTATCGCAGTGTTGATATTTACTGGTATCCTCATGTTTTCTGTTATGCAAGGGAGAAATTGGTAGCTGGTTTTTGTTTTTATTTCTGGAAAGTGATCATTTTTAATCCCCAGTCTTTCTCCCTTTCCACCCAGCTCACATATTGCTTGCCAAGTCTTGCTTTCAGATGTTCTGGGAACGCCCTCATGGCAACAGGAAAACTGCAGCACTGCCAGCCGTGCCGTGCCTCGTGCCTGGCTGTGAGCTCTTCTACCCTCACCCCTCTCAGCTGGGTGCTCCCTGGCTCTGCAAAGCAAAACAGTGTCTTTACTTCTCCCCCTCTCTCTGCATCCCTTTGTACCTAATATTTTGAGAAATATAACTAACACTGTGATTTCATTTCCTTGTGGCACTGGCCTTTAAATTGAACTTTAGCCTTTTTATTTGACTGTTCCATACATGTAAATTTATAGCATAGTATATCTTACACAAACAACCTTGGAGAGACACACCATCTCTTTACTCTTGGTTATTTATTTTAGGAAATGAGTAAACAAATCAAAGGAGATATTATGCAGATTCATCTTTAAGAAAAGCTTAGTCTTAAAAAAAGAAAAGAGAAAATGGACACCCTTCTGGAAGTGCTATATGTGTCTGTTGTGCTGTGCTGTGGACAGAACAGCAGGTCTTTTGGAAAAAAAATTAGCAACGGAGTTTTGTGTTGACTGGACAGTGCCAAGCCCAGATTAAATGTGGTAAATGGAGAAGGTGAGAAGATTTCTGTTTTGTTCCCTGTACTTACTGCAGGCATTGCCAGTCGTGCTGGTGGAGCATTGCCACAGGCAGTAAGGAGTCTGCTGGTTGCAGTCTGTTCTTGGTTGCAATCCCCTTTTCTTTGCTTTTTGGAATTGACCCTCATGACTTCATTGGCTCTTCAGTGCTAAGAACTGCAAGAATTAAAGCACATATGGTTGCTGGAGTAAGCATGGTAGGTACAGTACTCACAGGAAGCAGATTTTTTTACAACGTCGTTCTTCTGAGTAGAAATTAACTTCTAGGGGGAGAATTGATCCTCTCAGTTATCATCTGTGGGGATGTAAAAACCCATACTTGCTCTTCAGCTCTGAACTGGTTTATGTATTTGTGTGTTTGTGTGTGGTCTAGACTCCCGTGCAATTTAGTCATAGCCTAGCCCTGATTTTCCCATTGTTTTACATTTAAGTCATGCTCAGAGCTTTCCAGTCTCTTGCCTTTCCTCAGCAGTGTTTATAACTTGCCACCTAAAAATGATAAAGGTTTTAGAGTCAGTTTTTATCTCTCCCTCACTGCTAGGCGACCTGATGGAGTACAGCCTTGCCATCACCTTATAAATCAGCTGTTCCAGAGGGGAAAAGGGACTGTGCAGATAATTATTCTGAAAAACTTGAAATGATCTATGCCTGAAACAGCTGGGAAGACTGCTAATATGTAGTAGAAAGTTTTACATGAGAAAAGCAGTGAAGGGTTAGATCTATCCTGCCTCCTCTTCTCAAATGCTCGCAGATGCTTGTCAATACAAAAATAAAATCTTGGAGTTGTCATGCATCCGCATGTGGTCACTGACCACTGACAAGCCCTCTGGAGTGTGACAGACCTTCAGAAACCCTAGACAGAGGAGCAGTTCCCCTTTGGTTCCTGATGTTAGAGCTTTTTAAGATAACCAACCCCCATCTAGCCCACACCCCATGTGAGAGCAGTGGGGCAGGGGTCTGTGCCTGCCTGGCACGCCATCCCTCTGCCCAACTCCATGTGCTGCCCCACTGCTTTGCTTTGAACTTTGATCCTACTTTCTCTTTATTTTCTCAGTGATTGAGTTAGGGGCGAGGATTTAAGCTAGTTGGTTTAAATTCAAGCCATATGAGACAGAAGTGATTTTCTTGGACAGGAAAAATAATCTTGGGGAGTTTATAGGACTTACAATTGCTCTATATTTTCATGGAGTATGAACACAATTTGTCTCTCTACTTCTCAATCTCAATGTCTTATTGGATCTTATTGGATTAACTTGTTGTTCTTGGAATTTCCATGTACTGGCAGGGGCTCAGCAAGCCTTTTTCCACATTTGGTTAGCCTAGAGATTGCAGCCTTTCTTCTACAACATGAAAGTGCTTGCACAGATGATACCTGCTCACAATTTTCTCCTCTGCGTAGTCAATGAAAATCCATTTCTCTCCATCCATGTTCCAGTCCTTCTTGGACGTGGGCAGACCTAAGCAGAAGGTCTGGATGAACCAAGCACAACCAGCCAGAGGAAGATGCTATTAATGTTCCTGCTGCTTGCTTGTAAGCAGCATTTCCACAAAGAACTGGACAACATTTTGGCAAGCGAGGAACTTGCCGAAATCAAGAATGGTGTGGTAGTGCATGGCTTTAGGTGTTTTATGGAGAATGAAGTACCCAGGAGGTGCATCCGACAGACCTTTCTACTTCCCAAGTATCACAGGGGGAGATCTATCTGATCAGCTTCCGAGAAAACACCATACCCTTATATTGCCACACCTTGACTGAAACACCAGCTCGACGCAGTGAGGCTGCATCACGGTCCTTCACCCACATCTGCACAACACAATATCTGTAATTCTTTGCACAGAAGTCAGACCCTTCTTAGACCTAGACATTCATATTCCCACCAAAATCTGAACAGTGGATTTTTTCCATCAACAGTTTCAGGCTATCAGCTTCAGCTGTGAATGAAAAATTCATCAGGCGAAGGCTAATGAAGTCACACCTGTCAGCCTGACACCCTGTTTATCTCAAAGATTTTACTTCAGAAAGTATAAACAGTAGAATATTTATTTTCCTTCCTGCCATCTATGAGGCCATTCAGCAATTTGAGTGTGCTCACGCACAGCTTTCACGAGCCAACCTTAATTGCACAGCAATGTGCCATAAAAACAAAGATTAGGCATTATTATCTAGGAACCAATTTTACATTTTTCTCCTCTGACTTGAACTGTTTAAAATATAGGGCACTATCTCATTTTGGCTGTACATAAATATCTCAGTTGTCAAACTGCCCTTACTGAACCAGCCAACTTTTCTTGGTGGTTGAAAATCATAGTGTTTAATTGTGTCAACTGAGGTGAAAAATGTTATTGGTTCACCACCTGGCTGCACCATATAGTTAAAAAAAGTTAAGAAACACAGAATGTGGAATTTAAGGGACTGCAAAAATATTTTACCCATTAACAAATGAATATGATGCAAGGACAGAAGAAAGAAAATAAACAGATGATGTGTTTCTTTATCCAGGTGCATTTTTGCTTTCTCCTTACTAGCTGACTTTGAATCTTGCAAACAGTGTGCAATTAAATAGGATGTGATGGGGGCCCAAAGCACCAGTAAGAAGCTTCTGACTGATTTCTAGAAGCTTTTGATCAGTCTGTGTCTGCAGTATCTTGAAATTATTCAATAGTCACTGTCACCTACATGAGCAGAATTAACAAGTAAAAAGCATGATAGACCAACATGAAACGCAGCTTTTTTAGGCTCAGTATTTACTGTAATTCTGGTGACCTCCTCTGTCTTACAACAGTGAGGGAAGCTGTTCAGTGTAGAACTTCATAGCAAACTGCTTGGGTGCAGGAAAAAAAAAATCACCTATTAAGTTCTAGGACTCACCAAATGCTCTCCATGCTGGACAAAAGTTTTGGCAAGCAGTGTAAACCCTCTGCTCCTAGGAATAGGTTTCAAGGAGGAGGTTTATGGTTTATGGTATTTGAAATCCCTTTTGTGTAACTCTTGTTCAGTGAAGAGTGCAACTGTGGCATTAGCAGACAGATAGGAATCTCCCAGAAAGAAAGCTTGGAGGACCAGACAAAGAGGGAACACATTGTCCTATAACAACTATCATTTACAGAACGTAGATTAGCTTCTGTGTCATGCACATATAATGCTGTGGTGTTTTTATGAGGACAAATGCTAATGAGGATGTTTTCAGTAGAAGAACTACCTGAAATCTCCCTCCTTTGTCCCATATAGATGAAACCAGAGGAGCAGGATCTAGCAAATTTAAGGTGAAAAGAGACAGTTAGAACCAGTAGCCTCATCTCCTGCATAGTGTAGGCTATGACTTTTCACTCAGTGACCTGCACTCTGAACCAAAAGTCTTACCTTGAACAAAAGCATTTTCACATTCAGGCAAAAATCCTCTTTTATGTGGGAGGCAAATGGTGAGATAAGACTGAGATAAGTACAGCTTGCATTAGCATGGATATGGCTGGATGAATGCACACTCATCTTCGCAATCACTTCTGGTAAGGTGGGAACACTGATGGGTCCTTGGGAAATTTTCAAATGTAGACCATGAAGGGAGTTGTCTCAGGGCAAGGTAAGAAAGGAGAGCTATGATATTGAATTGTTTGGTCAAGGAAGGGGATTTAAGGAGCAAGCATTGATTCCTGGCCTCCGTCAAAACTTTTACATGAGGCTCTGCAGTGGGGCTGCAAAGAGAGCGGACACCAGGCACAAGAGAAATGCTTATGGCAAGGCTGCTTGTATTCACAGAGCTCACTGTTCCGAGCTAAGCAGCCTCTGGTCTGTGCACAGACACTTGTTTACGTGGGGCCAGTGGGGAGACAGAATGTGGAGAGTACGAATTGTCATCAGGGTGTCAGTCTCTTTTTCTTGAACTTTATTTTTCATTAGGATCGACTCAGACCCTCCCTATTTTGGTCCTGAGCTGTAGGCACTGCTGTGACGGCATTTTGAGAGTACTGGCCATACTGTGTGCATCCAGGGTCCTGCCTAGCACTGGTCTGTGCTTTTGTGCTCACAGCTCTCCTCTCCTATGTGCCCAAGGAGCTTGTGTGTGGGAGGGGGCTGCCATGGTGGTCTGGACAGCCAGAAGGGCTGGTCCCGACTTGAGTGTACTAGCAGAGAGCCTAGTGATTTGCAGGGGCAGAATTATTGTCCGGACTCTCTTCTTTTGTAAAGAAAGATGCTTTACTTTTTATTCCCCTGACATCTCATTGGTAATTTCTTCTTCGCTTCCTGCCTGAAGCTTTCTAATGCTGTTGTGCCAGCCCAGTGGAACAGAAATTTTGTTTTCCATTCCTAAGGCTATGTTTGCTGTGAAATGAAAAGACATGGCCCAACTTTAGTTTTAGCATATTTTGCTAGTAACAATTCACTGAGCTCTGGCATTCTGCTTGGTCAAAGGGCATTTCCTCCCCTCCCTCCTTCCTCCTTCCTTCCCTCCCTACTAGCCTCTTATGAAATTAATAAAAATAGAGTGTTTGTTGACTGGGTGGATAAATTACATTCAGATCACATAATGTCTGAGGCCTGGCAAGTCTTTGTTCTAGTCTTTGCTAAATGGAGCAGGGTGCCCTCCAGTCTAGTAGCAAATATTTTAAGGGGGGAAAGGAACAAAAAAAAGAAAAAAAATTGTATTGCTAGTAATTAAAGAAACAGGTCAGTGTGATTTGCAGTCCCTTGACCCTTCTCATTTATTTATTTATTTTGGATAAGAGAGATCGTGGTCCTCATCATGGTGGAAAAAATGAAGTCTGTGGTTGGAACCACATTACATAGTAGTCACCAAAACTGGCACTTCTACAGGTCTTTTATAATATGATAAATATGTCTGGGCCAGGAACTTTGTAGGGTCTTGTGAGCATGCACATATCACACAGTTCCCTTCTCAAAGAGACATTAATGTATCTGAACAGAGATGGGCTCCAGGCCAAAAGAGAGGAGCTATAACGGCTCCAAATATGCATCTGTCTCAGCTGATATGACAACTTGCAACCTTCTAGACTCCCATTGAGAGATCTTGAGCTATTTGACGTGTCTGGGGTCTCTCCCAGGGCCTTGTCTCCTATGTTTGTGTGGAGGCAATTCAGTACTGCTGCGCCGGATCCAGTTTCTCCAAGGGCTGTCTGTCAAAGCACCCTCTTTCTTAGGCCTGACAGGTTATGTCTAAGTGGATGTCTTGTTTGCTTCTTCTACCAAATTACACCGTTTCCCTTGGGCCACTATCAAAGACTACAGCAGCATATGCCTTCCTGTTTTTCATTTGTATGTGTACGTGTGTGGCTCTTCTAAACATGGACAGGAATTTCCTTTCCTGAGTCTAGACATCAGCCGCTCACTATTTCTGTAGCTTGCTAACAGTCTGTCTGCTGCCCTGGGCCCTTTGATTTTTCCCATGAGAGCGGCAAATTCACACTGGGCTGATAGAGGAGGCCTTGTACAGTACTCTGGGTATACAGTCTGGTTTGTGTTCACGGGGTTTTAACTGCGCTAACGATCCCTACAAAGCAAACCTGGCACCTAATGGGTGTTGTTTCTCTGCCTCCTGCTGCAGGATCTGTACTTGCTACCCCAGCGTTGCCAGAGCACTTCTGCCTGGGGACGAAAGAGAGATGGCATGATCCCAGCCCAAACTGGTGTGCCCATGAGATGCTGGGTCAGATCCACAGCATGGAACACTGCATCAGCCAGGCAGCCATCGGGGAGTGGGCAAGCCGTTGAAGCTCTGCCTGAGCTGACATAGCTGTCCCCTTCCCGCTGAGTGGGGTCCCCTCAGTGGTGCCCTGGGCCTTCCTGCACTGATTGCGGCATCGGTACGCCACAGTGACTTCGAGGCTGTGCTTGGTGTAGCACAGTCCCAAATAAGGCTCTTGGGATGCTTGCCAGGTTGGCAGACTCACAGGGTGTGAGCTGCTTCAGATGAATCTCACAGATTTCGGTGGTCTTTCAGAGCAAATTACGCCTGTCAGTACTTTCCTGGGACTTGCTGAGAGCAACAGATGGAGCCTAGGTACACTCAGTAGTCACTTTTTACAGCTTTTCTCAGTGGCTACTGTAATATGAATTTACCAGGAGGAGGAGTAGGAGGGAAATCTTCCTAGGCAAGTGACTGACAGAAGGCTAAAAAAGCTGTAAGATCTGTCTCAGTGTGCACCAAGGGTGAGCAGCCAGCAACTGCACAGCAGAGACTGTGGAGTGGAGGAGAAAAGACCGGTAAGGTCATTGAGGGCAAATTCCCACAACGCAAATGATTTATCTCCTCCGCCTTTTTAGCCTGTCACTGTCCATCTTCATGAGTGCCTGTCTGCCTGCATGTCACTCCTCCTCCCCTCAGAAACTTTTGAAGTGGTTGACTACTTTCAGCCAAATTAGCTGAGGGATAAAGATCTCAGCATTGCTAACGTCCTGGGAGTTTCTGGAAAGTAGGCATCTGCCTTGGAGCAAGAGTCTCTGCCACTGCCTTGGCTGGAGGAGAGGCTGCAGGATGAGCTGAATCCCTATAACGTTTTGTGGGATTACTGTGGGTCCACAGGCAGGCAGGATGTCAGAAATCCAGGCGTTAGTGCTGCCACTCGTCACAGATGTGCTTGATTGTGTGTTCACACTAGCCTGCTACAAATTCAGCTTATGCCACACTGCAGGATGAAAAAAAAAGAGTAAATGCGTAATGTGGATAGAATCACTGCTGAACCCTTTAAGTGCTATAGTTTTGGCACAGCCGTTCCTGTGTCTCCCCTGTAATAGCAGTATTCCAATGGCTGTGGCAGCCTGTAGAGCCAGTTAATACAGGCTTTTTGAGAAGTCTCTCTTTGGACTCCATTTTGCAGCTGTAGCCTCTCAAGGACATAAGGAAGTTGACGGAAGTAAGGAGTTCATTACCATAAGCTTTATTTTGTAAGAGGGAAAATACAAAATTTCCAGGTGATGTGGCATTTCCTGAGGAAATAACTAGCCGAAGGCATACCCAGGGTGACATAACCAGCATTGTTCAGGAAGACTGGCAGTGCGAAAACCATTCTTTTTAAGAGAAGGAATGAGAGATTAGGCAGATGAGGAATAAACACTACAGACTGGGTGAGGAAGTAGTGTGTCCTGGGATGTGGTGACAAAATGCCTTCAGGTGGGTGAGTGAGCACCAGTGGCACAGAGGTGGCAGTGGCACTAGGGCAGGGAGCTGTGCTCAGGAGCAAATTGTGTTCCACCCCTGCTGCCTCCCATGCTGGTCTCTGCCCTCAGACCAAGGGCTGAGAACCTGTAGAGGAATTACCAGAGCAAGTTTAGTGTTAAATCCACTCCAGACGGCTGGAGATGTGAGAAGCTCCAGGTGGTGGGACTCTCTGAGTAGGAGATGTAGGAGCCCCCAGGTCTCAGACTGAAGTCTTTGCATGGGGTGAAGGATAAGATACCAAAGAGTGCTTGCTGTGCCTTGAGCACAGCAGGACATAAGGCTTCGAAGGTGAAAAATCAGAAAAATCCAAATTGGAAATGGAATTCAGATGTCTTAACCATGAAAGCAATATATGTCTGGAATGGCTAACCAAGGATGTGGTAAATTCTCCAGCACTTGGAAACAAAATCAAGATACCCTGGATCTCCCGCAAGGTACAAGGCTTGATTCAGAGATCAGAGGGTGAAATGCTGTGGTGTGTGTTATGCAAGAGGCCAGAACAGATGATCCGTCTGGTCTGCTTTGGCCTTCAGAAATATGAATCAATGTTGTAGCAAGGACCTAGGAGCATTACAGGAGACAAGAAACAGAATAATTAAATAACTGCAGTATTTCCAAGGGTTCACATCAAAGAGGACCAGTTTTTTTTTTTATTAAGCAGCAGCAGAGACTAGGGGAAAGATCTTGAGAAGGAAGGAGGTTGCTTTGTTTTCCTATTTGGAAACTTGCCCACTGGATGACTTCGACCCCAGAGATAAAATTGGTCTTCATACTGGAGGTTCATGAGCTCATTCATGGACAGCATTTATTGGAAAATTACTGGCGTTCCAAGGTGGGCTTATCCTAAAGCACTACTGGCTTCCAAAATGCATTTGTCAGTCTTCAGGGGTGTAGCAAGGCACAGTCTTGCATAAAACAGATTTAAACAAATGGCTTATTAACAAAATCAGGATTAGGGCCAAACAGTTGTCAGTATGAGTGATTAGCTCAAAATAAACACAGTTGTGAGATAAGAAATAGCTGTGTTTTTGCTTCATCTTCTTGTGGTTGCATACTCAATAGATGATGGGAAATGACATGTTAGGTATGAGGTAAAGTGACTTATTCACTGCTGCAACTCGTAGAAGGCAAAGCAGAAGAATTCAGGAATTTTCAGTCCATGGGTATAATATAAGCAATGGCCCTGATCCAGGAAACTCTGCCACAGAGATGGATCCAAGGTGTGCACCCTCTCTTTCATAGGATTGTGCAGGTGTAGGGTTTTAATTTGGCAGCTGAAACTCCCTAAGCACTGACATTGCTATAATTTTCATTATACCACATGCATTAAAGTTATGATAGCTAAAAATATTTGAAAAGAAGTAGCAGTTGTTCTCTTAGGAGACCTTAAATATTAATTGAATGAGGAGTACAAACCTTTTTAATGGTTTCTCATTGAGAGGACGGGTCTGTGTTGCTTTGCTTGGTCCATGTCATCAGTATGTGAAATATCAGGAGATGTACAGACCAAATCTAGTGCTAGAGGTCACAGAATTGCATTAAACACGAACCAACCACGTCCATCAATGTACATTGAAAACTGTTGATCAAGTTCATTTGTTACACCGAGAGTCAGACTAGAGGCGTGGAGATGGCAGTGGCAGCAAGAGTTATTTTTGGCACTTCCTTTTGTACAAGACATAACTGCTTGCTCAGACATGTCAGAAATTCCCCATTTTTTTAGTGAAAAATGGTGTTTTGCATTACAAGGTACTCTCTTCTGCTAAGTGTATAGATATATGAAACCAATTTCTAGTTATTCAATCAGTTGCATTAATGTCACCATTCTCTATGTGAAATATTTGGATTTTTCAGTGTAATTTTCAGTGCTAAATTTCACTTCAATATTTTACATTACTAGCTATCCAAACCATTGCTGAACAAACCATTGCAGTCAGCCTAGTACAGTCATTCCTGTCCTCAACCATTTCATTGTGAAAGTGAAGTGGCTAGGGAGAAGGAAGTCCTGTTTCAGATCAATTGGAAATGAAACTATTCTTGATTAATTCTTCTTACGATTTTTCTTTCAAGTAGGCAAAGAAACCAACACAGCAAAAGCTCTACACACAGGCTTCCTTGAAGACTTGGAGCTGTTTGCACTCTAAAAGATCTAATTAGTGTTTCAAAACCCTGCCTGGATCACTTTGGATCTTATTTTATTCATTTTCAGACTGAAGATTACTCTCTTTATTTACACTACAGGAACATTATGAGAATAACATAATGGGAAAGGCTGCCCACTTTGATTGCAGCCCTGATCTAACTCTTGTGTCTAGTGGTGCTGTTCCTCATGTTGTCCCCGCAAAGACATACGCAATCATAATTCCTCCTTTGCTCCTGCCTTGATCACTTCCCATGTACCTTGCCCCTGTCTATTCTCTGGCTTAGTTGCTGGCTGATCTTCAAAATCAAGGGAAGAGGTTTATGTATTTTTTGTCTCTCTCTCTCCAGTCCTCTACCCTTTTACCACCATGTGCTTTCCCTTTCTGCTTTTAGTCAATAGCAAGCCTTAAGATAAAAGTTCATTAATTAGCATACTCCCAGTTCTTGTTCTCCCTGGGACCTCTTAATTTATGGATATTGCTGAGAAGCAGGTAAATCTAATCTAGGTTCCCAGAAATTAATGGGGTTATTTTTACATATTTGCACCTAGTTTTTTTTCCTTTTTTTTTTTTTTTTTTTCACATAGTCTTCCCTAGGAGTCTGATCTTTGAGTTAGGGAAGATCTGTTCTCTTGGCAAGAATGTAAGCAGTCTTGAGGGGCTGGGAAGCGAGGATTTAGTATGATTAGGTTGAAAATCATCTCATCCCCTCTTTAGATACCAAACTGAAGTGTTTAATTTAAGAGATTTGTTGCTCTAAAGTCCTATCTAATCAAGTGGGATGAACACAGCACATTCAACAAATAGTTCAGTTCTTAGCTGGACCCAACACCATCATTTTAAAAGGCAGAAGTAGCTTATAATACACATCCTCAGCCAGGTCTCCAGCTGGTGATAATGGGTAGTATCTCTCTCAAGGTCAGTGGAACTGTATCAGCTTATTTCAGCTCAGGCTCTGTCCTTCCAAACTTCCCCCTGGATAAGATTGGTACTCCTCAATTTTACACTCCTCAGGCAAAAAATGTTTGCTCCATCAATGCACTTTCCCCTATAACGTATGGTATTCCACACTAGCCAAATTCTGAAGTATCCCTGAACCTGACAAAAGTCTGTGGTGACTGGTCTTCTTCATGTGCCTCAATCAGATGTCATGCACCTGCTGGAAAGGGCCGAGATGAATAGCAACTTGTGGGCAGCAGCA
Source organism: Pterocles orientalis (assembly GCA_011057875.1). Lineage (NCBI taxonomy): Eukaryota > Metazoa > Chordata > Aves > Pterocliformes > Pteroclidae > Pterocles > Pterocles orientalis. The sequence continues at coordinate 61,476 of WKFP01015147.1, forward strand.
TCTTGTTTTGCCCATGAAGGTGGAAGGTGCTTTGGGTGCAATCAGGGTTGTGACTCAGTCTTGAGATTCTTCCTCACAGGGTGCTGTCAGAGAGGAGATAAAAGTCCCTATGAAATGCCTGTGAATAAGCTTTGCAACAAGGAGCGGAAATGGTTTTTGCTCAGGGATTGTCTTGGTAGTTCTGTGAGTGAAGGCCAATTTTTCTTTCAAGGCACTGTATATTTAGTTATTTAATCAAGCTAAATTATTCCTTCTCTCCTCACCCACAGTTAGATCATGGCACAAAATTAAGCACAGCCTTTCATTCCACCTCCTCTTGCTTCTCTGTTTGACCTAGACTTTGGGGAGCCATTAAGTTGTCTGAGATATTGATTTAATAAGGGTAGGAGAATTAAAAAGGACAAAGAGACACCTGACTAATTGGCATTTCCAAGAGATCTTTGTAATCAGCCAATGGGGATTTTATAAGGTATGAAGTATTTGCTTTCACATAAATTTCTTCCACATTCTTTCCCTCATGTTTGCTCGGTAAACCTTCTGGAATAAAGATCACATCTGCCTCTCTGTAAGCTTTATACTTGGGAGGTAATTGAGTTGGCTCTTTGTTATGAGAGCATGTACTCATTTAATTGCACATATGTGTCTGCGAACACACTATCCCTGCTTCTCTCCTAAATTTGATTTGGAATGAATCCCATGAAGGGCTGTTTTCCAGCATTAATGGATAAAAGGTCTTTACCAAGGGGAAAAGTATTCAAACACTAAATTTAATAAAGTTTTGTTTGAAAGTCATTTCTTTTCAGGAACTCTCTTTGAAAATACAGAGTTCTGAGACTAGTTCCTTTCTCCCCACAGTGATTTAATAGGAGGTATCTTCTATTGGTTTTGTGATTTGTAACCAATCAGTTTTTATTTTGGAAATATGGCATAATAACATGACAGTTTAATTGCATGACAGTAACACATTTACACTGTTTTAAGAGTTACTTGTTAGGTCCTGCCCTGCCACGCTGAGCAGTAACGCAAAACTTAGGGAAGATAAGGTCCTTACAGGGAGATGAAAATAAACACTGTGGTAATCTTTATTCCATTTCTGGCTTTAAGGTGCTGACCTTAAGGTAGTAATGCAGGCAAGTATTCCTCTTCAAGATGTTGTTCTCAGGAACAGCAGAGCAAAGTGCTAGGAGGGAGGTGATATGAGGGCCTAGAGATCTGTCCCTTAGGCTGAGAAGTCACATTACTCAAGCCGTGTAAGGCAGTACAGATTAGGTAAACTATACTTTGAAATGCTATGTGCCAGTTTGATAGATGACTGTCCTGTGGGCTTTTTATAATTTTCCATAAATTTGAATTTTATTGTATGCCAAGGTTCAGCAACTTACTATTATGAGCTGACAGCCTGATATTTTTAGTCCATTTCTACTTAGCATTTGTTTAACACTAACTTAGAAAAAACTGCCAAGAACTGAGTTCTGCTTGAAAGAGGATATCAAGATTAAGGTCAAACAAACCACTCATATTTGTGCCAAAGGATGTCAGTCAAGTTACGGCTCCCTCTGAGCTTAGGAGAGAAGGGACAGGAGCAGAAGAGACTGTCTCCTAGTGTGGCTGATGGGTCTGCCCCATGATGTGCTTTCCTAAACCAGCAACTAAATGTTGCTTTGTGCCAGGTGATGCTTCTGCGAGGTACGCAGGGGAAAAGTCTTTTTTCATTCACTGATTCTTTGGTCATCTTCTGGATGTTAAAAATGCATTGTTTCCTTTTCTGTCTCTTCTGGAGAATTTGGAGATGTTTTGGTCTTGGGGTTTTGGTCTATTCCAGTAACTTGACTATGAAAGCAGCATATGTTTTCAAATATCAGTATTTTCCAACCAAACTGCTTACCCTGGATTCATAGGGTGTTTCTAACAGAATACTTGATGCTCAGCTGAGTGGTTAAGAACAAGTAGGAGATATGAAAACAGGGGTCTCAGCCGAGTGCTCTAACCACAGTTTCATAGGGCATAATGAGGAACCAGAATCTGTTTCCATAGAGCAAGGAGACATTTATAAAATACTCAGAAAAAATGTGGTTCTGATTTCAAAATTTATTCAAGCTGTAGTTGCCTGAATTTCCAGATTTCACTTGGGCACCAGTTTATTCTTTACACTAGTACAAATACTCAAATACTGGTAGACAGAGTGTTGTACAACCAGACGTTTGTGACATCATTAAATCAAAAATCAGTCTCTTCTAGAACACCAGATTTCCGTGTCTTCTATATCTCAAGTCACCAATAAACTGGCTGCTACTTGGGATTAATTGATTAAAGAATAGGAAACTGATATTTTCTGAAGAGGATGACGGACATATTTTTTTGTAGTCTGCTCTAAGCAAAGTGGTGTTATAACTAGAGGTTGAGCCAGAAAGAGAAAAAAAGTTTTTTCAAAATTCTGTAGGCATTTGTCTCTTTCAAGGTGCTGGGATTTATGGCAAAGTTCATAGCTAGACTAGATGCATGCCTTCCTTGAATCCTGGCTTACATCTGAGTTCTATATCCGTGCTCATAAAATGGCTACTGCTTAGGTATGTGTAAAAAAGCAATGGTACAGAAGATTTCTTTTTCAAGGTTTGTCCAGGTGGAGATTATCAACATTTTGCTTCATAACTTTCAACTTTGACAGAGAATTGGAGTTTCCACAATATTTCAGTACCTTTGAAGTGTTCACTCTATATGAAAGTGGTTTAATATTTTTATTCTCAGAAATAAACGGAAAGCTGTCATTTTTAGTCAAAGAGGATACCCTGAAGTCTTCAGGTGCTCTCAGTTTTATAACAAAGCAGAAATTATTTGCTGAAGTATTTTCTGTGAGCATGTTTCTGTTTTCATTTCCTCATAACTCTTTAATATGCATTTTAAAAAGCAATATTGGCCAGCTGACCTATACATGGGCCTGGCACAATACTAGCCTTGTATCGTTAAGGAAATCAATTTGGGAACCAGTGCCTTGCCCAGACAGAGAAGAAAAGAGGACTGTGACTTTTGGCTCTGTCTGGGCAGCCCTGGGCAGCATAGGCTCAGGAGAGTTACGGATGCAACAGAGCCCTCCAGAACCTGTCCCAAGGCTATGGGGATTGGGTCTTCTCTTTCTCCTGGACTCATCTTCATAAGCTTGATAAAGCTCTAATACTCATCTTATGTCAACTGGCCACAATTCTGCTTCATCAAAGGAAATGTCCAAAGAACAAGGTTTACTCTTCCCATCTATAGAGATTGCGGAAGCATAGCAAGGGCTGAGACAAACCCAACTAGTGCTGTTAGCTTAATTACAAAGAATATCAGACCTCCAGGTTCCTGACACCCAACAGTTTTTATCCAGAGAGTTTTGAAACTGGGCCAGATGCTTAGCGAGTGCAAATCTGCATAGCATCACTGACTTTGACCAGGGGACACTAATTTAAACCATCAAAGAGTCTCAGTCCTGTTCAGAGCTATCGGGACCAATGCAGAAAGACAGGGAGGAATGACAACTCAGAACAGCAAGGCATAACGGAAGGTCTACTTATCTGCTAGTCTGCACACCTGGTAATTTATGCCGTGCGAAGCCCAGTAACAGTGCTGGGGAGCCAAGTACTTCCTGATAACCGCACCTCCTGGAATTGTGCAGTGCTGAGGATAATAAATCTTAGTGATGGCACACAGCTAAGCTGGGAAAAAATTAAATCAGCCACTTGGGCAGCAGAACAGCCGTCTCAGCTGTGCTGATTCACCCAGAATGATGCACTCCAAGGGGTTTTCACCGCCTAAACAGATGTTCCCCTAGCACAGGATGCTTTCTATTTTTATATTGTTTGTGCTGGATTTGTGTGCTGCAGATCAGATCTTCAGCTGCCATAACCAGACCTGTCTAGTCAAAGGCTGTCAGGGCAAGACTGATGCTCTCAGACCCCGTCTCCCACTTCCGTCTGTGGTGCAGAACCCCCTCCCACTGCAGGCTACGCCAGCTGCGTGGCGGCCCCAAGCTGGAGGGAAGCCACGGCGATGTGCTGCATGTGGCACTGTGTCTCCAGACAAGCTTCGCTGGAAAGCATGTTTCCCAGGCGGCAGGAACATTTCCCCAGCTGCTGGTCCCATCGCTGGGGAGGGTGGGATTGCACGGCTGCCTCCAGGTGGCCTGGGTACTCTGCAAGTCAGCCCAGCACCGAGGAGTGGGACAAGGAGGAATCCCACCTTTGCATTACATTTGTACAGACATCGCTGTCTAAGCGTGTGCTAGTTTTATTATTTTGGCTCTGCAACATCCAGGTTGATCATGCCCAGACAATCTTTCATCCTGCTTTGCCCTGCAAAGTAGATATAGCTATTCCCCCACTCCCTGTTTTGGGTTGGTTTTTTTTTTTTTTTTTTGAGTGTGACTTGGTGGCATGCTAAAATGGAAGAGAATGATAACAAGAATACTGTCCAGGTAACATTGCTATGGCACATTGAATTTTTCATAATCTTCAACTTTCACATTGTCACATCTCATGAAAATTATTTTGTATTTGTAAGTTTCATGAAACAGTCTGAAATTTGCCTTTCACAGGTGCTAAATTGGATCATTACTGAAAGGTGGAGGGAACAGAGGAGGATCACATAGTTTAATTATTAAAGTAAGTATGTGATTGTACAACACCGAGTGTGCTGAAGTGCTAATCCCTGTGTGAGACACTGCAGTGCAACACAATAAATAGCACTAATAAAGACACAGTAGCAATTCCAGATTTCTGTCAGTTCAGGAGCAATGATTTTATGTCAGTGCTATAGCAGTCTCTTCTTGCCCTGGACTATGCTGCTTCTTGGATGTTGGGGAGCTCTAGTCCATTCGACTTAAGGGTCTGATTTCAGCCTGAAATCTACCTCACCCCTATGCAGAGCTTGTGGACAAATACAGCCTTGGGTTAGTAGAAACACCCAAGTGCCAGGCACAAGTTCTGAAAAAAAGTGTGTCAGTGTTGTTCTTAAACTTATCAAAATACACTGGAAGGTGTTTCTACGTGTGAAACCAAATGAAAATCTTGTATGCTTAAACTTGGAAGTGAGCTGAAAGGTGAGATGAAGGCTTATCCTGTGTTTCAGTGACATGTGAGGAAGGACGTGCTATCTAGAACACATAAAAGAAAGGCAGAAGTCCACACAGAAGTGAAGCTACTTTTCCCTAATCTAGATATAGGGGCTAGTATGGCTTAAGAAAGGAATAAGTGGTACTCCTGGCTATCAGAGCAGAGTGATCACTGGCAGATGCTGACTCAGCTGGTTGCCACCATAGCGCTAAACACAAGCTGTCAGAGTGTCCTGTCCAACTGTCAGTCCAGACTTGAGGACTGATGTGCCAGCACGACATCTGTTGTAGTGTCAGGGCTTTGACTAATGAGATCAAGTCATTATGTTACTGTTAAGACATGGATTAGACTATTGACACCTTTGCTTTTGCTTCACTGCTAGCCCATAGGGAGGGGAATTGTGGGGGAAACTTCTTGCACATAATATTGGTGGACCGTCTCTTCCCCTCCCCCCCCCACTTAATTAGACAATTTTCCACTGTTTTGATTTCAATTAATCCCAAAACTCAAAGGAAGACTGGACCACAGCTGCAAGATTTACATCTGCTCCATATTGTAAGCCAAGAAAAGCCATTGGTCGTTCAAGATTTGCTGAAGTGTTTGTAAACTGTTTGTGAACTTAGCACTACTAAACCAGAACAGAATTCCTAGAGAAACCTGTGCCCAGGTAAGTTTTCTCTTGTTGCTTGTTTTATGGAAGTTATTTTACCCCAGCATCAGTTTCAAATAAGTTCTTGCTGCTCAACCTTTAAGTAAGTAGAAAATGGGACCTCCTCCTACTGTGCAGTGATAGCAGTCACAGGAGGGTAACACTTGACGGTACCTGCATGACTTATTAAATGAACAGTGAATAACAGTATCTTTGAATACCCTTGAATCTCATCTGACTTACTGATGTAACTGTTGGCCTTATAAAATGTTCAGGAGGAATATTCATCTTTATAAAATACAGCTTTTTCCTGTGCTAGTTCTTGTAGCTTCCTTTTGGTTTAAAGAAAAACATAAAACTTCTTGTTAGTTGGAGGAGAAAGTAAAAATCAGTATAGTTCACTCAGGTGAATATACTGGAGCCCCAAAGTCTTGATGTTATTACAAGATAAGCGATGTCTTTCTGCAGCGTGCAGCAGGAACTCTTATTTAGATTACAATAATAGAACTAAAGCTCCTTAAAAGTTATTTTTAGCCATGGATATTTAACAAGGTTCTCATTATATAATTATATACCCAAACTGTCCAATACTGACTGATGCTGACACTTAGGAAATTATGTAGTAAAGCCAGTGACCATCTTCCATTAGAAAGAGAAAAAATGCGACAATTATAGCCACAGATTCAGAGATTTTTAAACCCAGGATAGGTTACAGTCATCCTCTAGTCTGATATTGTGTATGACACATCCGAAAACTCCTTTGCAGCACCTCATGATTTTTTCTGTACATAGAATCATAGAATCATAGAATCATAGAATGATTAGGGTGGGATAGAGAATTCAGTTCATCATTTTCAATTGCTATGCCCCTCACAGTGCAAAGAAAATGTATGCCCCAACTTGGAAGTTTGTCCAGCTTTGCTTCTGTCTAGTGGACTTCATTATGCCTTTTACACGAGGTATGACACCTACAGTTAAGAATCTCTTTCTCATAGTTATAACAGTTACTTTACCATCCGGTTATCTGTGAGCTGTGATCATATTTCTTCTTAAATTTCTCTGGGCTAAATCAGATTAAACTTCTTTAGTCTCAGTCTGATTTCCAGACCACAGGTCATTCTTGTAGCTCTTTTCTGAACCTTTTCCAAATTTTGAATACACTTTATAAAGTTTGGATGCCAGAACTGCACGTAGTATTTCAGCGACATTCTCACTAGAGCTATACACTTTGTCAAAACTCCTGTGCTTACCTGTCTAAGGATCAGAATTGCTCCAGAGGGTCATGTTCAGCTGATTATCTAACGTGACCATGAAGTTTTTCCAAAGTTAATTATATCTGAATTGCTGGTTCATAGTTAAAAGGGTGACACAAAGCCTTTGTTGTGAGATGTGTAACATTTTGGTTCTGAATATGCAAGTAATACAAATGACAAGGAATTAATTCTTGTAGCAAAATTGTTCCCCACATCACTTTTATCATCCTATTTACCTTTTGTGTTGTCTCAAACTTCTACCACTGCTGCTATAGATGTCACTAACAGGGGTAGCTGGCGCCAAGAATAGAGCCCCCCCGCAAATCCAGATGGAACACCTCCCTGAATGATAATGATTCTGCTAAAATTACGTTTAGAAATACATGCATTAGACAGCTTTTAAGCCATTTAACACTAATGGATTGTTACGTGGGAGAGAGTTAAACACCTTAAAAGATTTAAATATTTTTCCTTTTTGCAGCTACTTCTGTCAGCCAAGCTGGCAATCCTCACCAGGACTGTAATCAAGTCCTGCAGGTTTACAAATGTTGTTATTAATGACTGCTGTTTAACATCATGTCTAATTGCCAGTGAAATAGTAAGTATCCAGTTAGGCTCTGAATATATCATTCTGCTTCCTTCTGAATCTGAAACAGAAATATTTGTCAAGTACTTCTCCATTTCCCACATTATGATTGATAATTTTGCTATTCTTCGCTAGTATTGGATCCATCCCATACAATCCCAGACCAATTTTTCCACCTGGAAATGATGCTTCTCTGGAACTTGTTGAGAGAATGTATCTGTTTCAACTATAGTATCACCAGAAAGCCTTCCTAGGTCGATAGGGGAATTGTGGGAAAGGAGAAAACGAGTCCTTCTCTGGAGATGCCTAATATCAACTTCTCAGCTTCCTTAAATCCTGGAGGGAGACAGTCTGTGTGGGGGCCTGCGTGGTGGGGCTGAGGGGAATGGACATGCTTGTACATCGGTTCACAAGATGATTGTAGCACACCGTCTGGGTGTGTGTCCTTCAACGGGTTTCCTTTTGGAGTGAAGCTGCCAGAAGAGGCAGCTTCCCCAGAACTGGCCGAGTGCTTCAGCCTTCCTCTCACTCCTGCTTCACGTGCGAGAGCTGATCAGTCTGCCAATGGTTAGGAGGATTCCCTGGGAAGTGCGTCTCCAGGTTCAAGTCTGCTCCGATTTGGAGTGGTTCCCTGACCGCCAAGCTGTACTGGCCGTTTCGCTTTCTTCCAATGAATACTTAATTGAAATCAGCTTCAAATCAGACAGAGCAACAACTTGAATCCGCAGCTCCCTTTTATCTCCAGGGAACTTCCTAACCACTGGACTGCAGACTCTCATTCTCTCAAGCTCAGTTCATATGTAATTATTTACACAGAGTGGAGAGGCTCCAAGGAGATGGGGGCAGAGGGTGAGAGAGAGTTAAATAAAGGAGTGTGCGGGGGAAGAAAACCTGGCTGTCCCTGGCCTTCTGGTGGGGGAGTCCAAGTTGCTGTCCCTCTCCTGTCTGACAGTGCTTGGGATCTGGGAGCCAGGCTTTCGCCTCCGGAGGGGAATCACTGAGGCACTCGCCTGTTTGCTGCTTGGCCTCCTCTTCTCTTTCCTCTCTGGGCCTTACATGTGAAGGTTTTGGAAATACAGTGGTTGTTTTTTTTTTTTTCTGATGAGTAATGAAAACAGATTTGAAAAACTTGAAAAAGACTCCTTTTTTCTTCTGAATTGTGAAACAAAATTCTTGTTTCATGGCCAGACCTGTGTATCCCATCTGAGAGGCAGAACCTGCAGCAGAAAGATTGATGAAGTCGAACCTGACAAAACCTGATTGTGCATTCCTTTCCCATTTGTCAGAAGGCTCCTCTCCTTAATAGATGAAGACTTTTTGGACTAGTTGCTCATTCTTAGATTGAGGTATATTCTTTCATTCATCCCCTTCAGGCATACTGTGGAAGCACGGCTCCTATTAGCTCAGCCCAGTCCACTTCCCCCACTTGTATTTTCCCTGCCTTGTGCCATTTCATTTGCTGAAGGACAGATCACAAAGCAAATCTGGTCTTTCTGTGCCTCCATTTGTGCCTCACCCATCTGGTTCAGACGTGGGGAAAACTTCACTTTCTATTTCAAGGTGCTCGTTTTAGAAGTCTCTCTGTAGATTCATTGTGGGGGACAATGCTGCAAAAGGAGACACAATGTGTAGCTTGGGGGTACTACAGCCTTTCCACTGATGGGTGGGGGTTCAGAGCACACGTGCCAGTCCAGACCTGAGGAGCATATTCACAGCTTGGATCCACTGATTTACGCCAGGTCAGCCCAAAGGTGAAGCACCAGCCTCACAGCACTGTCTGTGCTGGTGAGTGAGCACCAACATTACAGCATTTTTTACATCAGGGTTGCAGTTCTCAATGCAGTAAATTTGGATTAGCACAGTGAAGAAAGAGAGCCTATTACCAGAGACTTGAAACAGCATCTTTTGTGGGTCTCTCAAAGCAACCCAAACCATCTCATGCTGTGGTTTCACTGAATTTTGGGACTTTTCACTGTAGGTCATGCTTTCAGGTTTCACACTGCAGCCATTAAGGCTGCAAGCCTGTTCTTTTCACTCTGTGTTTTGAAGAATTACACCAAAGGTGTTCAAAGTTATTAAAAGAACTGAGAGCACTGCTCTACCTTGCCTATGGCAAAGTATGAAAGTGCTGTGCTAGAAAATTTGTCATCATACAGAAGTGTTCACCAGCAAATATCTGTAATAGGGAATGTATCAGTTCTCTCATTCTGATTTTTTTGTTTCTTTGATTTTTGTTTTGGTTTGTTTTTTCTCTTTATTCCTTCCCCAGGATCTCTGTACTGTTCTCAAATGCCTTCTTGTTGGTTATCCCTGTTCTGCTAAATTAACCTGTACCAGTCTGTTTATATTGATTTGTCAGTACTACTCACACCTTTTGAACACTTCTTTTTAAACCTGTGTCAAAAAGATATTTTTTTCGCAGAAACACTTTTTCTTTTTTTGGCTGATAAGGGATGCAGTAATAAAATTGCTGAGTCAAACTTGGCAAGTTAAGTCAAATGGACTTTTTTGAGTCTTCAGTGAAGAAGTTGCATTCATAAGGAAAAGCTGTAAGATCAGATTTCTTAACTGCAGGGCTATTTTCACTCATTGGAAGAACTAAACGGAGTTTTCAGTTTGCACTAGATAAAGATTTCCAGCCACCGAAGTGAGCTCACTGTAACACAGGGACATGGAGTAGGAAGGTTGCCACAGGTGACCTAGACAGCTAATCTTGAGAGACTGTTTTCTCTTTGCAGTTATCACAGGAGAAAGGGCAAATCTGGCATTGCTTTTGAACAAATGCTGGTTTAATGTTCTAGGCATAGTATGTGGTGTGCATGATCCTTTGTGACAGAGGTGATGTTACTGTGAAATTTGTCTTGCCTGGTTCTATCTCGTATCCCAGGACATTCAGGACTGGTAGCAGGCATTGTTTGGTGACATTGTTATTTTAGCAGTGATGTGGAAGAGTTGCTTTGTGAAAGCTGCCCTTATTCTCAATGTCGCCGTGCACCTTCAGTATAACAAGTGAATTATGCTATCTCCATTGCAGAATGACTGGAAATAAACCCAAACCTAACAATTTGAACCTGGTGGTTGAAGATTTGGTTCCAGGGATTTCACTTGCTCTATTACAAAGGAAAAAGTAAATGAGAAATTCAGTTTTGTGCTGGAGGCATCCCGTAGCCTGGTTAGTAGAAACCTTCAGTGCATAAATCAAGGCTTAGCTCAAGACTCAGGTTAGCTTTGCGATTGAGCTTTAATGCTTATGAATGCTTTTTGCAGTTCAAATTATGTCAGCCTCAATGTTTATGAAACTGTGGAAGTGCTGAGTCGAAAGCATTCACATTAATGAGGAAGCACTGGGAACCACTGGGATTGTGCCAGTGTCAACCAGTGTTATTAAGCTAAGAAGTTCTTTGGCACGGCTCAGCTAGGGAAGATCATACCCAATTTATCTCTTGTGGTAAGTCATTTGATTCACGGTTTCTGATTCATGGCTTTGTCTTGGACTGAAAATACCAACTCTCTTATCAACCAGATAAGAAAAATTGATTTTTTTAGAAAGGTTTGACCATATATTCATTCTAATCGGAGAAGGGCCACTCATTTATCAGGAATGTATCTTAGTAGCAGCCAGTGCCTTACTGATACATTACTGTACTGCATCTCCCTGAACACAGCCTCTGACTCTGATCTGAGTTTAAATAGTGAGATTTATTTCTCTGAGGCTTGGCACAGATTAGTGCAGCATTACAGCTGCTGTCTTGTACCAATGGGTACCTGGTTGAGACTGAGTGCTCACAACTCTGCCTTTTTCAATGTGGTGCTGCTGTGAGGATTTGGGATCCTGGGCAAATACAAAGGTTCCTTTGCTTTGATGTTGTCCTCACATGATGTACTATGGGAAGGAAAAGTGTTCCGTGTGTCTTTGGAGTTTCCTCATCAGAAAAACCTAAGAATATGGTAAAAAGAAGTGGTTTAATCAGTGTAGCTTCATGTAAAACAAAATGTTAAACAAATGAAATCACTGTTGTTCATCTAGTTGTTGTATGTGCCTGATTTATTTTTTTTTTCCCTTGGAATGGGAGAAGTCTATTTATTAGAGTTGCTAAAAAGCAGCTGCAGTTTCTGGGTGACAGGCAGCTCACTGCCCTTTGTCTCTGCTCCCTTTTGAATGCACCTCCATCGTTCCCCACATGTTTTTCAACAGTCACAAAGCTTTGTGGTAAGATGCAATAGGAAGATATTATTATTGCTATTTCATAATGCAGCCATGGTCACACATGACTCTGTGGCGGATGGAAGCTCTCTGAGGTTTTTCTATTCTGTATTTTGAAGGTGGTACACTCCCTAACATAACATACTCCGCCTGTCTCAGCCGGAAACACCCAAATGAGAAACAAGGAATAGCGGCTTCATCTACCAAAGCTGACTGAACATCCAGATAAAGCAAGTCTTATTGGTCACCACTTGGACGTGTCTAGAAAGCCACTTTCACAAAAAGGCCCACAGGGGCTCACTAGAACCTCAGGGTTTTGTGGTTTTATTCCCCCAGTGGTACATACTATTTGGCTGAAGAAGCTTCAAAACACTGTGGTTTTAATCTGTCCTCAGGTCCCTCCACCCTGTCTTCTGGAAAGCCCAGGTTAAAAAGCCTGACTCACAACTGTGCTATTCCAGATTTATGCTAATACAACTCCTCTGTAAATAATCACAGGACAAAATCAGGGAAAGCCATCACTCAGTCCCAGAACTAATATGGCCTTCAGCAAGATACAAATATAAGAGGCTCCTCAATATAGCTGGAGTTTGCAACTTTGCTAATCTTTTCTGCCTAGGAAGTCCCTAGGCAGATAAGCTGTGTGGCAGATGAGAGAGGAAAAGGTATAAACTTTCATTGTTATGACTTTTAAGCAGAGATTTATTTGGAAAGGGAGGGAGCCCAGTCTTCTGGGGGGAACAAAAGAGAGGTTTTGGTGAAGTGGTATTTGCCACAATTACAGGGGGAGATTTTGGGGCTGGGTTCAGCTGTTGTGTAGATGAGTGCAAGTACAGGCTAACTCTGCTGATTACAGTGGAGTCATGCCAGATGTGCATCAGCCTATGTGAGCATGCAATTTCACGTACAGCCCTTTTATTCCTGTTCATGGCAAGCTGCTTTTTCTCTTCTTTCAGCTTTCTCTATCTAACATTTATGATGAACAGTTGTCTGCTCCTTGTAATTGGAAGGGCGTTACAAGCCATGAATGCCTTTGTTGCGGTAAACCACTTCCTCTTCATGTCTCTTATATCCTTGCTTTGTAAGAACAGAATAAGCTCGGTTTGGCATCCGAAAATAGGATAACATCAAGGTTCTGCATCTGTGCAACTGAGCATCTGCAGGGTCTGTTGTGCCAGATGCATTTAACCTGGCCTGGCATCAGAACCATTATCTCTGCTCCCAGAATGCCTTGGGATGTAATGGGATGTCAAGTCCCCGTATGTTACACAGGCTCAGGCAGGCTACTGCGGTTTGCCACGAGCTTGCATTGTCCACTCACTTTAAAAATAAAAGCCAGTGTTTCAGCTTGGTGAAACTTATCACACCACTCGTAATACAAATGACAGGTATCTTCGTCCTAGGACTTTTCAATACATCATTTGACACTGCCTTTTTCTTTAAGCAATTGCAAATTGCCTTACATGTGATTTAGCTATGCACAACTTAGTGAGACAGTGCCAGTTTCTGCAGCCAAACCCATTCAAATTGTGCAGTTCAGATGTCCTTCTGCTCCTAGAGGGAGTAACATTATACAACCCCTTAAAAAGTCATGCAGGTGTGGTACCTGCATGCAAAGCCTTGACCTGTGCTGTGGATTGTCAGTGAGAGGCAGCTCAGTGCCTTGTGGGCAGTTTCAGACTATATGTTGGCTACCCAGATTGCATGGGGCAAATTTTTTTTGTTGTGAGTACCTGTTACATCTGCCAGTGAAGTTGCTGGCTCTACATCAAAAATACAGGTCTTGCTTTCCTTACCTATCTTCTAAAGACTGTTCAGAAAAAGTAATGGACTGCCCGTGTGGTCCATGGATCACAGCACAAAAGCTGTGGTGTTAAGATAACATTTCAGCTCAAAAAAAAAAAAAAAAAAAAAAAAAAAGGCGACAGGTTATTCCTGCTGAAGTCTGGTCAAGACTTGCAGACCATTAAAGTGAAAAGAAATTACACTAAGACATGACACTATTTTGGTTCTTGGTATGACTTACCTAATTTCCCTGATTTGTGGAAGGGTTGTGTGAATAAGGAAATAAGGCTGACGTAAGTGGAACATCTGTCCCTGGGTCCTTGTCGTTGTTGACTATGTTTCCCACACTTGAACTTCTCCCTTCCAGCTTATCCATCTTTAGTGCCACCTTACTCCAGGCTGTGAGGTGTCCCCTCTCCTTCATTACATGGACCCTGACACTTCTGGGGCTCACCCTCTCTGTCTAAATCTGGAAGAGCTGAGTCACACAATTGATTCTTGCCTTGTAGAGTGTGGGAGAGTGTATCTGTCAGTGCCGGGCACACAGGGAGAGCTGTGGGATGACATGAAAGGATCATTAGCATAGGAATGGCACTTGGCTCCATACACCCTCTAAAAAGGATATATTGTAAGCTGATGAGTGGTCCTTAAATGAGTGGGACTCTGGACCATTCAGCCACAGCTAAAACACAACTGATTATAACTTATAGGATTTAATGTAGAGGTAGCACCTAATTTGGTGGTATGTGCTAATTGTTAGTCATGTTGATTTTGCAATGAAGGCAAGATTTCAGTGCTGCCCTAAAAAAAGAAGGGTAAATAAATGCCAAGTGTAAAGCCCAGTGTAGCAAGATCAGCTCTGCAGAATGGATGCTTGCTTTTTCGTTGCACCACTTGAAGTCTCTCAAATAAACAGAACAACCAATTTAAAGCAGATGCATGGAACAACAATCAGGTTTCATCTCTGGTTTTAATCTTTTTAAACCACAGCGTTTGGTACTCAGAGCTCAAAGGAACTGCAGACTGGATCAGGAGTTTGCTGTAACTTAACAGCTTGGAGGAAGCAGATTTGTGGCTGTATGACAGGGAGAGATGAAACAGCCCTGTTCAGATAACCAAATTATAACAAAATATGCAAGTGTTGGAATCTGGAGACAAATGAACATCCAGAGCTCCTGCCTGTGAACGGTTTTCAGCTACAGCTTGGGAACAATAGAGCTAAGCAGTAAATGGCCAGCTCAAGTGCTACTCCTTAAGTGATAAAACAGTGAACTCACAAGTTTAACTGGTAGTTGCTATCCTGTGTGCCACGAAAAGATGAAGTGTGGAGTGAATCAGTGCTATGCGAAAACAGGGCTTATGAATGAGGAGTAGTATGATCCCATTTTTACTTCCCTTGGTGGCTTTTGGGAGGGACTTCTTCTTAACAATGCAGCAAATACAAAAGAGAGCCCTCAGGAAAGCCACATGGGCCTGATTTCCCATTTCCCTGCTCGCTGTGTCATCATTTACCTCAGAGGCTTTGTATCACTGTGTGTGACTACCCACAGCTTCTGATCTCGTGAGGCTGAAGTCATTCTTCAAACAGCAGTTGGCTTTTAAGGACTTGGTGGAGGGGGAGATGATGTTGGGCAGGACAGCTAAGCTAAGACAAAGAAATATTTTGAGACAGAGGAGCTAATGCTGGAAATTCCCTGGGGGCCAGCCTTGTGACATGGTTATACTATTGCAGACACATTTTCAAAGCCGTGGGTGTGGTGGGTGCCTCTTGCCCACCTGGCTCAAATGAGCCGTGAAAATCAGGGGTGCTTACCTGCGTGTGTTTGCACAGGGTCACCAGGGCACTCACTGAGAGCTGAGATCCCCCAAAACGGTGCTGGATGAAAGTGTCGCAAACTTATTGGAACATCAGCGGTGTCTTCCTCTTCTTTTTTTCTTTCTTATAGTTTGAAGGGATAATTTAGACATTTTAACAATGGAGCACATGAGCCCAAAATCTTAATCTGAAAGACCAAATCACTCTTGGTGCCAGAGGGTGGGTGGTAGAGGGCTGTGGCACCCATTGCTCAGTGTGCAGGGGACTGTCCCTCTGTGCTGGCGAGAAGAGACAGAGAACCGGCTGTGCCCGTGGCTGCCGCCCTTGGCCATTGTGCCCATACAGGCTTGGAAAGGCAGGTTATTTTACCTCTCTCTCCCACACTTTGTGTCCCTGATGCAAAGTCTTCCAGAGACAGGAGATAGGAAAGAGAGAGTCAGCACTGTGGATGCAGCTTAGGGGACACACTGAATGAAATGGTAAGAGGCGAAGTGGTGTGCGTGAGTGTAGAGTCTAACCCACTACCTAGCAAACATGTTTTCTCTCATTTTGCTGTCTTTCTCCTGTTTCTGCTTCTTCCCCCCCCCCCCTTTTTACCCCTTTGTGAGTGATTTATCTTTAAGTGCCTCTATATGTAGCAGTAAAAATCTGATGGCATCTACGACGTGGTGCCTGATGAACCTCCACCAGCCTGTAGTACAGACATCTACCTTGTCATGTTCATTGAAGGCTCATATCCTAATCCAAACTGTGGTCTGCTGATCTTTTTTTCCTCCCTGGATTTACAGCTCTGAACTGTGAGATCACAGGACAGCCTGATATTTCTTATCGTTTCCAAATGTGGAAAGTGACTCCCTCCTCCTTTTGCAATTCACATACGTGTAATTCATTTGTGTTCACAGCCTCCCATTCTGATCTCCAGCTCTTTTTAAAACAACTGTTCTTCTCCCCCTTCTTCACTGCTTATGTGGTTTCAGCATGCTTTAGTCTATTTCTGTATAAAAACACTCACAAAACAGCACCAGAAATTATGAAACCACTTAAGCCTTCAGACAAAAAAATCTGAAACTGTTTATATTCACAAATGGTACCTATTTAAACAGGTTTTGCAACTATTGATTCCTCTGGTAGCAAGTTTAATAAAAAGAAAATTAATTTAATTCCAAAAGGATAAATATGACAGCAGATATTTACAGAAGAATTGGATTGTTTTTATGAAAAGAGCATTTTCTCCACAGACTTCCAAATGGGATCTAAACAACCGGTCTTAAAAAAGATTAAAACACAATCTATCCGTCCAGCACAGAAAAAAATATAACCCCAAGCATTCTTGTAATAACAAAACATTACTGACAGAGCGGAGACTACAGTGCCACTTTTCTAACCCCTAATTCTGCTGTCTCATTAAACTCTTTCTGCAGCACAAAGAGATTCAGGGTTATAGGAAATAGGTGAATAATTTCTGCATAATATTTTTTGAATGCACGAATTTTAAGAAAATAATGCACCTTGCTTGTAGAAAAGGAACTTAGTCCCTGAGAAACAGGGAAAGTTGGAAATGTGGGATGATGGACAAGTTTTTCAACCCCGAGCTTGCGCACTGCAGTTCTGTCCATGTACTCTCCCTTTGAAACAGGAGAAAACACTCAAGGGCAAGGCAGGAGAAAAGCAGCCATATGAATGTTTGCATATTTTGACGGACATGATGACAGCCTTGGCAAGTGATAAGAGCTTTACTCTGTGTCCTGCTGAGAAATACCAGTAATGCAGAACGCAGTATTCGGATGCTATATGAGATCATTCATCCTCTTCTTTAGAAACAATTAATGAAACTAGGGACAAGTCTGTCTTGCTGGTTAGGTAAGATAGGAAGGAGAGAAAAAGTCACCACAACTTCCAAACCAATGGGCTACAAAAGAAGTTTGCACATTTCCACAGCTGCAGCAGGCTGCTAGTTTTGTCCCTGGCTGGCATGATGGGTGCCTCCCTACACCCTTGGCAGAAGAAATGGAGACCACAGCCCAAAGGGAATGATCCTGAATGGGGGAGACCAAAGCTTTGGTCCCTGCCTAGCAAAGAAAAGTGAAGCAGTTGGCACAAGTTGTGCTGATTCTGCAACTCAGGCTGGTAGGTTTGAAGAGAAGTGCTGTACCTCTGCTCAGTGCGAATGAGTCCTCAGTCTGGGTGTTTAGGGACTTGGGACTCTGAGCAGTGTAGTGCCTGCTCGCCACCTACTCAAAATATAGCCACAGAGTCATGACTCCAGAGATATCTCCCTTGTGTTCTGAGACTGATGGGACCAGCCTGGGATTGACGCAGCTTCAGAATAAAGACGTTGCACTCCTGGGATGGGCTCCCCTGTGCTCCCTGCAATGGGTGGTTTTGCCGCACTCTCATTTGCAGTTGATGCTTTCCAATATACCTAACCTAAGTTTGTAATTTAGGGAGAGACTTATTAAAGGAATGATATGCAAACAAAGGAGAGCTGAGTCAAGCTGTGGGTTTTTTTTCCTAAGGTGATAATTTATTATCATTTAACATAATAATGAATTCTTATTTACTTCCGTTATGTATGTATTTCTATGCCTTTTAGACACTACAACTTCTACAGAGATTAGCAACTGGCATAAACATTCTTTAAAAAGATAAACCTCACCTTCCAAGCTTTTCTGCAACTCAATTAATTTTAATTCTAATTGAACGCTATTCCAATCCTTAGTTTTTAAAACTCTTCTAACGATAATTTATGGATAGATCCTCCTTACTCCCCCAATATTTCAGTGTTAAACTCAGGTTGCTTCTTGTTTTCCTTATCTAGGAACTGAAGTATCAGACTAGAAAAATAATCAGAAAATATAGAAGAGGTGTTTTATTTAGGCAGCTTTTCTATCAGGAGGGAAATACATGTAAAAAAAAAAACAGCAAAAAAATTGCCAATTTATTGTCATGCAACTGTGACCATGATAATAAATGAAAGTTGTTCAACAGAAATTAAAATGCCCTTTTCTCCCTGGTGGTTTCGACTGCTTGCAAAGTCTTTAGGCACCCATAAAGTGTAGGCTTGTCATTAACCTGATATGCCTTTGACAGAGAGAGGAGTGTCTTCACTGTAAAGGCATTTGACCATCTTATACTTGGGGCTGATCCTCCTTGTACCGCATGACGTCATTGCAAATGTTTTAGTGCTTACCAACTGTTTTGCTGGACAGTAAAAGAGGCTGATCAAAGCTCAGCTCAATAGATAGGTTGATGATATATTTTTTCTAAACACATCCCCTAACCAAGCCCCACATTCTCTTCCAGAGTCAACACAGGCGTATGCTCCACAGTATGCAAAGGGAAACAGCTTCCGTTTTTTAATTTTTTTTTTTTCCCAGGGAATCAGCTTGCTCTGAATATATCTTTGTCCTAAGTAGTAGCAGACCGAAGTGCTAAATATTGCACCATGATACACAGTTTCTGCTGGAGGAGGCTGCACAGAGGGAACAGAGGGCCTTGGCGTTCTGCGCATTCCTTGTTTGCAGTCAGGTCAGCTTAAAAAGATAAAGTGCAATCTGCTGCTTGCTATCTGTCATGAGAAATGAAGCCTGATAATTTTGCTGTAATGTTTAGCTTGTCATTCTTGGGCCATTACACTGAATTAGTAGTGCTAGGAGAAGGTATTTATTTCCTTCTTTCTCTCTTACTGTAATAAGTCTCAGATTAATAATGCTGCAGGCTTCGAAGTCTGTTTTGTTCCTAGCTGCTGGCTGGGGAACAGGCAAAAACAAAGATCAGATTTGCAACGAACTGGGCATTAAATCCCTTCAAAACGTGTCTTTTAGCACCACAGTAAAGGACTATTAACAACATTCCTGGATGATTGTAGGAAAATAACAAGTTTTTATAAATGGCTATAATGTCTTGGATTAGCTACCTGACAAATAGGTGCTTTCTGTTTATTTAAGGCTCAGTTCTTTCTGGTAAGGCTCTTTTCCGCTGCTGCTTTATAGGACCATAAAAGGGAATCAGCCCTCAGTTTAAATGGGAATCAGGCCTCTGGGATGCAGCCACCAGAACAACCTCAGCACACAGGGCAATGTGGATCAACCATGCCCAGAAATGCATGGGAACCAGCAGCTGCAACATTTGATTGTATCTACAACTACAGTGCATTAAAAACATCCCTAGAAAATGAAAAACAAGAAAAAATAATAGCTAACATTGGTGACTCCAGCAATAAGCCTGACTTGGCTCAGAGTAACATACATCTCTTAGGTGTGAATATCCAAAGCGTATGAGCTGATTTCTGTGTTAAGCTCACCACTTGCTTATGGCTGATCTTCTTGGAAGAGGACCAGTGGCTGCTTTTCCCAGACAAGTCAAACAATTTTAAAAATCATTCTAGAGGTTTCATTTTCAAAATTGCATGAGTTCTTTTTCCTTTTGAGACATCATTCTTTGTGTCTAAATATAGGGAAATGTGTAGCAATGTCAAAAACTTTCTGCTGAAAATTTTTCTGTGACTCATACAGGGTGCTGTTTAGGTTACTATATTCATTGCAAGAGCTTGCTACATACAGAAATGGGAGTGAGAATTGCTTAAACCAGCTCGAGGTTTTAGATTTCTCAGAACACCAGCTAGCACATTGCTGGTGTGTTAGGGGTTGACTGTGGGAGGCATCGCTCCCTACTAACAGGGCAGTGAACATCTGTGGTAGGTATGCTGGTAGCAGTTGTCTATAGGTAAGTGTTGAGAGCAAGCACAAATGTGGAGAGAATGGGCTGCCTTAGAAATAAGAGCTTTCCTTTTGTATTTTGAAGCACCCAGAGAGTTCAAAGCGCCCAGGGAGAAGCAAGGAGGAACAGGGACCACTATCACGGTCCCTTTTTTTTTTTAGTTCCTGAGGGGTGCTGTCTGGGTAGAGTCACTACCAGCAACCTCTTCATGAGAAGAAGAATCGAATTTTTGCATGCAATCTATCTGCTTGCATGCAGTGAAACAATTTATACCAAGGAGCAAACTCCTGCACATGTGGTCCAAGGAGACAAATTTTTCTGGAAGAGGGCACATAGCAGATGAGGGTAGTCACAGAAATTAGGACACAGTTCAGAGGGGAAGTTTTGGCATTGCCCATAGCTGAGTGACAACACAGCAAGTGGGAAGAGCACAGGAAGGTCACGGAGTGGTCACTTTTCCAAAGAGGGACATGCCAGAAGCACAGACCCAGGCAGGACATATTGACTGCACCCTTAAAAGGTCTTTGCTGCAAGAATTCTTAGTGGGGGGTAAGAAATTTCTTGCCTCTTCTTACTGGAAGTGGTGGGAAGCAAGGACGTTTGTGGGAGTAAAATGCACTGCCTTGATCTGACCATTCCCTAACGTCACTCGTGGGTCCTGTCTAATCCTTCTCTCTGGCACTGCTGTTGTCCATCTGTGTTTATCTCTGCTCTGAGTGTCCCATCGGCTTTTAAATTTGTGGATGCGCTCCAGATTCGTTGATGAATTTGTACTTTATGATATTTATATCTCCACCCTTCCCTGATTGTTGCACAAGATTTCATGCTGGAATTTCTAAACCCCAGGTTTTTAAAGAGGTCTCATCGACTTAGGGGGAAGAAAGAGAATTTTTTTTCCTAAAAGAAATGCAGAGAAGAACAAAACTAAGGAGGAGGCAGTTAACTTTTAAATATGTCCTCCTAGGCAGTTTGAACCTCTTCAGACTGTGAAGTATGGTGGGATGAAAAAAATGTGCTCTAGAAAATAAGTTGTGATTGGCAAAAGAAAAGAACAAAACCCAAAAGAACATGATCCTTAATGGCAGAAAGGAAGGCTTTGGCTCATACCTAGCAAATGAAAATGCCGCAGTTGGTCTGCTGATTGTGTACCTGAAGAGAAGAGAAAATGAATGGAGAATGTGTTTTCCAGATGAGGTATGTCACGTGCAAGGAGCAAGGACCCCAGCTGCCCTGGCAGGGGACAAGCAGTCCCAAGCAATCTGTGTTACTGCCAGCTGCCACTGCCTCATGGCCCTTGGCGGCTCCCCCAGAGATACAGGTTCAGTGCCCAAAAGGACAGTATTTCCCTCCTCCTTGCAGCTCCTACTGTGCCCTCTGTGCTCCTCGTCCTTCAGTGGGGTCCTGAACCCCTGCAGGAGCAGCTGCACATCCTTCCCCCACCACCCACCCCACTCCCCTCCCCGGGCTGTCCAGGGAATGAGTTTTCCCTCCTGCGTGACCAGAGGGATATTGAACAGAAGATTTTGCCCCAGCACTCTTACTGACCATACCATCAGTAGGAACTTCTTAAATACCATGCCAAGAAATCTAGATATACTGGGAACAGGTTGAAGAAAGTTTGCCTATGTGTGTATTAGGAGGCAGCGTGGCCCAGGAGGAGCAGATCTGCAGTGTGAGACCCTTGGTGCCAGGGACCTGACAGATCTCTCAGGGGATGAGCTAGTCTGGCCTTGCGATGGCTGGCGGTTGAAGTGCACTAAATCAGTCATCTGGAAGAGCATGCATAGTTCAAAAGTAAGCGAAATATAATGAATTATGATATTTATATGCCTGCAAAAATGCACTTACTGTGTTAGTTATTTAGTATAATGATTTTACGAGACCAGAAACATACACCTACTGAAGCTGTCTATAATACATCCTCACAGCTCTCCCAACTTTATTTTTGGGTTTGCTTTTATATTATTCGTTTCTTGCACAGAAGATAGATTTAAGAGATCAAACTATGACTAACAGTTACAAACTTCCAACTGAATATTTTTATTCTTAGCCTGTCACAGAACTCTATTTTTAGTCAGCTGGAACAGTGGCAGGGTTATTGGCAGGGTTATTTGAATCAGTAATTTCTGCTGTTTGTGATGCATTTTCAGAATCTTACCCAAGAGGAAGTATTCCCAAATATTTTACTTAATCTATTCAAAACATTAGTGAAGTTGATATTTTCTTTTTAACTTTTATTACATGTCAGATTATCAAGGCCAAGAAAACTACCAGCAACTCCTGATTTTTTGGTTGTAGAAGAATATTGCAGAGATCAGACTGATAAACAGGAACAGTTAGGGGGTTTTTTTTGTTTTACCAGAATTGAGCAAGTTGCACAATGGTTGGCATCCCTAAAAGGACTGAGCACACTCATCTATTAACAAAATTAATGAAGTTTAGAGTTAGCTATCAGTACTTTTGAGCATCAGACCTTGTATCTCTTTGCTTTAGTTTCCTTGAAGTTAATTGCACTTACACTAAATTTCAGCATTCAATGCACTTGACTATATCCTCGGAGCATTATAGGAATTAATCTGGGACTCAAAACACCTGAATGCTTTTCTGGGAACAGTAGGTGACCATGAGCAAAAGAAGCAGCAGCATGTGGCATCAGCCAAGCACTCTGCAAGAAATATGTTTTTGTTGTCCCTATACAGGCAGAAAGACAAAAATGGTTATGAAAGTGAGAATTCAAGACATTAAATCAGTACCTCCAGAATTACTGAGAATCTAGGTCTCTTTCTTTAAACATGATTTAGTCAGATTCAGTTCTTGGATCCAGCTGGATAAGGCTGTCTTTCCTTTATGAAGCTTCACGTGAATTTGAGCTTCAGTCTAATCATGCCATTTTTGAACATTTGATGGTCTGACCCAGTGAAGTCAGTTGAAAACTCCCATTGAATCCCCTAAGAAATCTTGAACAGATGGTAAGATTTTCAGTGGGAAAAGGATGACTAATTGACATACATGTCAGGTAATCTGCTGCTTACTAGAAAAATAACATAATTAAAGGAGGAAAAAGCGTGGGAGAACACCAGCGTGAACATGTGGACATGAGTCTGCACTTGATATCAGAGTGTTTGCAGCTTCTCCGTCATTTTTCATACAATTTCTTAAGTGGAATAATTATACTTAGTGAACTGGGTACAATGAAAACATGAGGCAAAACACAACAAGCAAATATTTCAGCTTAAGTTAAAAACTGCTTTTGCTCGATCTTGTTTTGCTCTCAGTGTGGCAAGGTGTCAGTAGCAAATCTTTTCTGATAAAATGGACTGTTTTTCCTCTGAGCGCTGTGTATTCCAGTGCCACTAAAATTCCTTCCCACTTGCTTTTGGCTTGAAGAATTTAATAGTATTTTTTTTCCTTGTAGATACTTTGTAGCACTGGAACTTCTGCAATTCCCTTATTTCAGCTCTGAGAAGACGAAGTGATTGTACTGTTCACTTTCCTGTGGCTTGTTGCAGGTGCACAGCATTTCTCCAGTAACTTGTAAGTGAGGGCGTATTTATTACAAATCAAGATTAAGTTATTGAGGGAACTCCAGTAAAAACGTTAGTGGCTAGGTCAAAACCACTTGAAAAGATACACGAATATGAGTAGGTGCCTTTTCTTCAACCACAACTTCAAGAACAATTTTGATATAACTGTTGCCATGTGGCAACATTTACTACAGGCAGGAGGTACTAGAGGCATCCTACCATTCCAAGGAACAACATTCTTGAAGGCAAACGCAGCAGTCCTTTCCGCAGAGTCCCCTTCCCACTGCACTGAGTTGGTGGGTTAATTCTAGTCGGGCACCTTGCACTGACTCCCCATGTTGCTGCTATATATTTAAATGTGCAGCAGGCTCTTTGCATCAACTGCATTTCTGCAAAGCGCTGTGCTGGGAATGGCAGAAGACAAACTTGAGAAGGAGCCAGGCTGTTGAAGAATGGGGATTAATGCTAAAATAATTTTCTGTGCCTGCCATTCCTTCGTGCTTTAGGGGAAATATGAAGTACTAGCAGTAAAATGGGAAGAATCAGCAACAACACATAGCTGTATGCCAGCAACATGGGTAATTGTCATCTATACATCAGATGCTTAAAATACCACAAGAGACAATGCAGAAAACAATGCAGAGGGCTCACTGCTAATCTGGACTGTGGCTTCTTCACAGTTCACTGACACTGAAAGGAGCAGCACAAATACTGAGGAAAACGTCGTTCTTTAGAATCACAGCTTCTATTTTACAACCCAGGGTTTCTGGGTGACAAAGCAGGCACAAAAATCCTACCAGCAATTCAAATAATTCAGAAATTGTTACAGCATCCAGACTAAAAATAATATGGGCTGGTCTGCTTGGAATTTAGTTAAGTGAAATAGAATTTTAATTCCAAAAGCACAGATTTTTAACAGTTGTTTTGCAAGTCTTTCATCAGACAGGTCTCCCCCACAGAGCAGGGCACGGTGCCCTGAGCAACCTCTGGACAGCCTGAAACATCTCCACAGCACAACGTGGGGACACATGAAGGCACTGGCTCAAGTCCCAGCTGCAATACAGATGGCTTTATGTGGGGCTACGCCTATTTTTGAAGCAAGGCCAGTTAGTAATTATACAGCATTCAGCTCTGGAAATAGGTAGCTCAGGGCTCTTTGCCTCCATACTCCCCTGATGGGTGTAGACATGCCTTAAATCACAGCGTAGGGCTGAAGAGGCACTGACTTCTGTGGTTTTTTTTTAAAGTTACATTTGGAATAATGATGGGGGGAATGTGTGTGAGTATCCTTCAGTTTATATAGTTTTCCATTGAAATATATTGCTTGAGGTCCTTCAGCTCATCACATGTCGTCCTTGTCCATCACATGAGTCATCAAGGCTTCCTGTCTAGGCAGCAGATGGAGATCTTCTGATTTAAAGGCATCCTGATGTGGCAGGTAGGCACACAGGCAGGTTAGCCATTGCAATAGTGACTCCAAGAAGACACAAGGCCACCCAGGCAGGAGAGGAGGAAAAGGCACTTTGCTCCCAGTTCCCTCTTTTCAAGGTTAGAGAAGGAATCAGCTCATTTTGTTACAAACCACCCTCATATAAAACATGACCCAGTTACAGCTTTTACCCTGGGCCTCCGCACTCTTTCTTTCCCTGTATTTGTTTCCCCATTTTTACTTTTGTTTTTCCCAATTTCCCCTCTCCAGCTGCACGCCCATCCCAAGAAGGAGGTCTGGCCACCGGCTGAGAGCAGCAGTGCCGCGATAAGCTGTGGGGAGGGTCCTGTCTCAGCCCCCAAAGGCTGGGCTGCCAGCTCAGTTGTTGACATCTGTTCCTTTTCCAAAGTAATGGCTGTGGGAGTGGACTTTGGTTGTCAAGTCCCCTGTTAGTTCTTGCAGTTTTTCACAGTATTCCCACACATACAAAGTGAGGTATCTGATTATTTTATGTTCACTCACACATGTAGTTCTTACATTGTCTTTTCTACTGTGAACTTTTGGTCCAAGGGAATAATATGTGTAAAACTGCACTCAGCTTTTTACCAGTGGAGTTGGAATAAATACTCGTATAATTTACTGAAGGTCTGTGTTTTCCACCACTATATTTTGTTTTAATTGGTAAAATGGAAAATTATCTTGATTCTAATGTCACAGTTAGTGCTGAAACAACACTGGCTTTGCTCCACTGATTTTAATGATTTACTTCCATGCCGATTGTTTTGGGATTCCCTTCAGTCAACAGATTTTTGACACTGAAGTTCTGTTTTTTTCTGGATAGTTTACTACCAAGTGTTCTTCGCTAGCTGCTTTTGAAATTCCCATTTCTATTGTCAAAGTTGTTTGGATGGGAGTTTTCTCCTTCCCAGTCAGGCCTCTCCCTTAGCTCAGTGATGCCAGGAACTCCTAATCCCATGTCTCTGACATCATGGTCCGTTGCCATGGCAATGTCTGAGAGCCATGCGTTTTTTTCTGCAGAAACTATATAGCAGAAAGGATGAAATCAGAGTGTGTGCTAACATTCACATGACGTGCACACATACAAATGCATGCAAAAAAAAAAAAGAACGGGGGAAGAATGCAAAAGCTGGAAACGCAGAAGTTATTGGTTTTTGTGTTTAAGGAGTGGACTTGAAACAGAGGAAAATTCTTCTTGTGTGTTTCCTAAATTCCTAGCTCTTGGTCCTGTGCAGGACCTGGGTAGCATGACTTCATCCAGTCAGCATCCGGCCAGTGCCTTCTCTTCGTGTGTATTAAGTGGGTGGGTTTTTTTTGGTTTGAGGTTGTTGTCCATGACATTTCCATGCTTTTCCCAAATTTGGATAGTCGAAAGAGGCAGCAGAACAGGGCCCAGACTCATCCATTCCTTTTTCTTTCCCCTCTAGATGTTCTGTGGCTTTAAGTTTCTATCAAACAGAAGAAATCCCTAGCCCCTGGAATGATTCTTTCAAATTATATTGCACTTTAACTTTCTTTCAGCAACACTTAGGTTCTGACTGAATTGAAAATATGCAATAATGTACTCTGATTTTTCAGGTAGTTTCTTTCTTCCTGTACTTAGTTGTCCACCTCTGAAGATCACTACCTGTCATCTAAGCAAAAATACTTGTGCTGAAACCTGCACTGTTAGAATGGAATTTCCGTTGTTAGACTGCACTGACCTAATTGACTGTGCATAAACGAAACCTATTGCAATTTAGTCGCATCTCATCCATAGTTAATTTATAGAAAGAGAAAAAGCGAGGAAGAAGGAAGGAAGGGAGGAAGGGAGGAAGGGAGGAAGGGAGGAAGGGAGGAAGGGAGGAAGGGAGGAAGGAAGGAAGGAAGGAAGGAAGGAAGGAAGGAGGAAAAAAGAAAGACATACATTATGACAGTGGAGCTGACTGTATGCTAAAATTTCCTGGTTCACAACACAAGCAAATGTGCAATCTTTGAAGAAATTTTACATAATTTTTGCACTTGTGAAGAAAACTTTGCCTGTGGGAAGCTACGGAAAAGGGCAAGAATACACACTCTGCACTTCTAACTCCCTTACCATGACCAATGTGTTCTTATTTGGTGCTGGTATTCGGGCTGAAATTCCTGAAAATGAGGGGTTGGAGTACATGACTTGATGTAAGCCAGTTGCATAAACTATGCCTGGACATGGCAAAATTCATTTCTCTTTTAGCAAGAAGCTAACCTGCAAAATCTGGTTTCATTTGGTAAAGCAGCCTACTCTGCTGTATGGATTAAATGCACAACTTCCTTGATGACAACATTTTGTTTAAGCTGGTGTATGACTCTCTGCCTTGCCAATTTATGACACTATTTCCCTCTGGGCATCCCTTTTGGCTTATCTGTTACTGCCAAGATATGTGAATTGAATCATCTGGTAGTACTTGAGCTTCACATCTCACCCCAATAAATGGCCCATGGTCATGCTGACTCAGCTGCTGCTGTATGTTATACCCCTAAGCTTGTTACATTTACTTAATTAATTCATTCCTGCTTTCAGACATTGGAAGCTGATAAGGGAAGGTTGCCCTTAGCTCAGTTCCTATTTCTTAACTTAAACATTTGATTAAATGTAATAATAAAATTACATTAGTCCTTTGAACTCATATCTACCCATGATTCAAAGGATTAGAAGAAGTTAATCCAATCTTTTAAGGAGGTTTTTGAAGTTTTGAGGGTATCTTTCTTCTCAGAGGCACACTTTGTTTTGTTAGCCCCTTTTCTTTGTAATTTTCTGAAAGTCACCCACAGCTTTTCAAGGCTTGAGGGAACTGCTGCAGCCACCTCATCTGGCTGCTGCCTGTCCCAGGCTCTCGAGCTGAGCTTGCCCATGAGTATCCCACACTGGAGAGGCTCATTCTGCCTTTCTTCTTAATGAGCCCTCTAATAAAGCTGTGGAAGACAAAAATAATATATGCTTCTTCCCCATGTGGCCTTTCACTTCAGCAGACTGACAGCCCTGTATCTCCATCCAGTTCGTAGATGCCATGGAGGTTGTATTTCGTTGGCTGAGCACAAAAGGTTGAATATCCCTAAATTCCTCAGATGCCTGATGAATTACCACAGACAATTAACAAAAGAGAGACCTTTCCCTCCTCCCACCAAAAGTCACTTCAAAACCTGCACCTGGTTGTAATCTTTTCTGCTTGAACTAATTGCTATTTGCAGTGGCATATGGAACAAGGGTCCATTGCCTAATAGCGGTATTTCAGACTACAAAGACATTTCACAGTATTGCTTGTCCATTTTGGAGACTCCCGATACTTCACAATTATTTTCCTTTGCAGGAACTGTGATTCTCAAAAATGTCAAAAAAAAAAAAGAGAACATAAAGCAAATGCTTCTGAAAAAGCAAGAGATTTTTCATATTTAAAGCTTCCTGAGGGAAGGATCAGAAAACATCAGATTTTTGCTCATCTTCTTGAGTAATTCACATATACTTACACAAAAATCTGAAGGAGTTTCTAGTCTATGTGGGCACTGTATAAAGTGGAAGCTTTATTTATTTTTAAGTAGACTTGTCAAATTGAATTTCCTTTTGATGCACAAGTTACATATGTGGTTAATATGTTACCAATAAGCTTTCAGAAGACAGTTAATAGCTGT
The DNA here is from genome assembly GCA_011057875.1 of Pterocles orientalis. NCBI lineage: Eukaryota > Metazoa > Chordata > Aves > Pterocliformes > Pteroclidae > Pterocles > Pterocles orientalis. The sequence continues at coordinate 90,188 of WKFP01015147.1, forward strand.
TATGGTCACAGAGCATCAATGCAATCAGCTGCTCAGAAGCCTGATGTAGCAAAACCTGTGAATACAGAAAATTCTGCAAAAGAGGAAATTATTCTTTCCAAATATTTAGTACAGTGGCTTCTGGGGTTTATCTTTCAGGAAAGAATTCAATCCTAACATGAAGACACCAGGTAACAATGAATTCATCATTATAATACTCTACAAAGTGCAATCTGTGGCTGTTGTAAAATAGAAATTGTAATGCTTTCCTTACCCTAAGATCCACTTGATTTTTTAGAGAAGCAGATTTCTCTCCTTTTTCATCAACAGCCCGATGATACCAGGGCTTAGCCCAGCCCAATGATACCAGGGCTTAGCCAGACAGATCCAGCCAGACACTCCAGAGGGTGTTTGTCCCTGCACCTCACATCTCCTGGACAGAGGCTGGAGCCATCGCAACGTCTTTTGTGGATACATGCCACTGTGGAACATAAAAGTTCCACTTCGTGTAGAGTAATTCAGGTTTTAATGGAGCAGGGGCAACCTCTCCTCCTCTCTCATGTAGTTTTGGGGTTTTTTTAGGCATTGGCTTATGTGTGGGAGTGGAAACCTCACCTCTCCCCATCCATTTGATCTATAAAACCATGGGGATATGGAGCCGTTCTCTCCTCCTGTGCCGAAATGGTGTTGAAGTGGTTAAGTAAAATAAGACAGGTCCAAGGGGAGTGGTTGGCAGAGTCTCACATAAAATGATTGCATCATGGGAGTATTCACCCAGGGAGGTGGGCAACTGCTCACACAAATGTCCCCAGGCAGATTCTCACACTAATGTCCCCAGGCAGATTCTCACACAAATGTCCCCAGGCAGATTCTTGAACTATACCTGTTTCCTAGACAAACAGAGATTAATTATCTTCCAGGCTTGTGGCTAAAAAGCAAGCAGGCCTTTAACCTCTCTTTTCAAAGACATAAAACCAGCTTTGGTTTGTGAAATCAAAGAATTACGAGAGTCAAGGTTAAGAATCGATAGAAAAGATGGGCACTTGCCTGCGATTCAGTTAGGAGTTGGGCAAACACAAGCAGTGGGGCTTGCTGGTCAGGTCTTCGTTCCTGGTCAGGTCTTCATTCCTCACAGGCAAGAGAGGCTAGCACCATGTTACTGCAGTTTCTATAAATCCCACTATAGGGGTATAACTGTGGGGGCATCTATTAGAGTCAGTAAAGATGGTTTCTTCAGTGCAAAGGTGTTCACTTTTTTTGTGTATGTGTGTGTACCCACCCCCAGTGAGAAAATGTCAGTTTGTGAGAAGATTATGGTATGCCCAAGGGTATCCCAGGGGCTCCCAGGAGATTTGCATGGCTTAGGGTAAAGCTGACATGGAGCTATCTTACGTGCAGTTGACTGACTGTGGTAGATTTAAGCTAGCATGAGCATGTACTCTGGTTGCAGTAGGGACGTGCTTTTGGTGCCCAACTCTTCTTTGTGCCCTGGATAGGGAACCCATGTATTCCCCTGACTGTGCACTGTTAGTTGTGCTGGTGGCACCATACCCTGATGAGTAACACTCTGCCACTGGCTTTCTCAAGAGTGGCAGTGGGATGAAGCAGCACCAGAAACCCTGCCATGACCCTTCTTTTCTGGGATATGGGATCTAAAAGCCTCTTTCATTTCAAATTTGTCTGAACAAACATGCACACAAACAAATCCTGCTCTTCATCCCTGAGTGCATTCCTCTCTTGTATGGCGCACTAGGCACCCATTTCATGGCACCCCACCAGATTGTCGTCTTCTCTATACTGAGCTCTACATCTTTTATCTAGGTCAAGTAATTTTAGACTGGCCAATTCTCTAAGGTCTTTTTATACTGAGATAAGAAGGAAGAAAAGGGCAGAAAGTTTATCCCTCCACCTTTGCCCTGGGTTCCCCTCCAGGTAGGATGTCTATCCCATCTCCACGTTGGAACAATTTGAGTTTAAAAGGCTGAAGTAGCCCTTGCTGAGCAGCTAGTGTCAAGGCTGACATTACATACAGTACAGACATTATCTTGATGCTTCCTATTGACTAATATGCCTTTTTGATGTAAAACAGATTAGTCTGACTTCTTTTTCCATCTTCGTTAGAAAAGCAGTCTAACTAGGACAACAGTACTCCTGCGCAGCATCTAAAATCCTTGCTGTAGTAATTACATGCAGCAGTGACTGGATTGAATTTGCTATTCCTGTGATTCACCTGTAAGAATGATCTTTGCCGGCATTTTCTCTTTTAGTAGATAGATCATTTGAAGCATTACCTAGTACATTTGACCTACAGAAAAAAATACTTGTCATCATTAAGTTACTATCAAAAGGAGAGGGCTGTTGGTATAAAGATTATTGATGTATCTTTGTGGATTAGGGCTTAATATAAAAAAGCTCATAGAATTCCTCATTTGTTCAATTCCCAGTCATGCAAAGCACTAAGCAAAACCGTATCTTGCGGAAATTGCTCTGTACATGCAAAGAGGAAAGATAATTTAGAAAGCCTTGGCACACAGCTCAGTTCAGTGTCATTGACTGAAAAGGAATGGAATAGATTTACTGGGGCTGAAGAAGAAGTGGCAGAAGAGCTCTGGGAAGCTCACAGTCCACAAGGAAATGGGGAATTAACATGTTTTAGGGGTGGGGGTGGTTAATAGACTTTTAAAATCCCATTTGAGTATTCCTCCTTGGGTGCTGTTCTTGTTTGGTGCCCAATAGATCAAAAGGAAAGGTTATTACTGACTTCACTGGGCCTTTAATGAGGTGTATAACTGTTGGATATCTTTGATGGCTTCTTCCCCACCTACAAACTCTAGTTACTAATGGCAGCTTCTTTTTCTTTCTTTAGGGTCCATGGTTCATAAATATAAACAAGGTGATTGAAAATGGTTTGCATGTAAGAGTGTGTGCAGAGGCTCAAAAGCTGACAAAAAGAAGAGAGTAACTGTGAATTTTGCTGCAAACCTGTTTTCTGCATGATTTATGCATCATGTGGTAGCTGTGGAAAGTTAAAACCATGTTAGAAACTCTGTTTTGATAAAGTGTTTGTACAAAGAACAGTTATTACAGTGTTTGTAGAAGATTGTCATGGCTTAAAAATGCTGTGGCATCCCAAGAAATGGCTTCAAGTGCAAACATGAGAATCCTCTGGGTTATAACACCAATGGCTGTGCATTCAAAATAGCCATTTCATAGAATCATAGAATCATAGAATCATAGAATCATAGAATCATAGAATCATAGAATGGTTTGGGTTGGAAAGGACCTTAAAGATCATAAAGTTCCAACCCCCCTGCCATGGGCAAGGACACCTCCCACTAGACCAGGTTGCTCAAAGCCTCATCCAGCCTGGCCTTGAACACCTCCAGGGATGGGGCATCCACAGCTTCTCTGGGCAACCTGTTCCAGTGTCTCACCACCCTCACAGTGAAAAATTTCTTCCTAATGTCTAGTCTAAATTTACCCTCTTTTAGCTTATACCCATTACCCCTTGTCCTGTCACTCCATTCCCTGATAAAGAGTGCCTCCCCATCTCTCCTGTAGGCCCCATTCAGGTACTGGAAGGCTGCTATTAAGTCTCCTCAGAGCATTCTCTTCTCCAGGCTGAACAACCCCAACTCTTTCAGCCTGTCCTCATAGGGGAGGTGCTCCAGCCCTCTGATTAATTTTGTGGCTCTCCTCTGGACTCTCTCCAACAGGTCCAGGTCTTTTTTATGTTGGGGGCCCCACATCTGAACACAGCACTCCAGGTGGGGTCTCACGAGAGCAATTTGAATAACAGCAGGTTAGAAATAAGACCAGATTACAAATAAGGAGGAAATAAACACAGGACAAAGAGAGAAAGTGAGGGAATTCAGGGGAGGCATCTGGCAAAGGAAACTTTATTTTAGCGGGATGTCACTTTTTGGTCTGGGAGTTATCTCACGTGGCTAGAACTGTTATGCACTGTGGCTGTGGGCACGTAACTTTCTGAAAATTAGGAAAATAATTGTTTTAATGTTTCCTTCTTAACCTTTTTCACTGAAAAAATATTGTTTTCTCTTTAAAAAATTGTGTGGGTGTGGACAGTGGTTTTACGTTGGAAGTTTAGTCTTGTGTCACCCAGTGGCTACATGCATCACATCCATGGATCTTGGCTGTGTCAGACTGAAATAAGTAACAAAACAAAAGTACACAGCGGATACTGTGCAGGCAGACACCCAAAGCTTCTTGGTCTCTATAGCATCCACAGATGTGCTGCTCTTGTCTTTTCTTACAGCTCAGCAGCATTTCAAAATCACATGTTTCTGTCTGGTCAGTTCCCTTTGAGATACCGGTTTGGAATTCCTTTCAAATTTCTCATTTAACATTAAGCTCCATACAAAGACAAAAGACGTTGCTTCTTGAAGGAAACAGATTTTCCCCAGGGGATTATATGACTGCTGTTATTACCTTTCCTCCTACACCTCTTTCCCGACTTCTAATGTTTTAAGGGGCCTGAAATGCTGGTTTCCACTTTGACATATTTGGGGAAAAAACTGATGCTATAAATCTTTGTTCATGAATAATGAGATCATGAGACCTAGAGGGGCATTCATATGAAAATGTCAGATAAGATCAAGAGGTCTGGGGGAGCTGATTTTGGAACATTTTTCTTCCTCTCTTTTTACAAGGCTAAAACCAACAGAAGTTAAAATTTGACACTAACTCTGAGGAGTTAGTGTAAGGCATCAGTTGGTAGCAAAAAAAAAATATCTTTGCTCTCACTGGCAGAGATCTGATACATATAGATTGGGTGAAAGCAACAGACAATTGAAACCAAACATGTGTTGAACATTGTTTCCACTAGGTTTTTATGACTGAACTAGCATCATAGCTGAGTTCAGAAGTGAAAAAGCTTGAAAAACTGTTAATATCTGCCCTCACAGATTCTTTTTACAAGACATCATGCCAGCCTCACAATCTTCTATAGCATATTTATGAAAGAAGTGTCAATCGGGTTTGGAAAAAATTACCTGTCAAAATATTACTGCAAAATATTACTATTGCACTAAGAAAAAAAGAATTGAATGTTCCACTGGAAAGTTTGTAGTCTCTACTGCACATGCTTAGCAGGATCCTTTTTATTTTCACTGTCCTTATGGTGCCTACAAAGCACCAGACCTTACCTCAGATGTACTCAAAGACCTCCTTCAGCTGTTTTCAATGTTACGTGAACTAAAAATCCATATTTCAACATGTTTTTCAGCATGACGCTTCGCTTATGCCAGGTAAGCATTGCAAACCTGCTGGCGTACAGCTGGTGAGAGATAGGATGATCTTTGCCATCAGAACAGGGCTGTGATCTCAAAAGGGAACATTGTTCCATTAAGCAATTGGCTTTTTAGCATCCTTTTAAAGGATTTAATATGAATTGAACATCACACCGTTTTTGGTAAACGTGCGAACAGCTCTTGGCTACTGTCATAGCTACAGTTCATGTGGGAATGAGCGTACGTGAGTATGTCAACAAAGTTTGTAAAAGTGTTTTCTTCTTAGTCCTGGACTAGTCTGTGTTGCTTCCTTCCTCTCCTGCTTCCTCTCAACAAGGAGTTTTATGGTACTTCAAACACAGATGACACATGCATCTGTTTGGTTTCAGCAGTCACATATCATTTTATGTGAATTAGCAATACTTTGAGTCAGGTTGTATAATCATAGAGTTGGGGTTCTTTTACTCCAAAATAATTATTCCTGTTGCTAACCAATAATCGGGCATTTCTCTTTTTCAAATGAAGCTGAGAACTGCCATAAATCAAATGCACCAGCTTTTATCTGAAAAAGCCTCTACTCTGAAAAGCCTTGATACTTTATTCCAAATGTAAGCTTGTCACCATAGAGATAAGATGAATTTAAGGATTTAAGACTTGCCAGAAAATATTATGTACCATGGTTAAGATAAAGCTTTGCTTGCTTAAAACAGCAGTGGAAGCTGAAACTGTAAACCGGCATCTAACAAAGAAGAACTGGCAAAAGCAAAGAAAGGATTCACATTCTTTAAATAAAAGCTATCTGTTTTTAACTAAGAAGAGTGTAAGTACTGAAGCTATGTTTGTCCTCAGACCTCTTTAACAGCTATACTTACTGGGTACTTTAGTGACTGAGTCACATAAATATTCGACTTTCCGGGTATTTCATTCTGCCTTTTTCTTCACCTTAAAAAAATAGATGTTCTTAGGTTTATTTTAAATTACCCCTTACTATTTTAAAATATATCTGGCCTTTTTTTTAGGACCAGAAGAAACCTTATCATTTCTTTTTGTTGTCGTATAAGGTGTCATTTGATATGTTTTTGGGGGTATAACAGTCTCTCTGTTCCTAGAAATTATTTTATTGCACACAGGCTAAGTATCCCAACACACTGGTACTCTGCCATGTCCTTTAAGCAGGCATTTGAACAACCTGCTTTCTCCTATTACCCATGAAGGAATAGCTAGAGCCTTCAGATGTGCCTTAAGAACTGAGATACTGCTGTAACTGTGACTCAGGTTATTGAAGCTTATACATGGCTAAGACATTTTTGAAAATGATGCTTCCAAGGCATTCCAGTGCATTTCAACTGGAAAATGTTATGCCATACTGTCACGAGGCACACTGCCTTTCAAGGTTGAGAAGAAGCTGTAAAGTTCTCAAGGAATGACCAGAAGAGATGTAAATTCTCAAGGAGGATCCAGGAGAGATGGAGACAGCAGTATGTGTCCACCACAAAGAACACCTGATATCCTCAAAAACCCACTGCATTTAGTGTCTCCCCATCCTCCTTGTGACAGTGGGGAGAGCTGCAGGGTGGGGGCCATGAGACAAGGTGAGCTGTCCTTGCAGGCACCAGCCATGCCCAGGCCAGTTGCTGCTGAGGGGTGCAGTCACCTTGGAGTTGCCTACACACAGGATACAGCTAGGGATTCCTGGGGACAGTCTCTGCTGTCCCAGGCTTTGACACAGTATTTGGCCAGATAGGTGGCGATTGCCTGTCATCCCCAGTACCAACTGCTTGGCCACGGACATGGAGGAGGGTGGGAGAGAGTGGGCACGCAAGGGGATAAGTGTGTTGAAAGCTTTGGGGCTTCTGGGTTCATAGATCTTGCTTGCTTGTTGTTACTAAGACAATAGTATTAAAATTAATATAAAAAACAATTAAAATTTTTATTCTTCATAGTTATCCGTGCAGTGCCATAGATACTATAATACACAACAGAAAATATGATAAATTCCCCACATCAAAACTAGGGCCTGCCTTTTAACCACAGTAAAGCCATTTTAACAACCTTTGGCAAGCTCAGCAGCAATGCAAATATTCCAAGTGGTGCAATATGTGTTCAGGAGAAAGGAGAAAGGGCTTAAAATTCATTTAAATTGAAAAACAGCAGTCATGCATTTCTCTAAATGATTGTTTTCAGTACCATAAGCCGCATCCTTTCAAATTTCCTCTGCTTGGCCACATCATTGGAATGAAGTGTCATATCTGGTTAAGTCACTTTGACATCATCCTGATGATGTGTCAAGCGCAGGAAATTTGAAAGGACAGGGCTCAGTAAGGTCTTACCCTAACTTGCCTTCTTTCGACAATTTCTCCCTCCTGCCCCACACCCTCCCTGCTCCTTTTTTTCAACTTCAGTGTTTCTGAGCTCAGTTAACTCTTAAAATCCCTACAACAAGGCTAATCATCCAAAAGTGTGGAGATAGCACTCTGCAGGTCTCCCACCTTTCTTTCAAAGTCAGTGTTTTCAAAGCATACAAATATTTATGATGATGGGCCCTAAGTGGAATCAGTTTTACTGAAATTGTCAGAGAAAAACTGTGCAAGGGAACCTCAGCTGGCAAGACGCACGTGGCTGCAGCTTCAGAGCGTAGGACTGGAAGAGATCCCACAGGCTGTAAGCCCTCTGCCCAGCTGTATCAGGCAACTGGTGAACGTAGAGTCCATTGTATAAACTGATAGTGAGCTAATGAAGTTTCTTCCTTCAAACACGGCTACTAGGAAACTGTTCCAAAAACTTACGTCTCTGAGTAGGAAGCAGTGGATACAGCTCTTGTGCCAGATCTGTCCTTCAGCTTAAATAGCTCTTTTTCTCTGAGCCCCTTTCTCCACCCCCAATGTACTTAGAGAATACAATCCTTCCTCTTCTCAAGTTTCACCTTGCTGACCTAAATAAGCCTTGTTATATTTTCTCAGGAAGCAGTGTCTGCAGTCTTTCGAAAAGTCCTTCACTGCATTAATTTCAGTTGCAGGGCTTCTTTCTGGATAAAGAGATGTGCAGGAAAGAAAACAGTATTCTCTCTGTGGACCTCCTACGGCTTCTCACGCAGCACCAAATACTCACCACAGCAGCTTCTGGGTTTGTCCATGGATGTGCCCTCTTGATGGCCCAGACCCATTCTGTGGTCCATTCATATGCAGATATTTTTTTCCATTAGAAATTCATGGTTAGGAGGCAGATGGCCTACATTCGACCTGCATCCATGTGCTTAATACTAGTTAGCTGACTTTGAAGGGTCAAACTAGCCAGTAGCAGAGGGAGGCAGACCCGTGTCTCTGCTCTCCCCGTGAAAGGCTCATGGCTCCATTACACATGATCTCACTTCAAGTGCACCAGCCGCCAAGGTTATCCATTCCTTTCTTTCCAATTCTTTTCATGCTTTCCAGTTTTATGTCATCAGTAAATATCTCTCATTTGCTACTGTTTTTCCATGCCAAGGTCATTAATGAAACTATTAAATAAATAGGTACTAAGGTCAGTCCGTCAAACAACAGATTTCCTCCCACCTGATAATTTCCCTTTTAGCAGAACCTGTTTTAAGCTGCCCTTTAGGCAATTCCCTGTTGACATTACCGTTATTATACTAAATCCCAGCTTCTGCACACAATGTAACATTTTTTGCTACGGCTTTGTATCAAATGTTTACCTGAAATCCAGATAAAATGCTGCATTGCCTTTGTCTAAGAAAGCATTTTTATTACCAAAGAAATATACCTGCTTATTCTTGCATGATTCCGTTTTGTTAAAGCCATATTGCATTTTAAATTGGTTTTTATTTCTTTCTACACATACTTTCTCTCAAAATGCACTCTTAGATTTTGTATACTATTAAAGTCGGGTTAGTCCCTAGTTTTCGGGGGGGCTACTTCCACCTTTTCACAAATAGCAGCATTGTATTAGCTATGTTCAACCGTAATGCGCCACGCCAATTTAACACAGCCACTACAAAAATTGTTACCCAATCCTCAATTTCTCGTGCCAGCTCTTTCACAGTTCCGGGAGGGAGGTTGTCTGGTCCAGAGATTTCTGCTTCAGCTTCAGCTGTGTGTATTTTCAGTCCACTGGTCTTTCTTTCATTACCCACCCTGCACTTTTCTGTTGTTTTTGTTAAAGACAAGGCAGAGTTTTGAAACTGTACCTGCATTACCCTTGATTTCTACACCATCTTCACTCTAGTGGGGTTTTACTTTTTCTTCTATTCTGTACATATTGTCAAACAGCTTTTTTGCTTATTGTCTCAATTTTTTTTTCAAGGTGTAATTCAGCTTGAATTTCATTGATTCTCACTTTACCTGTATGTTTCCTGACATCTAATGTAGCTCATTTTGCTGATCATTCAATTTTTCCCTCCTGAGAAGGCTTTTTCTAAAATCTTAATATATTCTTTAAGGTGGTTATTTACCACTTTCTGTCCAGAGTGCTTCCCCAGTTTACAAAGATTTTTCCTTTGCTTATAATACAGATTCCAGATAGGCTTCATCTCTTTGACTTTGAGTAATTCTGTGTTTCCTCTGCACTCAGGTCCTTGATTTCTTTTGGATAGCTCACTAATTAGATACCTTCATTTTTCAGTCTTTATCCATTTGGAATCTAAAACCTTAATTACAAAACTGCCTTTGTTTATCCTTAAATTGTATTTAAACTGAATCAACCCATGATCCACTTGAAACAAGTTTTTATTTCTTATCACTTATAAAAACAAAGTCTAATTAAGGGTGCTCTGTTCAATAAACTTTATCTTAGTTGATAAAGAAAATTGTCTTCTGACATACTCAGGAAAACCTGCACCTTATCCTTAATATTTATTTTTCTTCCTATATTTTTGTATAGCATAATATACTTACATACTTCAAACACTTTTATACATGTTACATGATTGTTTATTCCTTTATGGTCTCCTACAGTATAGCATATAATGTTACTGGACACAATTTTTTTCTATAAACACATTTTTTCATTACAAATCCTTCAATATCCCTGTTCTCTCATCTTTGCCAAAGCACCTTTTAGGGTTTTTTCTTTATTTTTGGTGGAATGTGATTCAAGCTACAGGTTCTAATTTTCCTTTATTTTAGGGACAGTCTGGACATTTCAGTTGTCCCTTAATGATCACTGATTTAGTAACCAGGCTGGACACCATTGTTTCTCCAGCGTCACCGTCACTTGGGTGATTGCTTTCAGTATTAACCCTCCACTTTTCATTCTTTCCATTGTTTCTTTTGGAGGCTGGGGAAGGTTAATGAGTATATTACTATCTTGTAACTGTGGTGTTTTAGTCTGAGTGCTCAGAAACAAAGGCCTTGCAGCGCATGCAGCGTTTTGTCCCTCTTCTCAGCACTCCTCAGCCCAACTCCCCAGCCAGCTCAGGCTTTCAAACCAGGCAACTCCCTCTGGGCTGGCCTTTTGTCCTGCTTCTGTGCTTTGCTGCAGAGTCGCAGCCACTGAGCATGTATAATCCCCTCCTTCTGTTTTTATATCCTTGTCCTATCTGTCTTTTCTTCAATGGTTGACTGTCTCTGCCATCAGCTCTGCAGAGTACCCAAAACAGCCCTGGACTGAGGACCCCTCCAGAGAGGACCACGTGGAAGACATCACCTACATCACCTTTAATGCAAGAGATGGACAACAGACCAAAAGATCCTGTTATTTTGATGTTATTTTAGATTAACACCACTAGTTATTTGTCATTTCCACCACTGTGAGAGGTAGGCCAGGGCCAGTATTTTCAGACTTGAATAATTATTTTTTTTTCTAAAATAGAATATATCTAGCTGCAGACTCTGGTTATAAGTTAGAGATACTGTTGATGTAGCTTCCCTCTCTTTCTCTAATTATTACTAATTAAATTATTAAATCATTTTGACAAGTGGGCTACATCCAGCCCCTATATTCTAAGTGCCCTTTTCCTGAACTGTTCAAACCTGGCACAGAAATTTCTGGTAAAGTTTACAATACAAATGGTTTATGGAAATAAAGTGGCACTAGGAATGTTTTGACTAACTGTGCCAGTTCAAACCCACATAAGTCATGCACTGAATTGTTATGGTTTTAAAAGAGCTCTTTGCATTTAATTTTTTAAAGCATTAATTAAATGACATATAAAGCTACTAACATCTTAGGTCAGGGAGAGTGCCAAAATGGACATTATAAAAATGTTCACTTTGGTATTAATACCTTGTTTATGGGGCGTCTCATGTCTCTAAAACCTTCCTAGACCACTATTAATCATAACCTATCAAGTACATTCATCACATATTTTTCCTGTCGTACACCAAAGAATGTCTTATTAATTAAAGGGTGAAAAATTGGAAAGGTTCCTTTTCTCTCCCATTGTTTGTAGAAGAGGAAATGATAAAGTTTAAACAGTAAATCTGTTCTTTTCCAGAAAATGTTCTTATTGGGAAAGCAGATTTCAGTCACATTAAAAGCAAAACTGTTTTGCAAAGTTTGGCCCAAGTCTGGCTTGGGCTGCTTGCTCATCTAGTTTTTCTGAACTCAATTCACTGCAAAAGGAGGATTTGGCCTTTTAGCACTTGTGCTGCAAAATCCATGACTGTTATTAAAGGCATTTTAATTAAACCCAGCATTAAAACTGCATTTTTCTTGCAAACCATCTATAACCAATAATTAGCAGCAATGGGTTTTTCAAACCTCAAAAGAAATTGTTTGGGTGATACGCTATATGTGGTTTATAGATTTAAAATCCCTGGGGTTTTGTTTTCTGGGAAAGAGAAGACAAATCTCCATCTTAAAGTCAAATGGGTTGAGTTTTCTGTTCATTCCCTACTGGACAGTCGTCCACATCTCAGAAGTTAAATGCAGCCTTAATTCATGACAGCTGTTTTCTTTACAATAGAATTGAATTTTATATAGCTCCATTCATATTTGAGGTGTCCCAAAGTATTTAACAATGAGTCAGTGCCAGCTTTTGTGGACCACTGCAGCACGTCAAGAGTTTTTCTTGATGAAGGTCCCCAGGATTTGGATCCTTGGCTGGTGGCGGTGCTCCGGACATGAGGGGTCACAGGTGTTCTGCATGGAGCAGCCCCTGTCCCAAATGTGGGAGGTGATACTGATGGGACCCTGGGGCTAACCTAGCACCACTTCAGAAAGCACAGCGAAGTGTCTTTTCCTTTAATATCACTGAGCAATGGCACCCTTAGCCAGCACATCTCTGCTACTTTTTTATATTTTCTATGCTTTCTATCCAACATGTAAACCGTCAATGTTCTGCCTTGGACCTGCTGGAAAGGCTGACTCGCATTAGTCTGATTGCATTAGCTCTTTACCGCATAGCAGGCTGAGCAGAGCGGGACAGGTAAGATCCTTCCACCCTCAACAACAATGATGCCATCACGCCACAGAGAAATCTTGGGTGAGTCACTGCCTGCTTATCAGAGTCAGTCCATGCGTATCTGTTGAGCGTATCTGGGTCTCGAAGATTAAATATCCACCTGAATCCTTGTCAGCAGGTAACAACTTGAAAGTTGCTCTTCTCCATCTCACATACTTTATTTGAAAAACCACCTTAAAATGGCAGCAGCAGAAATAGATTTGGAACTTTAAAGTTTTGAAGGCATAATAGCTCAAACCAACAAGTATGAGAAAGAAACATTTCGTAGGTGCATATTTGCTTGTAATTGGGTGTTCAGAGTAATACAGCAGCTCTGTGGTCACGCACAACAGAAAGATGTGAGGACATATGTAATAAGCTACTTGTGAGCTCACCATCAGGCCGTTGCTATTGCAGGCAGCTACTTTGCAAATCAGCTGTACAAGTAAGGGAGAGGTGTTGGCAGTGAATACCTTTAGAAAGAATAGATCAACCTTTCTGTGACCTATATCCACACAACTTACTAAGACAGAGGATTGCCCAGAAAAATATTTGGTTGCCTTCAGAGGGATAACTTATTCAAATCAGAATGATAAAATGCAATTACTCTATAAAGAATTTTCCCATTAAAATGGCACTAATTAGTAGTTTTGCCTTTGAAAAAAAGAGCTTTTCTAGATAGTCAGAATGGGGTAGAGCAAGGTCTTTCAGGATAAATATATAAAGTACAGGTTCACATCAGAGGTTTGAAACCAGTAAACAAATTACACCAAGCTGTGCTCTTGAGTACCATAAACCCAAAGGATCTAAATTCCTCTCTGCTGTGATTCTGTGAAATCAGTGAAGTTACACTAGGGCTTTGAAATATCGATTTTATTGCATAGGAGTAGGCTCATCTACTTTAGACGCCACAGAAGATTCCAGCTATCATGAAACAAATAGTTTTCCAGAATGGATATCCAACAGGAATTTTCTACAAAAGAGAAGAGAAGCTTGCATCACTATTATGTGTTTAAAATAAATCAACATGATAAGAAGTGTGATTAAGGGTAGGTGGGGATCTCATGGTGCCGAACAAGCTTTGAAGGCTGAAGTCACATGTGAGAATGAAATCATGAGAAGGAGGGAAGAGGAAGAGGAAGGTACAATGAACAGACATCAAGCAGTTTCATGGTCGGAAGAACCATGATCTTCTTGCCTGATCTCTGACATAACACATTGCAAGAATGCAGCAGGAAAAAACAGAAGTGAGAATGAGCTGGGATAAAAAGAAGAATTAAGCATCAAGCTGCTCTGAGTACAAAAGGATAAGAATAAAGTAAGGTCTCAGCAAAGGCACATATGTTACAGAGTCTTCCAAATACACATATTGCCCTAGGCTGATGCTGCTCTCCAAAAAACTTTTTCCTATTTCCTGTGGTAAGTTGAAGGGTGCAGAATGCACCATTAATCCTAAAATAAGCCACTTCTACTTCCAGGAACAGAGTTGTCCAAGCTTGGCTCAAAGACTGCAAATTCTTTTTACTTGTCCCGTTTTAGGTAGGTTTTAGTGGGTGATGACATTCATCTGCTGTAGCAAAGGATAAGTAAGATTGTTCATTTCTATTTTTCTCACAGGAAGAAATCCAGATGTGCCTTCTTAGTATTATCTCTATCCTTATTCCAAAGAATTCCCCTTCACTTCAAAAGCATGCTTAACCAACAGAGTAAAGATCTAGGCTGTGTCTTAGTACATAGCAGGTAAATGCTGCAAACAAGCAAATGAATGGGAAATTAAATGTAAATGAGCTATAACTCTTAGATCAGGGCTCTGTTCTCCCTCTCAGTTTCCTTCTCAATTTAATCACTGACTGGTTCTTTAGGAAAAATCATTTTTGGTCTCTTTGGGTGGAGTTTGTCCCACTAACTAAAATCTGGTTGTCCCAGTCTAAGCTCATTTTTTAAAATGTCTCTATAGAAAGAAATAGCCATCTCCAGAGGGTGAGTCACCCCAGTCAAGCACGGGCAGATAGCTGGGATATATTGCCCTCTGGGGGTGCTTATTTTTCTCTACTGCTTATAAGGGAAATTCAGATAATACATAGATATACAAAGCTGAACAACATGGATTCCAAACTTTGTAAGCAGATATGCTAACACAATCAAGTTGTTTTTTGTTTTTTTTTTCAGATGTGCTATACATAAGCTTCTGTCCTTTCCTGCCCTTTTATTGCCTTCTCATCTCTTTGGTGCCTAAGCTGTAGATCTCAACAGCTTCTGCGGGAGATAGGAAAAAATGCTGATTGCCTCCTAAAAAATAATCAAGTGCAACCACACAACAGTCTCAGGCAAGCACCTAGTTTGATAAATATCCATTAAAAATGACAGTTTGTTGCAACTACTCTGTTGTCCATGAAAACAGGTGACCATCTTTTCATGTTGCCTAGGGCCTTATCCATGTACATATAGTTTTCTAGTCTTCTCAGAGTTGCTCACAGGTTTAAAGGCATTCAAGGACCTTGTGGTAATGACCTCCAGGGGCCACCAAATGTGGAAATACCCAGTCCTACAGCTTCATGGCCTTTTAAGCTCAGATCATAACCTTATTAATTAAAATTAGTCTTAATTTCCTGTAGGAAATGGCAAAGGGCAAAGCAGCAGAAGTCTCAATGTTTGCATCTGTCTCTACCCATGCACCTGGCCCTACACTTCCTTGGCATCTAGGCCCCTACGTAAGTAAGCTTGTCCTCAATTTTAAGTCTCACTGATACCAGCTGGCAGGGATGTCCCTGAGTGTCTGCTACCAAGCGCTGTCAGAGGCACCACAGAGGAGAACATGGACTTCTGCTCTGACTCAGCACCAATGCTCCTCCTACTCTCTGCTGTGCTTCCATCCAGCGAGACCTAGACAGGCTGGAGATTTGGGCGGGGAAAAATTTAATGCAATTTAACAAGAGCAAGTGTAGAGTCTTGCATCTGGGCAAGAACAACACCAGGTTCCAGTATAAGTTGGGTACTGACCTCTTGGAGAGTAATGTAGGGGAGAGAGACCTGGGGGTCCTGGTGGACAGCAGGATGACCATGAGCCAGCACTGTGCCCTCGTGGCCAAGAAGGCCAATGGCATCCTGGGGTGTATCAGAAGGGGGGTGGTCAGTAGGTCAAGAGAGGTTCTCCTCCCCCTCTACTCTGCCCTGGTGAGACCGCATCTGGAATATTGTGTCCAGTTCTGGGCCCCTCAGTTCAAGAGGGACAGGGAACTGCTGGAGAGAGTCCAGCGCAGAGCCACGAAGGTGATGAAGGGAATGGAGCATCTCCCTTACGAGGAAAGGCTGAGGGAGCTGGGTCTCTTTAGCTTGGAAAAGAGGAGACTGAGGGGTGACCTTATTAATGTTTATAAATATGTGAAGGGTGAGTGTCAGGAGGA